>JANEYF010003205.1:0-441042 GCA_029963845.1 Rhamnusium bicolor
ATATATATATTACATATTTATATATAAATATATAATCACTATAATAGGTGTAAAGTAAAATAACTTTAATTATAGACTATAAAATACACAGTATAACAAAAAAAATAGCAAATGATGTATCAAATAATCAATCTATAGAGCATTTATCTCAAAATATAGCAGCACGTCAAAGGAGATCAAAATTTCACCTTCTTGCAAATGAATATTTTTCACCTTATTAATGAAATCATTGGAATTAATCACAGAGAAACTAGGTGGTGCAACAGAAATTTTCGAACTCTTCTGTTAACCATTTTATAGATGGTAAGTCGGCGATCCGATTGCTGAAACAATAGGACGTACCGACTTTCCTGGTTTATGTATCTAAGTACATTTCTTACTTTAGTAACCATTTTTGTTAATGGATTTCTGGAAATTTTTTATAAGGACCATTACTAATCAGATTGTCTACCCTTTTATAATACTCCCTCTTTATCTAAAATAACAACCTTATTGCCCTTATCAACTTTTAAATAGAAAAAAATTTTTTTCAGGTAACCGTTTGATAATTTTTCTGTCTTTTGTAGATTTTGACTTTTTATTTACTTTAGTGACAATATATATATATATATATATATATATTATATATATATATATATATATATATATATATATATATATATATATATATATATATATATATATATATATAAATTTGATTTCTGCAAGCTTCTCTGACAAATCCTTTAGATGAATCAGGAAGGTATTGAATTCAATTTTCAACACTTGCAACAATCTCATCTAAAATGCCTTCAGAGGCAGGTAAAGCAAAATTTAATCCCTTGTTCAGGAGATTAATTTCTTCTTTATCAAACGACTGTGAGGAATGATTTTCTACAATGCTGAGAACTTTTTTGAGGAACAGTTTCTTTTGACGTACTACCGATTAATCTTTTGAATTTTCTATTTTGTGACGACATTTTCTTAATAAATTTCGCGTTAATTGATATAAACACGTTCCTCCCAAAGTCACACCATTGTTAATGTTCTAAATTATTTAACTTATAGGTAAGCTTTTTGTAAGTCTATATGCTTGTAATTCAAGCGTACTTCGTTTACTGTACAGATACTTAATTTCTAAATCTAGCCATTTCTGCTTTGCAAACATTGTAACTTTATTCGAAATGTGTGAAAAATTTGGAATTTTAACTTGAACAAAATTTGGAAATACTGAACGACGTTTGCAAGTTTTTAGAAACCAAATATCTGACCCTATTCATATAATTTTAGCACTAACCTTATGATACAGATTCAGTTCTGTTGACCGTGAAGCCATCGTAGTCCTGGAGTGGGTTGAAACCTTTGATGTGAAGATAACATATTAACGAAAATATACTATAAACATGATTTTAGAATCGTGTGATATCCGTACTAAAAACTTCTGTATACTAGGTTTTATAAAGAAATTGTGATCTCCAATATATTCTTTTTATGTGTCGAATAATTGAATAAATAACATAGAAAAATATTTTTTGAGGATCCTGAATATAAAAAGCCACTTTGCAACATTATACAGTTATACACTTCACTAAAATTTGAATCACAACCCAATTATAATAATGAATTTGTGAGGGTGATCAGACTTGAAACGGACACGCTGTTAAATATTATTTATGTATTACCTACATTATTAATGTATTTTACGGTTTTATTCAAGAACTACTGATTTTACCGTTGCGTTGTTTAGAAATATTAATTCCTTTTCTTTTCATAAACACAATATTTTTGTTTTCTGTTGTTTACATTGGACCTGTTTGTTTCTGTTTTTTTTTTTGATATATATTATAAAATTTGAAACTTTTTGGTCGTGTTGAATTTTTTGCAATGCCCTATAACTTGACCCCCCTAGTTACAAGTCTGCGGACGCCCATGTAGACTGCCCTTCTATTTTAAGTCAACTTAATTTTATTATTCCTTCAGTCGCTACTGTCACTATCTATTTACCAACCCCGGTTTGATATAACCAAAATGTCGACTTATGTATATCGAATATACTCAAAACCAAACAGAGCAATAAAATTCCATCATAACGGCAAAAATATTTTGTTTCCACACTTTCGACCAATACTGCATATCTAATTAAACGGTATTGGAGAAATAATTTTGAATTTCATAGAAATGCATTGACGCTGAAAACCTCTCAGTGCGCTTCGGATATTTAATCCACAAGTACAAACGGCAAAGATAGCAGTTTTGTAAGTCCCCTTGACAACCATTGTTCATTGAACCTTATGGAACAATTTAGCGATTGCAAATCAATAGAATAGAAAACTCGAAACTTATCTACTTTAGAAGCATTGAAATGACATTTCCATTCCTTAATTAAAAAACTTCCACAACATGCAAACTTTTGATTTTTCATCATAAGCTCGTTGATTATTAAAGTAATCTTCTGTCAAACTGTTTATTATATTAATCGTCTTTTTTAATATGTCTTGACTTGTAAATCTGATATCCTTAAAAGGATAACTTATAGCCTGATAGTAAAGGAAATAACAGTAACATTTATTTAATCGGGAATCATTCCACATTGGCATTTGCTAGTAGTTGAAAAGTACAGATTTTTTTTGCAAATTCTAAAAGGGGATATTTGTGGACTTCATAAACGTCTTGTTGGACTGTCTCTCTCTCGTACACAACTTCAAAAATAGTAAAAAACATGCGCGGATTCATGAGTATTTCCAAAATTCTTGTTTTTTATCAATTAGTTACATCGGAATTAAAACATGTATTTGAATATAATAGTATAGTACAGTTAGCGTTGTGATTTTTGGTATATACAGGGTCTGTTTAATGCTTAATCTTCATAATACAGTACTAAAAAATTACGTTGACTACCATGCGGGGTACAGTTGTACCCCATTATTTTTGTATGTTTTTCAACAAAATGTTCGACGAACAATATTTCTTTTGCAAAGTTTTTCTAACTCTAAGCGGTTATCTAAACGTTCATTTTGCCAATCTACATTTTTATTTGCCCATAATTTGTAGGCATTTACCCCACCAATATCTAGTAAATGATAAAATAAAGCAACTGGCCATCTATTAGTTTTCGTTTGGGTAGAATACACTTTGGCCAATTTAACAGTTGTGTCAACTGCACCTTTTGTTTTATTATAGTGCAATACTATATCAGAGTTGAATTTTTCATTTTCCCCACCAACTGTATCTTCATGATGTTCTGTGGATAGTAAAATAACAGCTGAGTTTTTTTAGGGACATAAGACACCAACGTTTTATTTTTATTGAAAGCAAACATACTAGAATATTGGTTTTCACATGAAGTCGGTAGTAACTTCCTAGGTATAAATGTTTTATTTTTGCGTAAAGTACCACACAACGTCATATTTTTTCCCAAAGTTTATCTGCCAAATCTAAACTGGTAAAAAAATTGTCAGTGGTGGTTCTGCGTCCTTGAGGCAACTCTTCCACCATATTAAGAACAACTCTCTGACCCTGGCCTTTTTTCGCAACATTTCCTTCCTTCCCTATGGAAAGAGAAAATAAATCAACATATAATGTAGTTAGTTACTAAGATATAGCTGCATATTCATGGTGTACGCTGTATTACAGTCAGCCAGAGCCCAAATTTTGACACCGTATTTGTCTGGCTTGCTTTTCATGTACACACGGAACGGCGCTCTTCCGCGAAAAGGTACCAGTTGTTCATCTACACATACATGTTCACCGGGAATGAAAACTTTTTGCAATTTGATACAATATTGTCGAATATTTCTCTTATTGGTGCCAACTTATCTCTTGGCTTTCTTTCCTCTCTTGTCTGGTAATTATCAAACGCAAAAAGCATGATATTTGTTGAAATCGGCGTCTAGACATAGCTGACACAATGGGTCAACAGAAGAAGAGCCCCAAAAATAAAAAGCAGCCACATATAGCCTTCAACTTCTTGTTGAACAAAGGGAACGAATATCCTTTCTAACCTTTTTATTATTAAAATTCGTTGCTTTTCTATTTGTTTCAGTGATAATTATAGACAATAAGTTTCATCGAAAAATAATTCGAAAGCTTCTTTTATGTTAAAAAAATTTGAATTATATTGAGTTAAACCTGATGAAATTTTTTGAATATTGGCTTTTGGTCACTTTACTCTATTTCGAATTAGATGTTTTGCGGAATACACAGGCACATTCGATTCTGACGTTTCATCATATATTTCACTGTATATGGCTTCATCACTGTCGTTGTGTTGGTCAGAGACATTAGTATCTACTTCTGCAGTCTATATAATATCTTCCAGGGTTCATCTTCCAATATTGCATAATTTTCTTCAATATCCCTAACATCTTGGTCTAACAGATCGCCAAAAAAATCATCAGACAACAATTCATCATCCGTAAGCTTCTGGTTATTTCTCAATTTCAATAAACCACTCATATATACCGCAAATATGTGCGTGCGCAACTTGGGGTGTTCACGTACCCTGCACGGTATTTAATGCTTGCTATAATTTTTACTATCGCTAAATACTATGAGGGATACAGATGAACCCCAAACAAAGAAAATTCTTGTATTTGGAAAATAAAAAAAAAGGGAAAACTGTACAATTTGGTAAAATGCTAATAAAGAAAATAGTCTTAAGACAGAATAGAGGACACAAGCAGAAAAAATTTGTATACAAAGTTATTTAGGAAAATCGACTTCTGGGGTACACCTGTACCTCTCACGGCTTTATGAAGGTTAAAAAAGTTAAGTTGTGAATTCTTGTGTAAAAATCGTGTTGATTTCATCTGTGTTTACAATTAATGTTGTTAGCCAAATATGCTTCTCTAAAGAGTTATGGCTCTTGAAATTTGCAAAAGAAAAACAACAAATTCTTCATTAAATCAGACATGTTAAAGTTAACAACCAAACTCGGTAAGAATTTTTAGATATACTCCAGACTTAATTTGATACAATATACAAAAAATGGGCTTACCACTCCCCAAAACCTTTTATTACTCGAAGAAATTGGGACAAAACTTTTACCTTTGAGATGTACCAGTTAAACTAGAATTTGTATACTCAAAAATGTATCATAAAAAATAAAAAGCAATCAAGTAAGTAATCAAAGTTGTAGTTTTATTTTAATAAATATGAAAATTGTTAAATTACTTAATTAAAAAATGTCAAACTTATAAAGGAACAAAATCACGTAAATACAAAAAAATTACAAAATGTGTTGAAATTGCCCGCCATTCTCTGGTATGCTCAAGTTAATGCTTTAAATGAGAGATCGTCTTACCGGAAATAACACCCACGTCTTGCCAAATAATTTCAAAAACTTGAAGAATGCTTGTCCAAAGTGGCTCTCGAATTTCTGCAGATGTTGCATAGTCTCCAGATATAAAATCAGGTGGGGTGTGGTCAGGTGAACTCGCTTGCCTCTTTATTGATGCATCAAGATTATGACTGATCCAGAGTTCTGCATACCGGGAATTTAAAAATTACTCACATCTCATGCATCTACCACGTGTTTCTTAAAATATTTTCTTAACCATCTTTCTAGTTACCGAACTAAGCTAATGAAAATCAGAGATAAAAATAAACTAGGCCCTAAAGTTCATAGTGGAGTCTAGATCGCATCTAGGGCATCGACAGTTCCATACCTTATCTGAGTCGAAATCAGATTTTAAATAAATAAATTTTCATTTCACCTCCGAATGGATTCGAACCATCGTTCTTCGCTATCAAGTAAATAACTACAAGCACATGGCTAAGGTACCTATTCTTCGCCTAATGTGTTAAGGTACGTCTCCTACTGATTCTGGTAGTGTACTTTGTAAAAATTAAGGTAGTGGTTGCTATTGAGATATGAAGGTAATTCAACTGACCCAGTAATATGATCTCCAACAATACCAGCCCAAATGTTAATAGAGAGTCATTCATGGTGATTCTCAATAATGGAATACAAATTCTCATCATGCGATTTGTGTATATCATATGCTCCATCATGGATGAATAATATCTTTAACAAAAAATTATTGCCTGTAGTATACTTATTTCTGAGCCAGTTGCAGTATTGTAATCGAGTGTATGGTGTGACACAATCTCATTAACAAGTTGAACATAAAATGGTTTAACTCCTACTCTTTCCATAACATCTTTGGACTTTTTATACAGGGTATCAAAAATTTCTTCTTCCACGTCTGATTTGAGTACAGATCGGAGACCATTGTTTTCACCCACGCGTGTTAAGAAAGTATCCTTTTGTCAAAAATGTCGATCAACTGCTGCAAATGTATTAAGATGAAAGAAAATTGTTCTGCATATTGCAGATGGGACATAATTTCCGAATATTTCAAAATAACCAAAACATGGTTTATAAAATTAATCAACTCACTGTTTGACACCACGGTGTTCAGTTATTCTAGTGTAGTATATAAACAAATATGAGGTATGCCGATGGGTAGTCCCGTCTCATCCATCTTATCACAGTACGTGATGGATGACCTGTTAAACAGTTGTCTTAACAAATTTTCTTCAAGTTCCGTTCATAAAAAAATACGTGGACGTTTTGATCTTAAGCATTCCATAAGGAGGCAGAGAAGAACTGTTACAAGTGGTCAACACATATGACCCTCGCATGCAATTTACCGTAGAAGATGAGGACACTCATAGAAGTGTACCCTTCTTAGATACAAAACTTATCAGAACTGCTGATAATAATGTTATAACAACTTAATATACTAAACCTTGTTTGTCAGGTAGATTCTTACATTGTGAATCGTACCACCAACAATGCAAAAAAATAAATTTTGTAATTGCATGAAAGACAGGGTTCAAAAACAAGCCATGCTTCTTTGTGTACTTACGCAAAATTTAAGAAAACCTTTCATCTTATTCAAAAATAGTGGCTATCCAGCCAAACTAATCAACAGACTACTATTTCATAGGTCTTCCTTACCAATGCTGACGATGGAGCAGAGAACGTGGCCCCATTCACATATCATTCATTACCATATTTAGGTGATATTTTAATTTCCAAAAAATATTCAAGAACTATCAGAATATAAAACTCGCTTTCGGGAATAGACTTACGTTTATGAATATTTTTTCTAAAACCAAAGACAGAGACGACATACTAGTCAATTCAGGTGTCGTGTCTTGCATTCTATGCGGTAGCTGTGACAAAAAGTACATAGGTCAAACAGGTAGACGATTAATAGATCGGACATAAAAACTATTATGTACTTTAGCTAAGCACTGCGTGAAGAACAATCATGACATTGCGTATGATGACGTCACAATATTTGATAGAGAAAATAATATACACAAGAGATACTTTCTGGAAGTGACTCACATCTACAACAAAGACAATGCGTTAAATGCTCGAACAGACCTAGAGGGACTTAGCATTATTTATACCTATCTATTACACAAAGTCAAGCATAACCATCGAGCTAATGATTCGAACAACCAGTATAGCACTAATAATTAGGTTTCACCATGTCTTGTGAAAAGGTGGTATCACTACATGACTAACATTCCTATCAAATGTCAAACTGTTTTTTAAACAGTTTTTTAACTTCGAACTGATAAGAATTCTTAATCATGTTTGTTAAACATAGTGGATTATCAGATAATATTTTTAAATTTAAATATTTTACCTTAATGATTACAATTTGTATATAATCATATACTAGTATCAGTAAATATTTCATGGGTTATCACCCGCCTGTTTCTCACATGTGTAGTTTCATTATAACCTCAATTTTTCGTAAGTAACTTTTAACTTTTACCTTTAGTACATAGTTAATTATTGTTAGCAATATTTGTACAGTTCCTGATGAAGAGACAATAAAGCCTCGAAAACTCGAACAGGAAAAAAGAGTTTTCATACCCTTGTGACTGCTACATCCAAATAAAATCCAATTTTGTTCCTCAAATAGTTAGTCGAACTATTTTTGGTACATAAACCTTTAAAGTTGAACATGAAAACACAATATTATAGTTTGGCGTTTTGTGAATATGTTGTTCTTTTTGCTCTGGCATAAAAAATCTATTCTTTGCCATATAAAGTATTAATTATTTGTTACATTTTTGTTTAGCTTGTTTTATAAAACAATATATATAATTGCATTAATAATCTGGGGATTGTTAACGCTTAATAGATGCGTAATGTTGACTGGGAACTGAAAATTTAAAAACTTAATTTGTAATACAGTAGCCTAATGATGGATTGTAAGAGAAATAAAAAGATACATATTAAAGTGTTATCACATGTACAATGTGGAGACTCTACAACCCCTATTTTATATAAATGCAATAGTAAAGTGATATGACTTAATTTTAGTCTACTTATGGAAGTGGAATTTTAATACGTGGTAATCAAATATATAGGGAATTGTTTTGGGAGGGGGTGGGAAGTAGATATAAGTTGGTAGGGTTTTTTGTTGATTCGACGTTTCAGAGCTAGTGCCAGCTTTCTTTATGTCTCATCTAAATAAATTGCTAATATGGAAGGAATATACTGTTTGACATACTCAAAATTACCATTGAGTTTGAATATCTAATAACATTAATATAATATGACCTATTTATTTAATCGAATATTTCTGTCTGTTCGCACTGCAAAACTGGTAAAATAATAAGGTACCCTTTGTTTCAGTTGTGCTTATTTTTTATTGAAAGTAAACTATTGTCAATATGCAAAATATTAAATTAAAAATGTTTGGAAAAAATGACAGGAATAAATTTTGACAAATTTTTAGTTATTTCCAAATTGAAAAAAAATAGAGTAGACCACCCTGTACAAGAGTTTTCATTCTTTTGTTAGCTGAATGTAGCAAACAATGTCAGTTTATTAATGTCCTTTTCAATTTTGGAATTCGGATTACGATTTTAAATATATCGTACTATTCATCTTCTAACTGGCTGAACTTTAACAATACTTCGAACGAAACATCTTATCTCTGTCTAGAATTCCACTCACTTAACTTATTCTGGAAGCGAAGTTTATGGGTAAATTTACATGTATAGCCAGTGAAAAGTTTCGAGCTAGGTAAAATAACGTGAATTGTTTATTTAGTGGTTAAAGTAAACTTCAGTACAAGGTTCACAGTGTTTTTGTCGTCGTGGTTTTGTAAATTTATAATTAACACAAAAATTCATATCAAGTAATAATAAAGTTAAACTTGGTAAATCGTGTGATTTAGTTACTGTTAGAATCGGAATTAAATAAACAGATGACAAAACAAGTTATCTTTAGGCACATTTCGGATATATTGTGGTCCTACAATTTCGACTTATTTTTAATAATAATGATAATAATAATAATAAGCAAAGCATAAGCACAAAAAGGTGTGCAATGTCCATGGCAAAATTTAACCTACAGTATTCTTACTCCTACTTATTAAATCAATCCATTGCAAATCAAATAATAATGAATTATTGAAGAAATAGAACTCAATGGGGACACAATTTTTAAGTAAATCGCCACATAAAATTTGGCACAAGAAACAGTTCTTGCACAAATACTCTTTAAACAATCTTGATGTCATCAACATATCAACAGAAACGACTCTTAGAACGTCTCTTTTACCCTTCGAAATACCAATCATTTTTGTTCAGTTGTCTGTTTTTAACACGCTTTTATTAGCTGCACTTGTATGTTTGTTTGTTTGTTTCTTTGTTTGTTTGTTTGTAACCGACTCTTTGGACTCGATATTGACCCACTTTAAACGGACAGATTTAATTGAAACTTTGTACACTTACGAAGAACCGGTAACAATACAATAATTTGATAAGTTTATATCATTATCCTGATCAGGATCGCCAGTCCTTTCCTCACGTATCCTCTGCGTGAGAGCAAGAGGCTTAATATTGTAAAGTAAGTATATTCCGATTCTCAGTTCGATTGTTGACCGAGCGGGCAAGTTTTAGTCGACGCGAAACGACGGACTCCTCGGGACTCCATGGCTGAAATAAACAAATTTTTTTTTTCAGAAATATCTCTTGGATTGTAATATGTTATATCAGCATCAATAAGCAATATAAATATAGTTTAAGAAAACTGCAAAACACGCTTTCATAGCACATCAAACTAAAAAAGTGAAAAATAAATATAGTTTAAAAAAACTAAAAAAACACGCTTTTAAAGCACATCAAACTAAAAAAGTGAAAAATAATTATTAATATAAACTGAAAACAATAATGAACGAAAAATACTAGTATTATTGTGAAAAAAGCGTTGGGCGCTTTGTGCCATATTTTTCGTATATCGAGCAACTCACGCTTTTTTCACAATAATACTAGTATTTTTCATTCATTATCGTTTTCAGTTTATATTAATAATTATTTTTCACTTTTCAGTTTGATGTGCTTTAAAAGCGTGTTTTTTAGTTTTTTTAAATTATATTTATTTATTCATTTATTTAATATCGGCCTATTTCCGCTACTAAAGTCAAACACCAACGCCAGGAGACGAGCTACCCCCGACTTAAAAAATGTACCAAACTTCTCTATCGAAAAGTAGGGATTTTTTTAATAATATCTAATAGACAAGGGACCGACTTTTTTACATCGTCTCCCAAGGATGGTATATCACTTACAGTTTTTTGTTTGTATCGGGTCCTCCATTAATAGGTTTCATTTGAAATCTCGCAAAATCCATACCAGTTTTGATTGCAGAAATGCGCTTTCGCATATAGCAATTGTGAATTTAGTGGCTAAATTAGAACGCAGGGGGCAGATTATTGATGTTAAGAACCCATCTCGGACTCGGTATATCCGAACTCTAACTGACGAAATAAGTCCGCAATTATGCAAAAAAATTGTGGAAAATGTCCTAAATAGAATTACCATTTGCAACAGAAACAGAGCCGGTTATTTAGAAGATATTGTCTTCCCCCATTAATCGCACAGTCTATACTTTGTGTTGAAATAAAAATATCACTAATAAAATTATAACTTATTTGTATTTTCATAAATTTTAAATGAAACCTGTTAATGGAAGATCCTATATATTTCCATAGACACGTGAGACATTATGCTGTATCGATATTTGGTCTACTTACTTTGTGTCTAGTTACTGCAGTTTCCGCACATAACGTGCCATTTTCATTCGATTCACAACAACTGAATTAAAACGTAAAAGAATGTTTGCAGTTTTATACCTGTAAATTTGACCGGGTTATCTAAGTATTTAAAACATTATTAACATACAAATAAGATTACGGAAAATTTTACAAATGTTAATGATATGTTAATAATATTTTAAATACTTCGTTAACTTTACAGGTACAAAACTGCAAAAATTCTTTCAATTGAAAATGTCACGTTAAGTGTCAAAACAGCAGTAACTTACAATAAAAAACAGTGAAAAACAAAGTAAAATGTTTTAATCTATTATGATTGATTGTCACAGAGTAACAGCTTGTACCATTCAATTTTTATTAGTTATTTTGCTCTAGTTTTGAGGACAGAATCAGACAGTATTCCGAAACGTCAACTGTTATCATCGTAAAATATTTGACATTTAAGTTTCTTTTTTCAGATTAACCCATTTTTTTTCAGGTGAGACTTTTTTGGATGGGAAAAAGCTTAAAAAAAATCACCCATGACTGATCCTTTTGATGCAGAGGTTTATTTATCAATTTTTTAAAATAATTTATAGGACAATGGCTTCATACCCAAGAAGGTGAGAAGAGACATTATAGGATACCACAAATAAATAACTATAGACAATACGATTTAAGTAATTTCAACATTTATTTAATTAAAATATTAAACCTTTAAAGGTACTTATAAGATTGACATTTTCTATTCATATTTTATTAATATTAAAAAATTTAAATTCGTATATTTTTCTTTTCTAGTAAATCATGGATCTTTTAATTAAAATGATATGTTCAGTGCGAGACTCAAAATTATTGCCAATATTCTCGTCGAAAGGATCATGCTGTCATAAATCGTTCTGTGTGTTTTCTCTCCTTTCCTTTCACGTCACGAATACTGCCCACAAAATAATGCAATTTGAATCGACTCTCGTCCACGAACAGACAATGTCGGCAACAATTTATGTTTAACTTAAATATATCTCTGTTTACTGTATTCCTGTTACCTTATGTTTTTTTGTTAACCAAAGGCATTTGGAAAGTCTTTGAGCACTTACATTTCTCTCGTGAAGTCTGTTGCTGATAGTTTGAATTGAAACTACCAATCTTTAGAATCTACAATTTCATTTAACATTGCAGTGAATAAAGTTGGTGATATTAAATCTACGTTGATGTCATTGATTGATAACAATGTTGACAAATCAAAACGAATGTAGAGTTAAATTTCAAAAAATTTTATCAGAAATTATAACACGTTCACAAATATTGGCCTTCTGAAAAATATCGGTTACATGTAGCTCCAGTAGCTCAGGAGAGTGAATCGTAAATTCGTAGGTGGAAATATTATATAAAATTGAGTTAGGTTGTCACCAACAATTTACTGGGGGCACCAGATATTTTTATATAAAAAATGTCAAAAGTTAACTTCAAAAAAATATATGCTATGTCTAAATAGATAGAGAAAAATTAATATTCTTGTATATACTGTACAGGAGCCAAAGAACCAAACTCTTAAAATTCAACAACTATAATAACTTAAAAAATTTTACTATTACGATATAAAAAAATGATTATTATTACATATTTTACAATAAAAAAAATAATCTACAATGGAAATATTTTACAAATCTTTAACAAAGAGTGAAGAGAAAAATAAATTAAAAAATGAGCACTGGTTTACAATTATTTGTCTTCTGACCACGATGATTACCACAAATAAGGGCTTACGTGCTTGGAGGTAGCTAGAATTGGGTGATGTCCCTTTAATAGTTATCCTGGGAAGATGGACCTTCGAGTACTCGAGGGATGATGTTCTGCCTCTAGGTTAGAGGTCTTGTTGAGGGTTTCTCACACCCAAACGATGTTACACTTTCCTAATCCTTATTTATTTCCAGAATCCACCAGGTATATCGAGTGCCAATAATATTTACAGAGACCACAGGTACATTTAGTCCCAACAAACTGCAGAGTATCCCTTGACCTTTAGTACAGATGATTGGTCCAGGGTATTTACATAAAAAAGGGGGAAAAATGTGAGACTAGTGTCGGAAATTTACAAATTTAATTAAGAAGTGAAGTAATGTACAATTTAAGATCTTTGCAAAATGTGACAAAGTTTCTGAGTCAAAAACATACTAACTGTTAATGATTTACTACAATAGTGAAGCTATTGCAAAGCGAGGAAAATTTAAGGGTTTCAAAAAATTACAGAAGTTAATTTAAATTAGGCCCACAGAACAAATATAATTAGTAGAGTTTATAGCTCTCAAAGAAATATGCCTAATTTCTTTAAGTTAATCACTCAAGATTAATAATTTGATTAACTTAACTAACCAACAAAAACAAATTGTTATTAAAAATTAATATTGAAAATGAATTTCCAAAATTGGCGTAAAATTCACCAAAGAGAATCTAGTCACTGCTAGATAAAAAAAATGAATTATGTAACTATTAAAAAATAAACAAGGGAAAAATCGTATGGTTAATATAGAAATTGAACTTTATGAAAACTAGTTGTAATTGCTAATCTAGGTAAATAAGCTGTAAGCTAAATGCTAGACAACTTAAAAGCTGGACAGCTTCAGCTTTCGAAAATTAGTGGTTATAAGGGTGACAAAACAAAACTTAATTAAACTTAGTAAGCAAAAATGGAACCATGCAACTAACCGAGTTGCATACAGAAAAGTGAATAATTTGCCAAAGGTAAAAACTACTTTAACCTGATCTTACTACTAGAAACACCCAGTATATTCAATACAGAAAAAAATTGTGTAGGTTGTAGTTCCAGTGCTCAGTAAAAGTTTACTGCAGCATGACACAATTATAACAGCTAATAATCGGTGCAAAACAAAACTAAACTTGTTTCTTAATTGAAACAACTGGTATTCGTGATACCAGCTTACGTTCCAAGGGATACCAGCTGGTGGTGTGAATCCATTGTGTACCCAGATAAGTGAATTGTCTCAAATTACACAAAAGAAAAAACAAGTTCACTTACCTGGTACAAATCACAGCAGCTCCAGTCCTCTGGTTTAGAATCGTTTAAATTTGGCAGAGCCACGTGCAACACATCCAACAGATTCTACTCTAGTAACTGCTTAATAAATCTTTAATACTTCCTGTAATCTTGTCCTTGCACCAAGAAAACTTCTCTAAAAAATACAAACGTACAGCAGTAAAAAGTTCGATACAAATTTAAGTTGAGAGGTAACCTCAATTACCACATGTCGTTAAATATATTAACCAAAACCTATCAATTGCACAATTGCAGGAAATACGGAAAATTAATAAAGCTATTAGTGCTTTATTTCGATATATAAATCAGTGTTAGAACACTAAAAACCTAAATAATCATGGATTTCCATCATGTGGAGTCGTCCAAAACTAAAATTAACTTAATTAATTGACATCCATGCAAATTCTGCCGAAATACGTCTACATAAGCTACTTACTACAACCCTAACAAAAGATCAAATCTAATCAAAAATAGGCAAATTTTCATAAGATTACAGAGAAAAACTAAGATAACAGTTTTGCTTTTACTTACTTCAATGAAGCCCATTGTGACAATCTCTTCCCAATGAGGGTTAACGTTTTTAGGCTCACCAGATGGCGCCACTGGCGAGGAAGGTCCTTTCAAAAGTTTATAGGGGTTTTAATATAATTTGTTCGTACACCAGTAAATAAAAAAAGTTTTAATTATGCCTCAGTATTGTGCAGTTCAATTTTGTTCGGAAACAAAAGGCGAACATGTGCTTCCGAGAGATAAAACTCGCCTAAAACAGTGGTTGGTAGCGATTCGTAGGGATGACTGTACTCCTTCGAAACATTCGTGTATTTGTATGGAACATTATGTCTTAATGTTTTAAAACATCTATAGTGGTAACTATACCAAAAACACCCAATACGAATCTGGCCGAATAGCTAAGACCAGTAAATATGTTACCTTTTTCTGAAAAAATCTTAGAATTAATGGTTTATGATTAAGTAATCAAGTACATAAATTCAAATAATATTCCATGTACATATCAATCAGGATTTTGTGGTTAACATTCATGGGAAACGGCTTTGCTATTTGTAATTTCAGATTGGAAGCAGTTGTTGGACAGAGCAGGAGTTGGGATTTGCACAGTTTCCATTGATCTTAAGCGTGCTTTTGAAACACTTGACCGTAATATACTACTATTAAAACTAAAGAGATATGGATTTGAAAACACCGTTATAGACTGGATTACAAGTTATATAACAAATAGTTACCAAGTAACAAAAATGAATGGGAATTTATCAGAAGCCCAGTTAAACAATTTTGGGGTTGGTTCCTCAAGGCAGTGTACTGGGTCCATTATTATTTATTCTTTATATTAATGATCTAGGCAATGTATTGCAAACATGTAAAATCCATCTTTTTGCTGATGACACTCTTATTTACTATGAGAGTACAAATTTTGAGAAAATGGTAGGTACTGTTAATTTAGAACTAAAATTATTGTCAGAAAAATTTAAGATCAATAGACTAAACGTAAATGAATTAAAATCCAAATTTATGTTCATGGGTAACAATTATCTATATAAACAGTTTGCTAGTCTAAATCTTGGTATCAAATTAAATAGTAAAAAAAGTTGAAATTGTTCAGAAAATGAAGTATCTAGGCCTAATAATTGATCGTGAACTAGAACTTAAAAACATAGAATATACGTCAAAGAAAATCGGCAAAAAGATCGGATTTTTAGCAGAGTGGCTCCATTTATATCAACTATTACTAAACTAACTGTGTATAATACCTTAATACTACTTCATTTTCTCTATTGTTGTTCTGTGTTTTATACAAGTTGTACAAATTTTAGTAAACTCCAGGTTCTCCAAAATAAGGCAATGCGAATAATACCACTCCACTAGCAGTCAGCTAATGCTTAATACATTAAAATGGCTTAACATTAAACAGTTCCCCTTCTTTCAAACTATGACATTTATTTTGAAAATGATTAATAACATTTTCGGAATATCTCAAATGACAATTGTTACCTGTTACAGACGTATACATGTGTAACACACGAACGGCTAGTGCAAATAAATATTATGTTAAAGGAACTTCTAGGAGTAGTACAATGAGAAGTCTGTTCCACAACGGAGTTGTACAATTCAATCTTCTTCCTCGCGTAATTAAGACTAGTAATACCGTTAACCAATTTAAGAAACAACTTTTATGTTTTATAAAAGATAATGCATATCAGCCAAATTGATATTGCTTGAGGTGTGTGTTTTTTTTTCTCCATTTTATATGTCTATATTAGGTAAAGTAGTACTAGTTTGTAACAATTATTTTTATATATATTATTATTTTTTTTATGTTACATACTAACTTTATGGATAAATAAAGAATATCTTGTCTTTTCTTAATACGTTCACAACATCAAGTTGGGAGACTAACATTGTTGTACTGATTCTTAGGATGGAAAAATGTTTATTACACACTGCACACTTTATATTATTCTCAATTAGTTCTTTAACACGGGGAAAATGTCGTCGCATTTGTGTCCTAGTAGGTAACGGCTAGTCCTTGCCTATTACCTACTGAGGTATTCCACATACGCTTAATGTGATAATTAGGTCACAAAAAATTTTCCAGTACGGATACTCTTAGGTATGATTATATTTATGGCTTGTACTTACAACATGTTTTCTGCAGTTATGTGCATTGCGGCTTATCAAGTGTTTTTCACAAACGTAGCAGTATATTAACTGATCCGGTATATTTGAGGTTCGGAAATTGGAAGAAAAGTTTGTATATTTGGGGAGCAAATGGTAAAGAACGTCTCACTTTTGACTTTGAATATGCTTTCGAGATATTATAACCTCCCTCCGCACGTACGTATCTTAATAGCATCTATGTTTGACCGGTTGCTGGAAACCTGTTGATATGCCTATTTCTTGGCGCATATCGTACGTGTGCTCTCTATCGCCGCTGGTGTAACAGTCCATTTCTAGATATAATTAACTTTCGTTTTATTTAATGCTAATTGCATAATTTGGTTGGAGGTCAACCTTAAAAATTCTAAAACCGACTTACCAAAATTGTAAATCTTGGATAATTTGTGCGACCACTGGACCTTTAGCGCACCAGCGCGAACACTGCTGTGTGGGACAAGGGGAACGCTGGTACGAGGACAGTTAGATTTCGCGAGGACTCTTTGCCGAGCCACGGCCGAGTGCAGAGCTATGTTTCTGGTTGTGTTTATGGTCTGTTACGTTATATAAGTACGTTATCTTTTATTGCTTTGGAGACTAGAGTTGGCCTTTGAGCGGGTTGGTAGTGTACGTTGCTGAGATTGTGTTCACGATTTTGTCTGGTTAAGCTGTTATGGTAAAGGAGTTACGACGTATGTGACATAGGAAAGCTAAGTGAGAAGGTAGGATCCCTTCTTATTATTGTTAAAATAGGTACCTATTAATTAATAAACCACCAGCTTTCCTTCTGAGTGTTGTAAATTTGAAATTCAATTTGTATAAATGGGCTGATGTGCCTGTCCACCGAACTAGTGTGGGAAAAAGCCCCCTAGACTTTTTTAACTTGCGACTGAGCTGTGCGAGACATTTTAGTGAAGAATAACCGTTCTTTCCCCCTTTCAACGGTATGAGTGCTTTGTAACTTTTTTTTGATTATATATATGTAAACAATAAAGAAAGGCGGGTGGCGCCCTTTATAAAAAAAAGTGGACGAAAAGATGATTTCGGTGTTTTAGTTTTAAGTTGTTGAAGGTTTATTACTTGTTAACCACGCCCCGAATGAGCCTTTTGATTTTGTATGTTAAATTATAAATATATGTATTTTTTTATTTTTTATTGTTTTATTTGAGAACTAAAATAAAGTTATACCCTCGTTATACTGGGTAGACTCCATTCAAATGGGCTGATTCTAGTCAAGAACTAAAAATAAACACCTACTGCTCAACTACCCTAGCTTGGTACTTAAGTTTGGATGCGTAATGGTCTAAACCGTACCCTTTCATTGTAAAGCAGTTTGTCCCTTTCTGGCCCACACTAGTGATATTTCTTCTTTCTCTGCGCGGCCAAGTGCCAAGCTAACTAGAATCGTTGAGTAATACTTCTCAGTCACAGCGAAATCCTAAACTTGAATTATTATGCTGTGTATATTAATTATCTATTTTATTATCCACTCTTGCAAAGTTTTTGATACCTTCGATTGCTTTAAAAAAATGTACGATTTAAATTAGTAATACTATGTTGATAAAAGTTATAACAGTTATTTAAAAATTTCATTAAAAATTAATTTTTGCAGAAGCAAACCCATATGCAAAAATGTTAGTTTTTATTTTGCAAGACGTGGTTAATGACTAATGCCAATTTGTAAAGTAAAGTTGCTATTTCTTTCTTAATATTCCAAGTTTCAAACATATAAGTTTATTTGCCCAACTTTTCCAATATTTCGGTCTCTAATAACAATTTAGTCCTACAGATCTATTTACGAACTCATCACTCATGTTTTCAGATTGTTGATTAGCTTCTGGGATAACACAAACTTGGAAAACAACTGAAAGTTTCACTTCAGAGCTCTAACAGCAACTAGTTTATTGTAGTGGTTGATGAGTTAGTAATCATTGCAAATTGAGTAGTCAGAATCTGTCCTATATAGAACTTTCCCATGGCAATAACAGTCGGTACCCTACAATTCTATTACTGAATGTATATACAGTGAGTCCACAAAGTTAATTACAAATTCTATTAAATTTATGAGGACTTAATATTTTTAGGTAACATTTCTCGATATTTTCTTAAGTGCAATTTGTATCTTTCATTTGTTTTATATGAAATACTTCTCTACAAAGAGTAATGCTAAAACTGAAGTAATATCCACAAATACGATGCGTGTTTCCACAACAAGTTGGAATCATCGGGAGATAATTAAAATTAAATTAGTTCTGAAATTGGTTGGAGCTTCTAATGTGAAGACACCACTGACGTAGTTTTCCAAAAAGCACCAATATCATATACTGCACTCGATGCACATTACGCCAGCTAAGTTGGGATCATCTGGAGATGATCAAAATTAACCATATGCAATGCATCCAACAATACATCCTATTTATACCTAAATTATTGTCACGGTTCAGTGGACCGTAGTTTACCAATAGATAGGGCCGTTTGATATTGGCCCTCTGTCATTATTCATACTATTTTTACATTTTATGATTTTCAAGTTTTCCTAGTATTTGTTACATTCCTAATTAATCTTAAATTGCTAATATCTATTTTATAGTTGTTCTTAAACGCAATTTGGGCAACACTAGACTTATCCATTCTACCATATTTGAGATGAGCCACATAATCTTTTGTAACGAGGGGTTTTGCCCTCGCTATTTGTTATCTACTTAGGTTGGCTGAAATGAAACAAAAAATAAAAAAACAAATACATATATTCTTAATGTAACTGACAAAAAGTTCTGGCAGAGCGTGGTAAGCAAGTAATAAACGACATATGTACGTATACACAAACTTAAAAATATACCACAAAATTCGTAAGCTCACAATGAGTTTGTTTAGGGCGCCACCCGCCTTTCTTCTTCGTGCAAATAGTTATATAATGTCTAAAAAAAGTTACACTCACTAGTGCCGTTGAAAGGGGAAAGAACGGTTATTTTTCACTAAAGTGTCTCGCACAGCTCAATAGCAAATTAAAAAAGTCAAGGGGGCTTTCTCCAACTCTAGTTCCGGCAGGCCAATCAGCCCGTTGATGTAAATTTAGTTTCAAATTTCCAGCTCGCACTCAAAGCGGAAGCTGGCTGTTTATTACTTAATAGGTATGTACCTATAGGAACAATAATTGGAAGGAAGATAACCTCACCATCTCACATAGCTTTCTTAGGTTACATACCTCGTAACTTCTTAACCATAACAGCTCAACCAGACAAAATCTCGAACATAATGCCCGCAACGTACACACAACTAACTGCCTCGAGGCACAGGTCTTGTCTCTAACGCAACGTAAAGGTAAAGGTAACATAAAAATAGCAAGACAACAGACAACACCCAGGTCCACACCTCACCGTGGCTACCCAGCGTCTCCTTCAAAAAACCTAACCGTCCTGGTACCAGCGTTCCCCCTTGTCCCCACACACCGCAGTGTTCTCGCTGGTGCACTAAAGGTCCAGTGGTCGCTTGGATTATATCTAGGATTTACAATTTATTTAAATCGGTTCTAGAATTTTTAAGGTTGACCTCAAACCAATTTATGCAATTAGCATTAAATAAAACGCAAGGTAATTATATCTAAAAATGGACCGTTACACTTTGAACCTAGTTTCAAGGATCGTCTAGTTTGTCCAACATTCTTTTGATTATAGTACTTACAACTAATTTCGTAAATCCCGACTTTTCGTTTGTTTCAATTTTGTCTCTTGGATTACTGAAGTTTATTTTCCGATTGAATGGACCACTGTCATACATATAACTTTAAAAAGTAAAAAAGACTTATTTTTAACTTCATTATAAGGAATTCTTAATCTGGAGCCTCTGTGATGAATTTCTCAACTTGTTCCCGTGAAAAATTCCTTGATTTCTTAGCCTGGTATCCTGAGGATTACCTTTTCAAATATATGGTCAGCTTGTATAATTTCTAATGCCAATGTCGTTCCTTAGGGCGAGTATCGATTTTAACATTGATTAAGTACTTCACAAGGTAGACGACTTGAGGCTTGAAGCTATTTGTGCAAAAGTACATTTTCATTAGTTATCTTTACATTGTTTTAAGTTACACTATCATTCAAAAGTTATGTACGACTTCTCGTACCATTAACTTTTCTGGCATAAATTCAGATATAGCAGATGCTGCCGCATCCATAATATCTTCAGCAAAATCGCAAAATTTTATAGCACAAATAACTTAATTTATTTTGTTGTTATGGAGTGTTGCGTGATTGCTACATTAAAAAACAAAGATAAGCCAAGATTGTATTTCCATCAAACTTCGATTTAGATTTTTTTGACATTAAATACAATTTTCACGTAAAATGACAGGGAAGTAAGTGTCTTCACAGAACTCGCAGGCTTGTCCTGTGAAGAATCACTTCGTTAACTTGCCACGTAAAGAAATAACTATTCTCTGACTAGGCGATGCCTTAATGTCACTGTCAACAGGTAAAATTGGATGAACAGAAGATAATTCACTTTAGAACACATAATGTAATGGCTGGAATAAAAGAAGCTTGCAACTTCCTCAATGTTACTTTTTAAATTTCATCAGTAAATTAATTTATTTGAGAAATAATAAATTTAAACTTGATTTGAAAATTCTAAAATTTATTGCAGTTTATGACTTTATCTGGTCGGGATTTAATAAAATAAGTATTAATAAGCAATTAAAAATTTCTGATATTTTTTTCGTTTTTTTTTACTTCTAACATGCTTTATTTACATGCAGTTAAAATCTAAATTAAACAATATTGGTAAAAAATAAAACACTTTTCACTCAGTTGAAGCACTAATCAATAAATTATTCCGGTTCAGTCAGAGAAAGTAATTATTTTCTTTTCAGTCGATGTACACTTGATTTAAAAAAAAACTGGTACAACTCTTGTTATCGAAAATCTTAATAGTTTAGTTGTGTGCATATGTCTGTAAATAGGGCTGGCCAGGCATGTCGGGAGGGGGTGGAGAAGAGGTGATTTACCCCGAACCTGGGTTTTTTTTTGAGGAGATCGGTTTTCTTTGTGTTTTTAAACTTATTAAACCTTTCTCTTTTATTTTATTCAAATGGAATTTTAAAAAATAATTAGAAAATAACTTTCAAAACATTTTCATGCCTGCCATATTATTGTTTAAAAAAATAATATTTGTTACGAATAATTCTACTAATGATTGTAATTAAAATACTAACTGAATAATGATAATTCTATTTTTAAAATAAGAACACAAAAAATACCACTTGAGATTAAAAAAAAATGTAAACAATGCAAACTGAACATAAAAATACAATAAAAAAAATAAAATAAATGAACTTCAATTACGTAATACAAAATTAACTAATATTTTGTCATTGCTCCATTAGCGTCTAAAACTGCCTGAAGTCTTGCAGGCATGGACAAAATCAGATTTCTTGCAAGGTCAACTTCTTGCGACAAGTTCTCCCAAGCGTCTTCGATTATCCCTTCCAATTCTTGGGCATTATTTGGATGGTTATTTAATTTTCTTATATGTTTCACCATTAGTCCCCATACATTTTCAATTGGATTTAAATCCGGACTTTTAGATGGCCACTCTATGTTTTTATTAAGAAACCATTGCCTGACACGATGGGCTGTATGTATGGAGCAGTTGTCTTGTTGGAAAATAAAATTATTTACCGGAAACACCTCTATTACTGACGGCAACATAATATTGTCTAATATTTCAATAAATTTATTGGAATTGAGATGACCACCACTGTTCCAACACACACCTAACCCATATAGGCTCATCTAAGCCCAGACATTGACTGAAAACCTTCCTGATATTTGTGGATCGAAAGTATATTTTTCGTCGTATCTAGTGGAAGAAGGCCTATATACGCGAACATGTCCATCGTTACAGGATTTAAAAACCTTTTCGTTAGAAAAGACAAACTGTCCCCAGAAGTTTTCATCATTGATTATATAGTTGAATGCAAAAATAATCCTACCCTGATTCTTTTCTTCTGAAAGTTTGTATTTTTTAGCCGCTGAACAACTCTTCAAGTCACTTTGTAGTTTTATTCTTCTGCAAGCAGTAGATACCGAAGCAGGGAAATTTGTCTCTGAAATTGCATTTACTCCAGTCTGAAAAGGGTTTTCTATTAGGTAATTTATAAGATTTTCATCTTCTTGATTATTGCTCTTTCTGGGCCTACCGGAACCAACTTTACGGGATACCGTTTGGTTGGTTTCCCATTGTTTTTTAACATACATTCTCGTGGTTTTACTCACATTGTATTCAGCAACAAGTCTTCTTATGGACCAACCATCTTCAATTTTAGAAACAATTCGAAATTTTTGAATATCTGTTAGATGTCGAACCATTTTTAATAATGACGCCACTGATTAACGTCAAAGTGACATTTGTAAGATTATTAATATCAATCAAAGAACGAATGATTTACATTGCTAAAAGAAAGTGTACCAGTTTTTATTGAAGTCAAGTGTACATATAACATATTTCTATACATTTGTTCCTATTGTAATATTTTATGCACAAGATTATTTCGTCAGAATTCCCACCCTCACTAATTTTGTTACTTTTACTATTTATTTTACTTTTACTATATATAAAAATGTTGAATGCAAAAGTTATAGGACTTTTATGTAGATTTGAAAATCATATCAGAAAACCAATGGAAGTTAACACAAAATGGCTACAGTTATTAATTTTATTTTTTTAAAATTGAACATACTATATAGCTTTACACATTTGAGTAGAACAATCTCTCATGAATACAATGGTAAAGTTGAGGAATATTGTGACGGAACGCGTGGGTCGAGACGCGACATGTGGGCTTAAAATGTATGACATGATTGTTGTGTTTGCTGGCACGCGACTAAGGTAGAGTTTGGCTTACATGCTGTGATACTTCAGGGCCGCACTTAATTTTTTTACGGAATCATTCTAGTGGATATATTTGTATGTATAATATTATAAGATAAATAATAATTATTTAATATCTGTTTATCTCCTGGCGTGTTTTGAAAATATTTTAATAAGGTTATCGTGCTGAAATGAATTGTGTAATAGTGTAATACTAGTACTAATTATTTTATATCTGTTAATTTGCTGGTGTGTTTTTGAAAATAATTTAAGAAAATTATCGAGTTACAGTGAATTATGTAATAGTGTAATATAAGTAGTAATTATTTTATATCTGTTAATTTGCTGGTGTGTTTTTGAAAATAATTTAAGAAGGTATTTGATGTAAAAATGTTTCGACCGTGGGAGGCCTCTACGTCTGCATCTTATTGTGTTTGTGAAAATACGAGAGTCTAACCAAGACAAGGTTTTAAAAATATAAAATATTCCTACCCCCAGCGGATAAAGAAATACAAATATATTTTAGCATCCTTAGCATCCATAGTAAAATCATTACTTTTTTTATTACTGTAGATAAGGAAGTCTTAAAAAGTCATAATATTTCAGCAAATGCGAATTTAGACTGCGGTCTATGACCAATGAATTTTTATACTTCCTAAAAAATATGAACTACTAAATTTAATGTTTCAGAAAGACTGATTTCAACGGATTTGATGTTCTTTATACTACTCCAACTTATTTTTTATGTACTGTTGAATTGTAACAGTTTTTGTTACATGAACTGAAAGGTTTCCTGATAAGTTTGTCAAGTGCACCCTCAGACACATTTTATGGGCGTCTTATTCGCGTTTTTATGCTCGGCTGAAAGTTCTACTAAATATTATAAACAATATCACATACAAGATTACTGATATCGTATAACAGACAAACTAAAAGGATATTTGGTGTCCAAGCTGGTTATGAATGGCCCGGAGTTTGAACGTTCTTCCTGTGTGCGGACTGGTGCTAACGAATAAGGTTTGGGCGCTGTACTCACACAACGGGGAGCGTGTCATTAGTTTCTTTAGCTGTTTTTAAACCCCTACAAATATAAGCTCACCTTCACGAGAAAGAATACTTCACCCTGGTCTCGGCCGTCGACCCTATGTCGAAGTTATTCATTTTAAAGTCATATATAACCATTTTACTAATTTTAACCTTGGAAAAGTTTTGCAAATCTAGGTAATGCTCATAAAAACAATATTTTGTTCCTATTTGAACAGTTAAAATATATGATCTCAATTAGCATTTTCATACAGAAGGTAATTACATGCACGGTGTTTAGCGAAAATTGGTTGATTGCATAGATCACGTTTATTTGTTGTCAACATCGTTTTTGTGAACATATTTTTGGGGTAAGTTCTTCTTTCAACATTTACTTGAATCAGACTTTCCCACATCTGCATTTAAGCAATGATAATGCTTACTATAACTTTACGAAACCCTGCAAAGTTGTTAATTTAAAGAATGCTTCATTCAAGGAGACGTTATAGTCACTATATATCCACTGTCTACACTAAGATATTTTAGTTGTTTTCTTTTTATAAATCATATCTGAAATTTCTTCTGAATCACATTCAGATTAGATTTCTACACAAAATATAACATTTTTATTTAGTTGTTATGTTATGATGACATTACGTGAACTTGTGAAGAAATATTTTCTTTCAAGAAATCGTTTTACTTTTATGAGTTAGAAGAAAGTTGAAATTTAAATTGGCCTCTTTAAATATCATGTATTATACCCGAAGTAAACTACAAGACCTTAATATTGCATAATGTATTTACACCTCTCTCTTTTCATCTCACGCATAATGGGTGTCAACCATTTTGAATACAAATTGAGAACATATTTTTACAGCTCATACAAAATGAAGTTAAACTTAGATACTCTTATTGATACATTATCACAAATAGGACAAGGCTTTTTTATGTTTTGGAAGACCTGCTGGGGTTACTATTTCTTCCATTTAGTTGAGAGCCCCGTGACTTGCTGCCACGAAATAATTTTAGGTTTGTTGCCTTGGTATTTGATCGTAGAAATGGAATTTTCTTAAGATCGATTTTGATTATACGGAGAAGTAAGTTAGCTAGTTCTCAGTCTCGTTGAATTTTCTGTGTGACATTGGCTATGCTAGCAGAGCTGAACAAAACTTCAGCAACTGCTCTTCGGCGATCCTAGTTTGAGGGACTTGTTTCTACCTCATGCATTGTAGCTAAAGGATTTAATCAAGTGGCATATGCTTTTTATTTATTTACTAGGGCTTAAAAAATTGGCACAGGGTTTCCCTGGCAATTTGGCTTTTTCTAGCCTGAAAATGACCTTAAGGAATAGTGAAAATATTTTTAGTCAGCTTTTATGGAAAAAAAGGGGGGTCTGTGCAAAAATCTCTCTTTACTTTCCTGCAAAAAGTTTTAGAACTATGAAATTTATTTATTCAATATCGCTGTTCCTCACAAAATTGAATTTTACTAGTGAGATCAGGTGATTTGTAAAAGTGTAAAATTTATTTTACTAAGTCGTTAAGACCAAAAATAAAATTAGACAGGGAGTCCTTCAGATGAACATAAAATTCACAATCACCAAAACAGTTTCAAAAAATTTCGTGAAAAATTGTTGAAATTAAACAGACTCGACAACAAGTTGACGTAGAACTCAGATACTACTAGCCTGCCTAAAAGGTCGCAGAAGACAACTTTTCTTAAGAATGAATGATTTGTAAAACCAAAAGAAATGTTTTTGTTAAAGTCGGATTCGAAAAAAATTTGTTTGAGCAATGTAAACTTTATATTAAATGTTATTTTGTTAAATTGAAACTAAACCTGAAATTTTATTTTCAAACGACTGTCGAAAGTTATTGAAAATTTAAACATTAATTTTTCTATGTCCTGGTATACTAACAAAATGATTTAGATGAAATCTATTTTTTGTACAAATTTTGGCTGTCGATACTAAAAACGCAAAAAATTTCAATAAACTCTGAAACTTTTATGGCAGCCTAGTAAACACCTGGGAAACCAAATTTTGTTAAATAAATGAATTTTAAGTCGAATTAAGCTTCAATTATAAAACAAGTTAAACTTTTCAATATAAAACTGAGGTTCGAGAATTTATCTTAACAAACCTAGCCTCACAAAAAAATAACTTTGAAGAAAAGTATCTAAGTATATAAATCAATTCCTTACCTTGTCCTGGGATATCTCAGACGACGATGTTCTTTTACATTAACGTTTAATTTTTTATTTTTAGGCAACCTACGTCCGTAGGAGTCTGCTTGTGATTTTTTAAGTTTAATAAATAAAAAAATGTAGATTTTTACACTAAAATCTGATGATGGAAGACTCCTCAAGCCAAAATCCACAGATGATAAAAGCTCTCGAAGAAGTGCTTCTGGTTCTCTTTGGTGAATGTTTTAAAATCACTTTATAGGTGGTGGACGCCGTCTTCGTGTCTTGGATACCAAAAAATTACCCAGCCTGGTGCGTGGAGAAATTTCTTAGTGCCTACTTTACGACTTGTGGGGTCCGTGTGAGATCTATTACCTGTGAAACGGTCAGCGAGGAACTGTCCTAAGGGCTCTAGATCAGTTGGTGTTTAATAATGGGGTTCACACCCGGTTTTAAGCTAATTTATATACGATCACGGCGTGATGCCTGTGTTATATGAAAGCCAAAAAGGAATTTATTTACATAACAATTGAATTGAATACCACGATGCTTGCTCTTCAGTGTCGAGTGGTATTATTTTTATACTTTTAAACGATCTCCTCGCAGTGAGGCCGTGTGGTAGAATTGTCTTAACTTGTCTGAAATGTTGTATTTATATGGGTTTTGTCTTCATCTATTGCGATGTTAACATGATGTCATGTCTTTGAAAGTGCGTAGCAAAAATAAAATCTACCCGGCTCAAAAACTGTGAATTGCCGAAAGCTCCCGATACGGCTTGTTTGCCTGGCTAGTCCACTACACGGTGTACCAAACTCCAATTTTACAAGTTTAAGTATCGTATCGTAAAATCTAGCGGCTAATGGGACACTGTGGAAACAATGATTGTTGCCTGAAATTATTATTATTATTTTGCCTTAAACTATTTTACTTTGATATTAATTGTTATTTATTTAATTGGTTTTGTAAAAATTAATATTTATGTGTGTGCGACTAGCATCTTTTAAAATTTATATGACAGAAATGCAGAAATTTAGCTTTTACTAATCTACGATGACTTTGGCCTCTGATAATTATTTGCTTCTGTCGACCACTGAAATTAAAATTTTGCGGGGCCTCTCGGATTGCAATAAAATCATTCAGACCGGCTTGTACATATTGCTTATGAATATCTTTATGAAATTTGGCCATTTTAATATTTGTAAGTGCACCGCGGTGCTCGCCGTCGCGCTTATGCTGCGTAGCGGTTTTTTGATAAAAATTAATTTTACTATTTCGACTTCTAAAAATCGGAGAAATGAAATAAAATATTGCAATTTGAAGTTTTGAATATAGTTTTTTATTCTTTATCTAATTTGCTAAAAGAGAGTGGTGTGACATGTGATATTTTGAACACGTGTAATTTCGGTCTCGGGCATTTTTTGAATGTTTCTAACGGCTGAGGGCCTTCTAAATGATCTGGGTGATTTTTTTGGTACTATTATTTTCCGATGTAATTAAATTTTTTGTAGAATTTTGGTTCTACAACAACATAAAGAATTGTTATTAGGAGCTTAAAAATTAAATGTACCTCGTAGTCGAACGGTAAGGACTTTTAAAGAGCGAAATTCAGAACGTAGTTTTTGACCATATTTCCAGAAATGAGTTGCGTTACCTACTAGAAACCTTGTTCTACACATTGGTGAATGTCGTGTGTTTCAAAATACAGTCTCTCCCTTCTAGATTGCTTTAGCAATTAGTTTGTAATATAAAACGCAGTTTTGACATTGTTGATATTTTATAGTGATATCTTTTTATTTAAAGTTCAATACGTTATATTTAAAATTATTTAACGTAATGTTGAACGCTGTGGCTGTGCGGTGATTACTTTTAAAGGTGTTTTTCTGAAAACTAAACCATGCCAGTGGACGATAGTGTTGAAATGCAGGTATGAGAAAATTCCAAATGGTTTCAATGAGCTCTCTTCTAACTATGTTTGAAAACCAAAATGCAGACTTTTTTGGTTGAGTTTCAAAATGCAATGTTACATGCAATTTTTTCGATTTTCTTTTTTTTCACTGCCCTCTATTTAAAAACATCACTAGTTGACGCACTAAAGTGCTGAGTTTTTGTCCAAACCGGCATAATCAAGTATTGAGATTGTATCCGGTGCCTCTAAATGTTTAATCTTTGTTTCACTTCCGGCACTAGTTCCTGCTTTGTTTAATTTTTGAACCCCGCTAGACTTTCCTTTTTTTGTTTATTTCTGCTAGGTAGAAATGCGTAATAAACGTAGGCCTCTGTGTAGATTGCTCTTATTCAGGCCTCAATGGGAATACTAAAGCAATAATTGAGTCGTGTGCACTATATTTTCCGACATTGTGTTACTTTTTGTTCCTGATTTATCCCATTCTATTTCCTGTTCCCTAGCTATGTCTCGCTGACGAGGAACAATAACTTTGAAACAGTAGTCCATGGTTGAATCTTTGTTTCTTTTTTGGAATATGTGGCATTAGTTTTAACTAAATTCACCGTAGAAACATGTTTTTCTTTGTTTATTGCAACAGAATGAGACACGGCATGTTTAAAAATAAATTGAATATGTAACATTTATTGTAAATTTCCCCTTTCAACTATTGAATTTATCTCAATAAATTAACCAATTGATGTGTAATTAGTCATATACTCATACATAACACAAATAGATATAGAATTACAAATGTAATTACATCGAACTATCCCTCCACGTCCAATAATTATTCAAGGTGGTATCTTAATTACTATGGTAGTTAACTTGTTTACAAACTACGTGCATGAAATACAAGACAATTAGTGACAGATTTATAAGAGCATATTATTGTAATAATGTATCGACAAGATATTTTATGAAGTTTTGTTACGCCTGTTTAGGATTTTGTTACTTGAGGACATTTCCTATATTTAATTTAAATTTGATTACCCAAACAAGTTTTACAAAGAAAACTTTCCTTATATATTTTTTGTATGTACAAACAATTTTGATGATAAGCCCTTGTACACTTTTGGCACCTTATTCCAATTTTGTTTGTCGAAATATTTAAGGTGCAAATGAAGCAAAGTCCAGTAAATAAACATATATTATTTTCTGGGAATGAAATATTTTGCAAAACTTTAATTTTGCAGTCCCTTGTTTCGACTTCTTGAAATGAATTTCTTACATGGAGTTCTCTTTTTAAATTAAGTCCCTGCTGCTTACTTCTTTGTTTCCTATCTATTCAAATCCCTTTCACTAATACTGTTGGAAATTGTTTAATATTTATACACTCACTGTCTCCTGAATTTTCTATATCCGCTACCACAGATACATTAGGCATCTGGTTTTCAATAATGTTTTCTTGGATTTCAGAAATACTTCTTTTTTGCGTTTCCAGTTCCTTGTTTTTTTTATTATTGCGCTTTTTCTTTTTATTGTAGCTTTTTCTTGTTTCCTTTTGTTGTTATTCATTTCTATCGATCTTACTAACCTTTTTTCCTTTTTTCTTCTTTCTTAGCTTCTTTAGCTTTCTTGATATTCTCCTTTTCTTCATGTATTTTCTTCCACCCACTTGATGTAATTACAAATGGGACTCTTTCACTGTCTCTTTTGCCTGTTTGCTGTGGTGTTTTCGGCCAAAGTAAATAATTTTTTATATTTTCGGTGCTAGGACCTTCTTCCTGTAAAACGTCGATTGACAAACTTACCTCTTGTATTAAGTTACTGTATGCATTATCATCTTTATTTTGCTCTAAATTTGAATTAAAATGAAGCGTTAGACCCTCTTCTGAAAATATAATATATAAATATTTTGAATATTAAGTTCGTCCGGATTATCTGGTGTATTTGATGTAATCATGGTGCTACCTACTCTACTGTGAGCATTATTATCACAATTAGGCGTTTCATTGTCCATAATTATACATGCCTCTTCTTCAATATTAAGCACATTATGTTCTTTTTCGGCCTCCGTGACATTGGATAAAATTGTTTTGGGACTTTCATTAAGTTGATTCTCATCGGTCAAAAGAAGTACACCAACATCTTCTTCAAACACGAGCGACTCATTACTATCCAATATTGCGTTTTCAGGACTGCAACGCAATTCTTTAAATAATTTAACCAAACAGGATATCATTAGATTTGTCGTTGTTGGTTTTTGAATCTAAAAAGATTGTTGATTCTTCAAATTTTTCCTGCCCAACTATGTAAACTTTTGAAGAATTATCACCGTGGTTGATGAGATACTGATATTGGTATTTGTTTCCTTGTTTTCTTTACCCGTACATTTTGTGTAATCAATAGAATCGGGGTTCCATGGAACTAAACCACATGCTCAAAAACCTTTAACTGTGGTTTTAAGCTTAATCTGCAAAATTATGTCTCAAAATTGGTGCAAAATGAATTTTAGTTAATTGGCAAAATGGGTTCCTCCTGCGCCAGTTCAAAACACCCTTCTTCCAAGAATTCTTTAGCGGTTTAAAGTTGGCCACATCAGCCGGTTGAATAATTCCAGTAGAATTTGGGTAGAGTGATATTAATATAATTTGAAGATCATTACATAATTTACTTAGTTCGTATGTTAGATGTGTTTTATGGCCATCGACAAATAATATTACAGGAAATTAAATTTTTTGCTTTTTGAGAAATGGGTAAAGTACATTCGAAACATATTCAAAAAAAAAGTTCAGACTTCATCCATCCATTTTCACTGTGACCAATGCCGGATCCATCAGGAACACTTCTAATGATATTTATGGGTATTTTTTTGTATGGGTACATAATCATAGGTGGAGTAGTGAGACCTGACGCGGAAAATGTAAACATTACTGTAATGTTTGACTTGGCATTACCTTGATCTATTTCGTACACATTCCTTGAACTCTTTAGTCCTAAAACCTTCCCTTCTTTTGGACGTAGATGAAAGCAGGTTTCATCACCGTTAAATACTCGGGATGCGTCATTAAGAAAATGCAAGTAATTTTTTTCTTAAAGATAATTTTTGATGTTTGTAAACCAACCCCTTATATCAGCTTCGGGAATATTTCCGCTCGCATTGGTTACTCCCTCTGGCAAGCACTGTGCTAAGTTGGAGTGTCTCCTCAAAAAACATTTATAACATCTTTCTCCTGGAGTATTATCTTTGAAAGGATTGGGTCTATTTTGTTTAACCAAAAAGTCTCTAATAGATATTTGTAAATCCTCCTTTCTTCTAGGGAAACCTTTTCGTTGACATTCAATAATCCAGTCTTCTAAAACCGTTTCTTCTTCTTTGGATAAATAGGTGTTAGGCCCTGGTTCCACCTTTTTAAATTTTTCGCTTAGTCTAAACTGCAATGTTGACCTTGGAATGCCGTATTTCTCAGCCACCTGTTTTTTCGGGTGCCCACTTTGTATTTTTCGAAGTGTCTTTTGAAGAACTTCTTCTGAGTAATTTTTGGAATAGGTTTTATCTCTTCCCTGCTTCGGCACCTGTGAAGGATATAAAAATATCACATTGACATATGCATATTTAAATATTTGAATTTTAAAGAAATTTGAAACATGTGGATTGACGAGTGTAAAGCAGTATTTTTAGGATTTCATGTATTGAATTAAAATTTAAATTACTGAGTACCTACTTTAAAATAAGTTCAATTCAAATAGTGCCAATCATTGAATTTATATTTGTTAGCAATTAAAACCAATTATTGGCACCAGTGCCAATCATTGAAATTTAACGAATTAATTATCTAATAGTTGGCACCTGCAATTACAACAATTCAATAGTTTCCATTTTAAACTACAAATTAAGAAAAAAACTGTGAAACTCTGGTTCTTCCAATATTAAGTTATTGCAATATCATATTTTTCTCTTGTTTAGATAAAATAACTCAATACCGTTTACAAAAAATACAAAATAGCTGTTGCAGATTTATTTTCAGACGTAGAATATCTGACCATATTTCTCATAAAATACAAGAACTTAATTGGCTTAATATAGAAAACCTTTGCAAATATAATACAACAGTTTTTGTGCACAAAATACTTGTAACATATTCACCTCCTTACCTTCGTGAAAAATTTATTTTCAGATGTAACATTGAAAACTGAAATTTAAGGTTTGCAAATAAATTAACCTTACCTAAATATCACTCTTCCAAGTTTTGACGCTCATTTACATATAACTCTGTGACTTTATATAACAGCATTGATCTTAACTAAGTAAACCGAATCAACTAGTTTGTAAGAAATCAATATAAGTACTTACCCAGGAGGATACTGTTAGGAAATTCCGCTGCCTCAAACCTTGCCCTACTATGTGTAAATATGATCATATCATGAGCAGAGTCAGGCCATCTTGCCACAATGTTCCTTATTGTTAATTGGCTGTCACCAATAACTTGGTTATTTATAGAGAAATACGATTTTCGGTTTTGGAAAACCTCAGGATCATCACCACCTATAAAGTAATTTTAAAGTGACTGAATAATAATATGAGTGCCATCAACACATCCAAAAGCTCGTGGAAATGATGCAATTCTGAAGAACTTATTCTGGACAAGTCTTTTATCAACAATAGGCCTTTTTACATGGGGCTAATTGTGCAATTGCTTCAGAAACCTTAGATATTCTTCTTGAAGCAGTCGATGTATGTATTCCCACATAGTCAAAAATACTGGACAGATGACCAGCACTGGCAAAAATTCGATGTCAAGTTAATAACTACTGATCTATTGGAGGAATACTTTGATTTCTGAAAAAAAAGGTAATTTCTTGAACTGTAAATATTTTCATTGAAATAAATGTACCTAACAAATCATTTGGGAACTCCAGCTGTGGTTCTCAAAATACGTGAAACTGTTGGCTTGGTCAGATGGAATCTCTGAAAAAATTGTACTTCATCCAAGTCATCGAAGTAGTGTAACGTGTCGATGTTAAAAAGACCTCTTACGTTACACGTTTTAATAAATTATTAATAATATCATCTCTTAGAAACCTAAACGATCCCTAATATCCATAGTTAAATTGTACACGCATTATAATATGTGTACCGGGTAGGGTAAAATCAACCGATCTAAGCAACGCGAACGCACGCTGAAACGAAAGGATGCGCGTTACTCCACCGTTTAGCAAGCCGGAATTGGTCATCATTTTTCGTTTGACCACTGTGCGAAACACCCGAGCCGGTCTCAAATAATTTTCCATGTCGAATATTCGCTTGGTGAGTGCTATTATTAATTAGTTTGTTTCGACCCATCACTAAACAAGTATGTAATTATTGTAGGCGGTATTTGAGTAAATCTGCATGGGCGAACCTGCACGAGCAAACTTGCACGAGCAACCTTGTACGAGGAAACTTGTAGTATTAATAATCGAGCTAAGGCGCCATTACGTTTTTAAAAGAGTACATGTAGGAGTTGGTTTGTATGGACCAGGAAGCACGCATTTAACTTTGCATAGCTACCGAAGTTTATGGGCGGTTCGACAGAGGCATGGTTCGTTATCCCGGCGTTTTCGAGGTCACAAGTAAATCCATCATCATCGAATCAGACTATCGTTTAACGTAACCATCCTGTCCAGGGAAGCGAAAGAAACATTGAGGCGTACCCTACACATAGTTGGCAAAAGATAAATACCTTTCATCTATTTAATTGCATCCAAAACTGTCAGACACGTCAACCATTTTGTACGTTACTCAAATCCACCTTTATGCTTTGGTAGTTGGTACCTATAATTCTCCTATTGTGAACTGTCTGTAATTTAGAATAACTTGTTTAAATTTTCCATTTTTTTAGCTTGCATTCTAGAGAAATGTAGTTTTTCTAGTAATTAGTTTGAACTTATAGTAAATTAACTTTCCAGTAATTGTGTATATTATAACCCTTGCTTTATAGTAGTTTTGCTTAATTGTATTAATATTCTGTCACCCCTACGTGTGAAGAATATTATAACGTCTGCTTTATAGTAGTTTTACTTGTATTAATGTTCTGCTACCTCTACGTGTAGAGATATTATAACCCCTGCTTTAGAATAGTTTTGCTTAATTGTATTAATATTCTATCACCCCTACGTGTGAAGAATATTATAACCTCTGCTTTATAGTAGTTTTACTTATATTAATATTCTGCTACTCCTACGTGTAGAGATATTATAACCCCTGCTTTAGAGTAGTTTTGGTTAATTGTATTAATATGCTGTCACCCCTACATGTGAAGAATATTATAACCTCTGCTTCATAGTAGTTTTACTTGTATTAATATTCTGCTACCCCTACGTGTAGAGATATTATAACTCCTGCTTTATAGTAGTTTTGCTTAATTGTAATAATATTCTGCTACCCCTTCGCGTAGAGAATTTTGAAGGTTATGTACCGTTTTAATTAGTTTGTTTAGTAAATACCGGTTTGATAATTTCAGTCACTGGAATTGACCTTCTAGGAATTTAGTACTCAGTATTTAAAAAATATAACAACCCTACCAAATCGTTACTATTTGGAAAATTTAACTTTGATCATAATAAAAAAATCTTTTATATATATAGCATGTAATTATGTTAGTGGTTGGTCAGGTTTAAGTATGTCAACTGGCATACTGTAAACCCCTTCTACATTTAACTTGCCTTATTTTAGAGTTATAGGTTAGTAATTTAGTATCGATATCTTATCTTTATCTATACCGACAGTGAAGTGTGGTAAAATTACGCACTTGAATTTTTTTTATGATTTAATTTTCTAGCTGGTATTTTAATGTGAGAGTCATTATAGTATCTTTATCTTACCGTTTGTTTTGCATAATTTAGGCACCGGTTCACTTACCGATAGTTTACTTTAAACAAATTTCGACCATAAGTCGAGAAAACCATACAGTGGGATCCAAAAGCGTTTAAGTATAAGTTTGGTAATGAGTAGAGCCGTCAAGTGTTTATAGTAACCTGTAGTTTACTATCTGATGCCGACTGTAGTTCGATGGGTGTATGGTTACTGCAGGGTAGTGCGTTTCCTTTGGCATCCAGCTTCTGTGGTCACCCAATCCAGATAGGATTGGTGCCATTTTTATTTGCAATGATTATTTAGATTTACTATGAATTATTGTATCTGTGCAAGTAGGTTTACGATAAATGTCAAACTCTAATCTATTATTGATATTTTTTATATTAATGTCTAAAAAGTTTAAACCTTCGTCATTTTCCATTTCTAATGTGAATTGAATTTTCTGATTGAGTGAATTTAGAAGACCTAAGAATTTATTTAACTGCCTTTCCGTACCTTTAATACAAAAAACGTTTTAGTTGAAAACATATTTTTCTGGACCCGTTATGTAGATGATGTGTTTTGTATTTGGAAAGGTACGGAAAGGCAGTTAAATAAATTCTTAGGTTTTCTAAATTCACTCAATCAGAAAATTCAATTCACATTAGAAATGGAAAATGACGAGGGTTTAAACTTTTTAGACATTAATATAAAAAATATCAATAATAAATTAGAGTTTGACATTTATCGTAAACCTACTTGCACAGATACAATAATTCATAGTAAATCTAAACAATCATTGCAAATAAAAATGGCACCATTCCACAGCTACATACATCGTCTATTAACATTTCCACTAAGCGAAGAGAATTTTAAAAAAGAAGTTAACGTAATCAAACAAATTGCGAAAAACAATGGTTATAAAGAAAACCTAATAGATAAACTAATAAAAAACAAACAAAAGAAAACATTACGTAAAGAGTTTTATGCCGCTTCTTCTCAGGAATGCAATAAGAGATATAAATGCATTAATTATAGGCCTAAGATCAGCAATAGAGTTAGTAATAAACTGAATAAACTAGGATGTAGAACTATTTCAGTAAATAAAAATAATTTAGGTAAAATGTTAATTAATAATAAAGATAAAACTGAAAAACTACAAAAAACAGGAGTATATGAGTTAAAATGTAGTGACTGTGATGCTATATACATTGGACAAACTGGACGAAATGTAAAAAAGCGAATCGATGAACACAGGAAATCTATTGTAAACAATGTATATAGTACGGGCATGTCAACACATTGTATAGAAAACAGTCATTTTATCGATTTAAATAATGTCAAATTACTCCATTCGGAAAAAGAAAGGAAAGAAACTTGATCTATTAGAACAATTAGAAATAAGTAAGGCTGTTAAAAATAATAAAAACTTAACGAATGAACAACAAATTTTTACCGGCCACCATATTTTAAATAAAATAATTTAGATTTAAAAAATAAAGTAATATTCAACTTATAAAAACATATTTTACAATAGTTTTATAGTAGGTACCAGATGTAGTTATATAAGCAATGGACACAAATTTTACTGTTCAGTATTCCCTGTACTCTTGACAAAGGCCTAAAAAGCCGAAACACGTGTAGAGTTTCTAATAAAATATTTTTGAAACATTAAAAAGCAAATTTCCTTCATATATTTAAAATATTTATATTAATGTTACAGTGGGTAGCGTATAGAGACATTGTTGTATATTAACTACTAAGTAACTTTTGCAATTAGACAAATACACCTTTTTGGGTGGCTTGATTTATCGTTTGTTGAAATTTGACGTTTTTTTTGGATTTTTTTTCAAGTGTAAAGTAATTCCCCTAACCTATAGTGAAGACACTTACTTTAACTAATTCAATTCCTATCGTTTTGGTAAGATCTAAATGCGCCTAGTTGTATGATAATAGTTTAACGTTAGTCTAGATAAGGTGTCGTTATGTCATTACTAACATTTGTAAGATAATTATTACCAATAAATTTATTTGCGGTTGCTTTAGGCACTGCGTTATTTTGTATTTACATTTTATAGTTAATCTTTTATATCAGCAGCTGTGAGTTTTACTGTGGTATATTTTGAAGATATTATATTTATTATAACTATTTTGTAATAGTCTATTTCTTGAAACTGTCCTTTTATTTCATAACCGACTATGGTTTGGCGCCCATTATCTTGAACTCGCCTGTAGATTCTCTCCACTGAAGCGAGTCGTTGAAGGGCCTATCTCTGTGCGATCTGAATACCGAGGGACTAAAGAGTACTTCAAGTATTAATAAAATATCATTTTGGAAAAAATCTTCATCATCCCCAATGTCGATTTCAAATAAATTCATCATACAAAAGATTTCACAAACTCTTTTCAATGTAATTTTTTGTGGTTAAAAGTTATGGTAAGGGTACAAGTACACATGACTTGATCATTACTTAATGTTGAGGGCCTGTTAAGCTTAGAAATTTGTAGGCTTAAACTAAGGGAACTTAATTCCTCCTTAAACTTCACTTAGAGTGTGTTGCAAACAAAATAGCAATATTAAGGGTTACTTTGTCTTAAGCTATACTTAAGTGGAACGGTGCAAACGGTGCTTTGACGTTACACGAAGGCACATTTTTACAGCTTGTGCAATATACTCTTAATTCTGTCACAAGTACTCTTAGAAAGTACTTGAAATTTAAGTATCAAGTATTCAAATATCAAAAAATTACTTGAAGTATCAAATACAGTTTTTCTTAAAACATACTCCAATTATCAAGTTCTCTTGAAAATTACTTGATTTACCGCCAAGTAGTTTACTTGAAGTAAAACAACAGTACTTGAAGTATGATTCGTAATTTAAGCATATAGAACACTTACTTAAAGTACATAAAATTACTTGAGGTATTACAAAAACATCATAAAAAACTAAGTAAAAATCAGTAACTTTCGATGTAAATACAATTTGTATTTTTGGAATGGATAAATGGTTTAATGGTTTCAGATTCAGATTACTGTTGTGTAAAAAATATAATTTGACATATTTAGTTTAATGCTAAGCATATGCGTGTACATAACATGGTAAAAATTAGTGAATATAAAAATAAATTTATTATATGTAGCTGTCGCGTTTTAAAAATGTTACTTTGTTTTGACCCCCTACCCGGTATATGTGAAATCAGTTTTAAATTAGCAAAGTCTACACCAAAAAAATCTTATTCTGAACCTTTAAAATGGAGATTATTTTAATTGTTTCGGAGGAAAAAGGACGCAACATGTAACCTTATCGTAATAATAATTACGTAATAATGATAATATGTTTTGCTTAATTTCATTTCTTTTTTATTTTCTACAATTAATTTACAAAAATATGTAAAAAATAATGTATATAATAATTATAGTTACTTCGGAACCTGGCTTAATATTCTTGGCACTTTAATGCACAACAACCCTAATCACTGTCCTAACCATATATTATGAATATTATGATTACGACAATGTCGACTACCGAAACGGCAAAGAATGTGAGGAAACAAAAGAGCTGTAAGCTGTATGTATACTTAAACATACCGATATAACATAATATAGTTATCTTGGATTTAAAAAAACTTATAAATCTTTTTCTCGAAGCAACCACCACACGTAGTTCCTACCGTGAAACAAAATAGTGTATGAAGATTGAAGAGTGCTAGTTTAAACAACGTCGAAAGCAGAAATTATTCTCTGCCGAAAGGGTGGCGATATTTCTTTGTGGTTTTTGGTAGAAAAGATAGTTAAGGTATACCTATGTGTTGAACTATAATATCAACTAACCGAACTAAAAACATAGGAAGATAAATCGTCTGCTGGCAGTTCTATAGTCGTTCTATTTCCAAAAAAATTTACACCGGTTGCTATCAGTGAGACGCTCCTCTGCAGACACAATACTTCCACTTACGTGACGCGATGTGAAAGTAATATTTGATGTAAATAATTTACTCATTTACGTGAAAATATATTTTAATTTACCCAGTGATGTTTGACGTAGTTATATATTATGCTATCTACCTTTTTAATTTTGAACACACTATACACTACACAATATACACTATACACAAGATAAAATGTTAGAAATGTCTTTATAAAAGTACTTTACCTCGTTGCAGCATCGAACTAAATTAAATAAAGTAAATCTAGTAAGTCCGAAGCATTTCTTGTATGGTATTGTTTATGCGAGTTTTGATAAACAAAATATAATTGAAGAAGGAATTTTACTTCAAGTAATTGTTTCAGAGTGCAAGTATCACACAAATATTTACTTGAAGTACTTCAAGTCCAATTTATTACTTGAATTATGATGTAATACTTCAAGTATTGTTAAGAATACGTAAAGTAAATTACTTAACAAAATTAAGTAAGAATTCAAGTTTTTTTTATATGAATAATTGAAATACATGTACAAATATCTACTTAGATAAGTACTTAAGTAAAGTACTTCAAGTATTAATAAATAATTAAAGTATAATAAGTATTTTACTTTAAGTATTGATAGCTCTGCATAATACATAAGAATATTTTATCATTTCGTATTGTTTCGGAAGGTTTCGTTTAGGTGTTTACAATATAATATATCTATTACATAAGTAGATATATTAGTCCTCTCTGAAATTTATCGCCACCTGCTCCCGCTCTCAATTAAGGCACTGCCGCTCATTGAAACTAGTAAAAATTTATGCACATTGTTACATTCATGGAGTTGTATTAGATTTTTGTTAGCGCGAATAGTTTGTATAGCAGTATGGTATTCATAAAAACTAATTAAATCTGCAGTGTTGGTTTATCATAAAAATCGGACGAAATAGATTTTTAGGATATAGGGTGAAGACTTATCACATTATTTAATGGAATATGTAGCATGGATATTTTGCATGAAAGCGTATAAAAGAGTAATTTTGTGTAACGTTGGGAATATTTAATTAACAGAGTAGCAGATAATGTGAAAATTTTTCGCAGAAATTTCTATCTTGCGTGTGTGTTTAATATAAAATTATTAAAAGCTCACGATTCGATACACTCATAAATTTTGTTTGCAATGGTGTGTCAGTGAAAATGTAATATCATCGACGACTAACATTATCATTTTATTTGGTCGTATATTCAAAATGAAGTGAATATTAATTTTAAGGTTCTATTATATTTTAACATGTTTCAGCATATATTTTATTTTAGGTTTTGAAATGTATGCTCATGTATATGATAATCGGATAAGACTCTATGTCTAAAAATGAAATATAGCAAATTAATTTTAAGGCAAACAGTTGTGCATAGTACAAACTGATCATAAAATGTCTGTTCCCAATTATAGCTCTAGAACTATTTTTAAGTATATAAGGAAATTATTGCATTGTCTCATAACTTATTATAAGGAGCGTTCATAAAAATGACGTCAAGTTGTTTATGCAAATAAGAACCTAAAGTTTAGATTGATTTCTGTAAAGCTGTCATACGATGTATCATATCATGTTATTATTTTTTTACATGTCATTACACGAATTAATAAAATTTTATTGAAGGATTTACATACAAAAATTGATATTAAAAATGGTCTAAAAAAATATTGGACTTATTCTACACAAAATTTATTTGTAGAAACAAAATTATTTGATTTGTGATAACTATTCTGCCAATCAATACTGCTGCGCCAAGAAAAACATAAAAATGAATTAATAGCTATTGAACATGACCACAATACCAGGTACAGAAACGATGCAACAGTTATATCGAAAGTCGAAAAAACAATAGCACAGAGATGCTTCACCTACCTTGGACCTAAAATATATAACATGTTACCATCCACAATAAAAAAAGAATAATTCAGATGGTCTATATAAAAAGAAAGTTAAAGAATGGATTAAAAATACACCTAGATTAGAAATACATCAAATCATAGACATGAAAAACATTTATTACGACAATAATTTAATTTATAAAATATAAAAAAAGTATTAAATGATAACTTAATTATCTTAGTCAAAAAGAACTACATTAATTAACGTTGTATTTAATAATTTAATAAAGTATGTTTTAAAGTAAATTACTGTCTTAAGAAGAAAAAAAGTGTTAACTAACTAATTTTAACTAGACAATATAATACTCAGGAGGAACAAAAATATCCAGATCCTCTCCACAGTGGGACAAGTGCATAAGACGTGATCTGTCTTCTCATCATCCTGCAGGCATAGGCGGCACTCGACGGTTTCCGCTAGGCCGAGTTTATGCAGATGATAGTTTAGTAGGCAGTTTCAGGTATACAGGGTGAGTCAGTTTCCTGTAGACAAACTTTAATAGGAGATAGAACACATGTTTTTAAAAAGAAAAGTTTCTATAAACATATCTCGTAGAACGCTTCGTCTCCGACATACTGGGTGTTGAATATAATTTTTTTTCTTGAATTTTCATTATAACTTATAAACGAATGCTTAGATTTTTTCCACGTTTGGGGGATAATGTCTATTAATTAAGGGGCATAAAACAAGCGATAAGAATGTTCAAAAACTAGCACAGTGACGGAGTGGAGGGTGTGCTCAACTCCTTTCTTAAACAGAACTTCTACACCAATGACCATTTTTTAAAAAAACTGTTACTTTCATTATCCACATACAGTTTACAAAAATAATGTCCCTTCTTCTGTTTCGAAATTCCTGTGCGTTTCCGAGTTATTTTGATCTTTAGTGTTTGATGTGGTACTAAATTAAGTAATTTATTCAGGGTGAGTCAGTTTTTTTGTAGACAAACTTAAACAGGAGATAGAACACATGTTTTTAAAAAGAAAAGTTCCTATAAACATATGTCGTAGAACGCTTCGTTTCCGAGATACAGGGTGTTGAATATAATTTTTTTTCTCGAATTTTTTCAGTATGTATTTGTATGTATTGTATTTGAGTATGGCTTGATATAACAAATATTTATTTTGACTACATTGAAAAGAGATAAAGAATAAGAGATTTCGGCTTTTTAGAATCCTTAACAAACCATATTTAGGTAGGTTTCGTTGAAAGAATTAAATATTTAGCCGATAATTGATAATAAATAAATTACTTAATTTAGTACCACATCAAACAATAAAAATCAAAATAACTCGAAACGCACAGGAATTTCGAAACAGAAGAAGGGACATTATTTTTGTTAAACTGTATGTAGATAATGAAAGTAACAGTTTTTTTAAAAAATAGTCATTGGTGTAGAAGTTCTGTTTAAAAAAAGAGGTTGAGCACCCCTCCACTCCGCCACTGTGCTAGTTTTTGAACATTCTTGTCGCTTGTTTTATGCCCCTTAATTAATAGCCATTATCCCCCAAACATGGAAAAAATCTAAGCATTCGTTTATAACTTATAATGAAAATTTGAGAAAAAAAAATTATATTCAACACCCTGTATCTCGGAAACGAAGCGTTCTACGACATATGTTTATAGGAACTTTTCTTTTTAAAAACATGTGTTCTATCTCCTATTAAAGTTTGTCTACAAAAAATTGACTCACCCTGTATAGGTCTGTTAGGATTTTCAGGATTGCCCTGTTTAACTTTTCTTAGCTCTTGATTTCAAAGAGTATTTTATAAACGCCTTCAAATGAACTAGTCCTGGTAATTCTTGCCAATACTAGAGACTATTCCTTTCAGCCCAGGTTGAGTGCCATCTTAGCAGTACATGAAGTTATGTAAAGTATCGGTTCTGGTCCGAAAATTCGCGCTTCTGCTCCTTCTCTGGCCATAAACTGGACTATCTCGTTACCTTCAATTTCAGAGTGACCGGGTATCCAGATCAGAGTCACCTGATTGAGTCTTCTGAGAGTTTCATACTGTTTTGGAGTTACGCCGGTAGGAACCAAGAAATTTTATAGCTGCTTGGCTACCTGAGAAAAATTTTATTGGTCTGCATGTAAGATGCATATGTTCCAGCCATCACACACACAGTTCATTGGCACGAACCTTGGCCTGAAAAATAGTTGCATTAGTACTGAGGCTTGAGGATATCCTCACCCTCGGTCTGTAGCTATGTACTGCGACTCCTGTTGCCTCGGGAATTTGGAGCTGTCTGTAAACCAGCAACTGCCTACCCTCAGTAGGTCATGGTAGATATAGTATTCAAGGGCATTCCCAGGATGCTGTGACTCTCTATGTCACCCAGCAATCTGTTCCGCTACATGATACTAGTCTGCAGCATATTAATGGCCTCTTGTTGCAGTCTATACGTTACTCACCTAACCTTTCTCTCCAAATATATATGAAGAGGGGGTAAGTCCAGGAGGACTTCCATTGCAGCTGACGGTGTGGTGCTAATTGTTATCGTTACTGTAACGGTCCACTTTTTTGGCCTAATCAAAAGCCCTATCTTTAACGAGTAAACCCCTTGCAGTCGCAGTAAGTTAGTGCCTGTTTAATTTAAAAATTTGATAATACGGCCCTGCGAGCTTAAATTATTATATTTAAAGAGTCAAAGGCTGGACGCAATTTGAAAACACTCAGTAAAAGTGCATATGCCAAATAATATGGGAAAATAATTATATTCTCTGATGTTATAAAGAGTTTCTTGTATTTATGTGCATTATATAAATTTAAATATGAAGTGTGTAGAACTAATCGTGCGTGACTATGTCTGTTTCTAAGGAAGTTTTCGTAACCTGGAGCCCTGTGATTGGACGAAAACACGGGAGTGCACGGGAGCGCGCGGGGTGCGGTCAGTTCGCAACGAGGTCGATGAAGAATCGATAGAGGAGTCTGCCTCGGGCAGTGGTAGAGACTGGACGTAGAGTTCGCCTGGGGCGATGGAGTAGTAAGGACGTATAGATTCCGTCTAGAGCGGTGGTAGCGAGCGAATTTATGTGAGTGCTGCCAAAGACAATTAGTGGTGGCATATTAAGTACTATGGTATAGTTATAGTACAGTTAGTTACCGCGGTGTATTTGGTCTTATTGAATGCGATGTTTGAACAAGTTATGGTATGGTTTTCTATTTAGATCCCATTGGAGGATTGCCTTTGGTATAGAGAAGATGTTATTAAGCCGTTAAGTGACAGCGGTGTATTTGGTCTTATGGAATGCGGTATTTTGAGCAAATTATATTATGGTGTTTTTTTGGACGAGTCCAGTAGGACCTTTGCGATTACTGAGAGTAAGTGATTAACTTAATATTGCCAACCCCTTTTCTGACAATTAAGATATACTGTGTATTGAGTGAATTCCAGTTTGAACTTGGGTTATTTAGTTAAATATCGTTATGTTTATTTGACATTTGATGTCGTATGTTGTTTTATTTGTTTTGTAACCAATTGGTTAACAATTATTGTCTTTTGGCTAACTGTAAATACTGTTATGTTTATTTGACCTTTGATATCGTATGTTGTTTATTTGTTTTGTACCCAAGAGGTTAACCATTATGTTTTTTGGCTAACTGTAATATTTGATTAACCCTAATTTTTATTATAGCTAATACTGTGTCTTTTTTATGAGTGCACTGACGTGTAGTCATTGTAATTACTGTGCATTCCGTTTTGTAACTGAGTTTGTATTCATTTTTTCCAGTTTTTATTGAATAGATATATATTTTGTTTAATGTAGTTGTTTTTATTAATTACCTATTCTTGAAATATAAAAAACTGGTGGTGCCTAACTAAAAACCCTGTATATATAAATATACTTTTAAGCAATCCAAACTAAATTGGTGGAAAGGTTAAAGCTCATCCCTGGGATATATAAATTTGGAGGATCTCTTGCGTGCTAGCTGGGTAAGTTTTAAAATAACTGGCTTGCTTTTTTATAAAACCAAATTTGAAATAAATGTAAAAAAAGGGGTCGTTATACTGTCAAGCATGCTAATCTCTGCAACCAGAGAAATTGACTTTGGTCGTCCGTTGTGATCCTTTCGGCCACCAAACGATGGATCCGTATGTTATTATGGGTCTGATGACAGTAACATAGATCCAGTAAATTTGTTGGGGACCCATGTCCCGTCATTTACCACAAATACGACGTGTCCATAAGGAGAGCTTAGCTTTGTGGATTACAATTTCCAGATGGAAGTTCCAATTGATAAAGCTTTTAGATTTATCCAGAGTGATTCCTAAATATTTCACATCAGCAAATGTAATAGTTTCACTCATTAAGGAAGACGGTCTTAAGTTCTCCAGCCTCGTTTTCCGGATGAAAGGTACTATTACTATTTTTTTGAGAATTCACAGACATCTATTCCTTGTCACAACAGTTACCCACTGCAACAGGTGTCTCTTGAAGGTTATTATATATTAATTCTTCAGAGTTTACTTTGACTAGTATAACTAGATCTTCTGTATATGCTAGAACCTCAAACTCCCACAGTGTGAGAATAGCCAGTAAGTCGTCCACATGAAGTGACCACATACGCCGCTTCGTTAATTTTAGAAGCTTTGTGGTAGAAATTTTGAAAATTTTCATACATGAAGGGTAGCTCTAATATTCTGTCTTACACCCATAAAAAATTGAACGTCTTCCTTAATAATTGTTACTTAGATACTAATTTTTACGTTGTACAACTTTTTGTAAAAATTTTTGGAATAATGTGATGTCTCAGAAAATATGAATTTTAAGTATATTGAACCCGAGGGACGATCTGCTGACGAAGCAACGTGCGAAGATTCCACAATTTCTGAAATCATTTGAAATTACCTAAATACTTTTATGTGATCTCAAAAAATTTCCAAAGACATTTCTCAATTGTTTACGCAAATCAAAAGAATATTACAAGTGACAAAATATGTATGAAACAAATAAGTATAAAGTAGGTGTACATTTTTTAGAGACTGATTTTTCGAAAAAATTCATTCTGTTAAAAAAGACTTACTTATCCTGATATGTCATTTAGTGAGAGTTAAATTTAAAAATTATAATACAGGTAAATAGAAAAAGAGAACAAATAAAAATAATACCAAGAAATGTAAATTTATTTTTGAATGTTAAAACTAAAATGCCACTTGGGAAAATTATTCAGGAAAAAATAGGGACAAGAAGTGCAGTGTGTTCCCCATTGTTGTTAAAATTAGTAGTTGACATTGTAATTTTTGTTATTTTTTTAATTTTCAGAAGAATGTTATTGTAAATAAAAAATATTCATTTCTCCAAAAGAAAATCAATTCGGGATTATTTACACAGGGCGTTAAAAATATTAACAAGAAATAATATGGCGAATAAATATTGAGTAGTGGACAATAAAACACATTCTCTCTATAGAATTTTCTTTACATATTCGTTTTCCTTTCTCAGAACTAGATAGTCACAATTTTTCCGAAGTTTTCCTTTGTATAGTGTTCAACACCTTTGGTGTTTGTACAATTATGTAACTATCTGTACAGTTAAGTAAATTATCATGAAGAAATCATCATTACACAAAAATGTAAAATTGTGTTGGTATAAATAACATGAATAATACCATTCTAATTACTTCATATTCTTTTAAAATCATTTTTTATTGACATTTTCTAAGTACAGATACTTTGAGCCTCTGTTGTGAATAATCCCGAATTTAAATATTGTCTTAATTATCTCTGGAAAAAATTATACTTTTCATCATTAAAATTTTTTTGTGAAAATTTTGGAATAACAAAATCCAACATTCGGGTATACTACTTATTATTCTTTATTTTCAATTATTTTCCAAGTGGCATTTTGTATTTTAATCAAACACAGATGTGCAAATCTTGAATTTCTCACTTTCTTTCACACCAGAAAGTTGCAAATGTGTAATTCATTTGGCAGGATAGTCAAAAAACTTAATCGATTAGGCCAAAATTATATCACAACTCATCTTGTGGAAATATAAAAAAAAATAGTATAAAAATTCAAGATTTAATTCCAGAGCAGAATTCAAGATTTGGCTGAGAAGTTTTTGTTCACCTTTTCTTTGAAAATGCGGATGAGAATTTTTAATGCTTAATTAAAAATAAAAAAAAACAAAATATATTGTAAACTTTATTTTTACATCTACTATATAAGTATTTCGATGTTTTAAGCGGGAAAATTTGAGGAAATTAATTTTAAAGAGAGTAAAGTTCCTCCAAGTACATCCTCAACGTTCAAACCATTTTCTCCAGCTCACAAATGCTTCTGTTGTGGAAATAAATAAATGCAAAAAGGTATAAATAACATATTATTACTATACTTAGAATGCCAGGTAGCATGCACAGTGTCCTCAGCAAAGAGATTTTCGATCTAAGGAGATTCTTCCAATTTTTTCTATTGTAAATATGCAAAGGAAACTGTTTGCAAGCCTTTTTGCCATACAGAAGTCATTATGATAGAATTCGAAGATTAAATAAGAATGTCATTGCAAGCTTTTAACACTGAAATACGATTAAAATCTATGAAATCTGAGATATTTCAGAAAATTCAATGCAATTTAAAGATTTCAACGAAACATCAGTGTGATATTAGAGACTTCAAGATTTTAGGAAGATTTCAATTATTGCAACTTATTTATTTGATTTAAAAAAGACTAAGTAAGGTTTTAACTAAAATATACGAAAATTTCACCCCTCGATGGAATATTTAACGGAAAGCCCTTTAAATTATCCATAGAATCTAAAAAAATTAAGCAATCCATTTAAAATAACAAAGTTAGAGTCAACTTCCGGTATAACCGGATATGCCACCATTTTGAAAATATTTTCATTAAATAGATTCTACCCTGTGAGGACTACAGCAAAACTCACAAAGCAATGTATTTTTTTCTGCTGCGTTATACTTCTAATATATGGTCAAAAAGCAGCACCTTGTATATTTATTTAAATACAAAATCCAACAGGCAGGAGCCCCATTATAGGATTAGGTACGTTGAAATTATGTATAGATAAATACACAATAAACAATTTTGAGTGTTACAAAAAATTTCTTAATTAAATATACAATAATGTATACGAACAAAACATATAGAATTGTATATACACATATAAATATAAACTTGTACATATACATACTGTATACAGATAAATAAAGAATACAGTAGATTACAAAACATCAAGATGCAAAACAGAGTTTTTAATTACACTTTCATTGCAGAGAAATATATCAACACAAACTTCGATTTTAGCATAGTTGACATACATTTGGTGTATTGGAGAGGCCAAGAGAATACTAGTTCTTGGTATGTGTGAAATAAATAAGATGTTATGGCGAGCAGAAATTCCAGGTACTTTACAATTTATTTGATTTAATAGGTTAATACAAACCAGAGGATTATTAGCAATTTTATATAGACAAATTATCGTTTGAGATATTCTTCGTTTGGCAAGACTTGTAAGTTAAATTTTTTTAACAATATATTTTGTGGAAATCATTATGAACGTTAAAAAAAATATAAAGCGAAATAAATTATGAACATACATTCAATGCAGATTTATATTAGAGAACATGTTTACACAATGGGGTCACATAGAATAAATAAGATTCCAAAAGCAAAAAAATGTTTTTCTAGAAGGTATTGTGTCCGTGAACAACAAACAAGATAGTTGATTGTATTTTAATTCGACAATAATGATATCAAATGATATATTAAATATTTCAAAGAAACGTAAACATGTCTGTAATTTATCATTATATTTGATAGATTTACGATTACAACTCCATTCCATATGAGTTCTATGTTTTATTCAAAGAAATTGTGAACAGAATTGATTGTTAATAATAAATCAATGATATGAATAATAACTTGTTCGGATCTCTTACCTTTCTACGAGTAATAAAGCATCTTAACACTTACAAGATGAATTATTATTATGCGATTTCACGGGACTTTTAATGTTATTAGGGTTATAAATCAGGAATTTTCAAAGGTACCTATTGCATTAGTCATACTTTATACACGAATGCATATGCATAAATCACATAATGTAAGGCTATATTGCAAGCAAGCAATCATCTGAAATGGGGCAATATTTACATACAGTGAGGTCCATAAATAATGGATAAAATCATTATACAGCCACACAAAAAAAATTCTGATCATACATTACTATATGTTTTTGGTGTAGTTGAATCCGAAACCGAGATCTATTCGACCCCATCACATCAGGATTTTGCTACAACCTCAAAAAAACCCATAATTTCAGCTATTAAATGCATATAACCCTAAAAATGAAGTTGTAATCTGAAAATCCAAGCTCTTAAATCCCCTAACCCACTTAACCAAAAATCTGTCAACTCCAATAACCACGTACGTCAGACATGTAACTTCATATGTACGTTATTTTAATAACCGCATAACTCTGGTCATTGCACCTTTTCCCGCACAATTTTTGTTTTGTCTCAAGCACCCGAACTGTTGTTCCCTAAAAATACTTTTACCCTAAATATCTATATTTCTACGTTTATTCAACTAATGTTAGTTTTTCAAATAATTGTACCGTCGGCATTGGCGTTACCCGATGTAGACCGCTGGTAGGTTGCCCACCATCAACACACGGAGGTTCAGTGGATGCTGATGCATGCAAGATATAATCGCTCTGAAAAGAACCTGAGCTTTGAATTCTTTGAATGAAAATATTTTTTAGAACCACCTACCAAAATACGTAGATTTATCAGTGATATTTTTCATTGATATACAAAGATTCATGAATGAATGTGCATAGAATTGGAGCATTTTTGGAGACCTGACAGATACGCGTACATATCAAGTTAAATGTTTGACATATATAGTTATTGGAGTTGACAGATTTTTGGTTAAGTGGGTTATGGGGTTTAAGAGCTTAGGTTTTCAGATTACAAACTCATTCTTCGTTTAATAGCTGAAATTATGTTTTTTTTTTTAGGTTATGGCAAAATCCTGATGCGATGGGGTTAAATAGACGGATTCGGATTCAACGACCCCAAAAACATATAGTAAACATGGTCACACTCCCAGATCAGAAAAGAAAAGTTTTGTGTGACTGGTTACCTACATAATTTACAAGTTATAAGTAAAATCATGAAACACGTAAATTTTTAGGTTTAAAATGACATTTTTTTAGCATAATTTTATACCTCCCACTTTAACCCCCTTGAAGTGACATTTGCCCCTTTAAAATTTTTAAATGGTGGGTGCGTGTGATAGCTCATTTGAAAGAGTTTTTAATTCTCTGTCCAGCAATATAAATTTTTATGAATCTCTCAAATTTTTTTTATTGAAAAAATGTTACATTTTTTAATGTTACTAAGTAAACAAAAGAACATGAAACAGCTTAAATCAAATGTTTAAACTGGGCGCCAGTTGCTTCTTGACAATAATGGAGGCGTTGCTGAAATTCTTCTAAAACGTTTTGTATCGTTTCCGGGGTGATTTGATTAATTTCTTGTCTTATTCTGTCTTTTAAAATCATCGACGTTATTTGGTTTGTTAGACTTTCGATGTTAAGTAACCCCATAAAAATAGTCAAGCGGGGTTAAATCGGTAGAATGGGCGGGTCACTCAATTTCACCGCGTCTACCGATCCACCTATTGGGATTCAGATAGGCTCTTACTTCCAATGCAAATTGTGGTGTAGCTCCATCCTGCTGATATCAAGCATTTCTATCAATTTCATTAGGGTTGTCATCACCTGGGAAAAGTATTCTTAACTCTGGAACTAAAAAATTTTGCAAGAAATTCAAGTAACGCGCATCATTTAATGTGCTGTCAAAGAAATATGGTCCGATAATTTGAGAATTTATAATTCCAGCCCAAACGTTCACCTTCTCAGTATATTGAGTATTGGCCTCCATCATGCAATGTGGATTTTCTGTACTCCAGCATCACCAGTTCTGTTTGTTGACTGTTCCATTTAAGACGAATGTTGTTTCATCAGAATAAAGAACGTTTTTTATAAATAATGAATCATCTTGGCATCTATGTATTTGCCATGATTTCGCAGAATTCCAATCGGCGATCAGGGTCGTCGTCACTAAGTTCTTGAACCAAATGAATTTTATATAGGCGGTATTTTTAATTTTTTAGAAGACGCAATATGGACGTTACTAACATCATTATCGACGGCAACTTGTCTTGTAGGTTTATGTAGATTATCTTGAATATCTAACAATATATCCAATTTCTCTTCATCGTCTAAAATGCGTTTGCTACCAGATTTAGGAATATCTATGGCATTTCCAAATTCACGAAATTTGTTTTCTATTCTACTATCGTAGACTGAGAAATGCGACAGTCAGGATACTTAGTATTGAGGATTTTGCATACCTGCTTCTGCGTTCTTGTTTTATTACCACATACTAATAATATCAAAATTTCAATTCTTTAGGTAACCGAAAGACTCATTGTTAAAATGTGAGTGGTCATACGAAAAGGGACCTGGAAGGAAAAAAAATAAATTCCGAGATAAATGCGTTTAAAGTTAGACTAAAAATTAATCGCGATCTCGATATATGCCTATATTGCCTGCTATATTCATATTAGCTCACTTTATCGTATTATTATTGTCAAGTGGATCATCGAATGACGCGGGTGCAGCTTTACTTCTGTGCTGTTGACTAATTAGTGTGTGTTTCGCTGTAAAACTGGAAAACTCATTTTGTTCCCTCCAGGTCCCTTTTTGTATGACCACTCACCTATTTGAGATAATACTGTTCTGTTTGGATCATTTAACGCAGAAAGGTTCAATGCATCCAAAACCCCGAAAAAACTGGAAAACTCATTTTGTTCCCTCCAGGTCCCTTTTCGTATGACCACAAATAATGATCAACTTGACAATCAGCGATAAATAACTAGAGTCATAAATTTGCATAGATGTAGCAAATAAAGAAATGTAAATGTGTAATTTTTTTCTGATATGTAAAAAAGAAACCCTTTTTACTCCTTTCTTTTTGTTGGATATTTTGCCACCTGCGTACCTGAAAAACCAATACATTTAAATTGAATGTTGTGACACAAAATTAATTAGAAAAGTCAGATCTGACAGATATCTGGTACATAGGCATAAATAACATTTGATTGCATACATTACAAATACATTTTGAAATTTTCAAATTTAATATTCTTGATGAAAAATATACAAAATTCAAAAAATCTTACACTGCTGGACAGAGAATTAAAAACCCTTTCAAACGAGCTATCACACGCACCCTCATTTCATATAAAAATTTTGAAGGGGTAGCTGTTACTCCAGGGGGTTGAAGGGGGAGGTATAAAGTTATGCTTAAAAAATGTCATTTTAGAATTAAAAATTGACCTGTTTCAGGATTTTACTCATAACTTGTAAATTATGCAGATAATGAATTTATCCATTACTTATGGACCTCACTGTTTCAGCGGCTATACTGCGTGATCTAACTGATCACAAGAACATGTCATTTTTTTATGTTCATACCCGTAGTAGATTCATGGTTGCGGCATATTAACAGCCTAGCTAAACACTTTCTGGGGACAGATATCGTTCAATGATGACATCGACGAAATATCGACGTGCATATCTGTAATAGTAACATCGTATCTAAAAAATTATAAGGGTCTCCCGCTCACTATAGTCTAATTTTGACATACGATCTTTCTACATTACTTACAGGGTATATGATTTATCGTTCTACAACCTGTAACTCTTAAACCAATTGATATACTAGAAATGTGTAAAAGAGCAAAATTTTTCCATTTTATGCGAACTTCATTTTAACGTTTTCAAACAAACGAAGGGACATCCAATTATTTTAGAATAATTAAAAGAAATGAGTAAAAAAATTGAAAACAAAATAAATTCGGAAATTATATTTAAATTTAACATCCAAATTTAATCCAATCTTACTTATAAAATTTTGTCATCAAATCACAACGCTTCAATTTTCGAAATTATTCGATTTCTTGTGAATTTCCTTTGCAATTTTTTGTTATATAGTCTGTAACTTGCAAACGAATTGATACACGGAAAACTGTAAAAACGAAAATTTTTCTATTTAATGAGCTATATTTTAGTATTTTCGAACAAACAAAGCAACATTCTTTTTATTTTCGAAAAATTAAAAAACATTGGGCCAGATAAAAACCAAAATAAATTTTGAAACTAATCTGATAATCTGATACCAACATATAAAATTAACGCCAACTTGGTAATAAAGTTTTTTTTTGTCAGAACAACTTTCCTATTTTATATGATTTTGAAAAGAAAAATGGATGATTATAAGTGGCTATAAAGAATACTACTAGAATTCCTTGGTAATATCAAGTTAAGCGGGGCCGATAGCATTGCTTTTACAATTCATTTAATTTAAAAGAACACATTAAGTAATCATATATAAATATAACATACACACTCCCGTCCAGTAATTAGGATGATTTTCAAACTTATTTTATTTTTAAATTACGTTTTCAAGATCTCATTTTTTTTTTCTTGAATCTTGATCTATAATCAATTTCCTACCTGTGTATTTTCTATTCAGTAAGCCATGAAAAAGTGACACTTCCAATTAATTTTGTTATTATTACCGACAATTTTATATAAGTTTCTAAAGTATTGTTACACAAAATGTTCTTACGTCGCTTAAGCACTGAGGATTTAAATTGAGCTGTTAGCATGTGCGGCCATCCTACAAGCTCGAGGTGGTCCTACAAGGTACTAATTGGTTTTAATGTTTTTCATTTTTTGTTGCTTCTCTGTTATCCTTTTATTAGTTAAGTAAAAGTACTTATTATTCATTGTGTAATAGTGTTTAATTTTAATGTGTAATTTATTTATTTATTTATTTATTTATTTATTTATGTCACAAGTCTACAGCTTTCACAAGCCAATTACAGACTGCATATAGTTAATTTAAACTAACCTAACCTAACCTAACTTAAACTAAACTAAACTTAAATATAACTTTAATTAATTTAATGTAAGTATTCAGAGATATGCGTAAAGATAGTTATATTAGAAAATTACGTAGTTGAGGTGCACTGTCAAATATTTACAAAAACTCTATTTCGTTCTGAATATTCAGTAACCTATTTCTCAATTTTTTGTTAAACATCCCGTATGTATCGCCGAATATTTTTAGATCTCGCTGTAGTGAATTATAGCTTTTAGCAATTCTCACAGGGGGTGACTTCAATTCGTAGTTTCTCGTTGGTATAATGTATGAGAACGTTCTGTGATAACGTGTTCTTTCATCTGGAACATTGATTATTATTTTATTTAAGGTTGTTACATCACATGAAAGATGATGTAGGAGTTTATACAAATAAGTAATGTCAAAGTAAGATCTTCTGTTATTTAGTGTCATCATATAATACTTAGATAGATAATCTAAATAGGTAGACTTACTAGTATACCTCTTCTGTAATATAAAATTAATGTGTTTTATAAACTTTTTTCTGTACATTTTCTAACATTTGTATATATTTGGTATAAAAGGGATTCCAAACCATTGAACAGTAATCCAGTTTGGATCTTACATAGGAGAAATATAACATTAAAATAGTTTTCTCACACCTAAATGATCTGCAGTTACGCAGAATAAACCCTAAATTTTTATAAGACTTATTTGCAATATTTACTACATGATCATTAAATGTCAGAATATTACACCCTGATCAGTTTTTGCATGAACTCTTTCCAAATTTTTGTTTTGAATTTCATATTTATAATCAATGATATCTTTACGTAGTGTGAAAGTCATTACCTTACATTTATCGATATTAAAAGGTAATTTATTTTCAACAGACCAGTTAGATATTTCCTTGATGTCATCTTGTAATTGCAAACAGTCTTGATAATTTCCTATTCTTTTAAATATTTTCATATCATCAGCGAAAAGGCTAACTGTATTTTATGGTATCTACAATATCATTTATAAAAAATAAAAACAACAGCGGGCCTAGATTTGAACCCTGCGGAACTCCCGAATCTGATGTGTAGTAATCCGACTCAAAATTATTTACCATTACATATTGCTGCCGATTTATGAGATAAGTAGACATAAATGATATCAGCTCACTAGAGATTAAGAAATCCTTAAGCTTAGTTAGCAATATGCAATGATCAACTTTGTCAAATGCTTTAGCAAAGTCAGTATATATCACATCAAGTTGACTATTATTTGCTAATGCATCTGTCGCAGAATTCACAAAATCCACCAGATTTCCATTCACTGACCTTTTTTGGAACCCATATTGAAAATTTGATATTTTATTTTTAGTATGTTCATAAAGATATTTATATATAATTGTCTGGAATATCTTTGACACGTTTGATAATATGGCAATGGGCTGGTAATTTATAATTTTCTTTCGATCTCCGCTTTTATAAACACGAGTAATTCGTGTTATTTTCAATTTATCCGGAAATTTTTTTATTTTTAAGAGCTAAATTAAATATTATTACTAATGGCTTAACAAATGCTTCCTTGCAACCCTTGATTACGTAACTAGGTATACTATCACGTCCCATTGCTTTCTTTGGTTTCAATTTATCTATTGCCTTAATGACATCATCCTCAGAAATCTCCAAAATATTTAATAATTCTAGGTCACTACCATCAATTATGTTATTGTCACTTGTAGAATTTATTTTTGTGGGTTGATTAAAGACTTAAGACGTAAAAATATTAGCGAAGCCTTGAGCAATAGACCTCCCCCCTGTTAGAACCTCATTATTTAGAACCATTTCTTTTGGTATTCCAGTTCTGCTATTATTTTTTGTTTTAACAAAATTCCAAAATTCCTTAACATCTTGTTTTATATTGTTTTCAACATTTGTGATATAATTTTTGTATGCTATTTTGATATTTTTTTTTATTTTGGATCTCAAATGATTATAATCGATTTTACATTGTTCTATTTTAATTTTTTTACATGACTTTCTATTTCTTTCTTTTGCCTTTATACCTCGTTTGATTTCAGGCGTATACCAGAGAGGAAATTTATTGTTCATGGTTTTTACTTTTGGAACGCAATTGTCAAAGATATTGTAGACTAATTCGTAGAATTTATCTAATGCCTCATTTGTATCAGTTATTGAAGTTAATAGATCCCAGTCTACTTGGTGTAATTGATAATACATATTTAAGAAATCTGCTTGTTCAAAATTGTAGTATAGTGTATCTAAGTTATTTGTACATTTATCTAAAAAGTAATTTGTTTCAATATCTACTTTTAAACATAATGTATGAATACTAGAGTAGAAGATATATAGCATTATAAAAAAAATGTATCTTCTAAAGTATCCAAGATAATCAAAATTAAGAAAAATTAAAAATTCATCAAGAGTCATGTTAATTTACAGAGTTGATACATACTGACAGACTGCTCTTAGCTTACCCCACAGATAAATCCAAACAGCCCAAAAAACCTGTTAGAATTAAACAGACTGCATAAAAACGGTAAGTCTAAAATAATTGGCTAAAAATACTCTCATAGAGCAGCACTCTAAAACAAAATTAAAAATAAGGTCATGGATATGTACGGGGTACTTTAAAAATTAAATTAGTTTGAAAATCACCTTAATTTCTGGTGAACCTTCAAATGGACAGGAGTGTATCATAAAACAGATAAATGTTTAAAAAAATAGTTCACTGCCAATAATGCAAATTTTTTTAAGATGTATGTGATAGTAAACAATAGAAAAACATAGAATTTAAGGAAAGGTACTGAGAAATAAATGGAAAATGTTTTGATGTAAAAAATATATACAAGTAATTAATTGATGGTTATAGGAAATTTGCTTGCCCACTATAGTTAAAATATATATACTTAACGTATAAAAGCAGTCAGTTATGATGAGACATGTTTTTCAGTTTTTTAATTTTGTACATTCTATTTTGTTTTTTATTTCTTGTGATAATTATAAATGGTGGCATAAATATTAAAAGTACTTTTCGTGAAATAGTTAGTGGTTTATGGAAATTTCATTTATTGATTTAATGTTATGAGAATAGATATTTCTTCCAAATCGTTGACCTAAGATGCAAATGGCGTAACTCCACTTTTTACCAAAATAAGGTTTTACTTTTATTCCGGTTGACAGAAAACTATCTCATCGATTGGAACACGCCCCGTCAACAAAACATTATTACTCGCGCCAAAAAAATACATGTAGCATTTGGCCTATCTCCTTCGAGTCAAATAACAATACGCAATTGGCCTTACTCCCAATTACCAGTGAGTAAAGAAGCCGGCAACGTGCACGTGCTAACGACAGTTTGTGTTAAGTATCAAAATTATTGTTTAAAGGTAAGTATTATTTGTTTTATTGTTCAGAATGTATCTGGGTAATTTAAAAATATGGATTTGATCGATAGGTTTTAGTTTTTACCAAATTTGAATGCTTTATCTCAAAAACTGTGGCTACTATCGCGATACTACAAACATGCGAACAGATTTTTTTTCATTAAGTTATGTTTTTTCATTTTAATTTGTCGAGATTTGTCCAGAAATGCAGTAAAAAATTTTTAATTATTTTTCCCGAAATTGTACAGGGTTATTCATTATAAATTACTCACCCCTTAACATCGTTATTATTGCCTATAGAAAAAAGTTTTAAATAAAAGTTGTGTGGTTGTGACTGAATTTTGGTAAAATGCTATCAAATGTACAGTAGCATGCAGATTTCAGGGGATACAAAAAAAGGATATATTTTTTAAATAGGATACCCTGTATATTATTAAATTTTTGGAATGAGCCTTTGTTCCTGATTCCAAAAGTTTACCATATGTTACCTCTACTATTTACCCTTTTTGAGTATATTACCGTCAAATATCTTAGTTAAACTAGTTACTGTAAATATGGAAAAGTTAACATTACTAAAGTGAGCTATGAAAATGACAACTATTATGTTTGATAAGTGACACTTCTTTAATGAAATAATCAAAATGGTTCATAGTGAGGAAGAAAACAACCAAATATTTATGCAAAATAGATATTAAAGATTTATTTAGGATATTTAAATATAAGTGAATGATAACTTATAAAAGATATTCGACGTGACCACCATTATTGTCAATACATAATTGATAATGTCTTCTTATATTTATAATTTCACCGAAAATGGCTTCATTATTTACATTTAGGTTGTTTCTTTCAAGTCGAATCCTGTCTTTAATTACTTAAATACTGTTATTATTATTAATATTGACAATGTCTTTTAGATATACCCAAAAAATTAATCCATAGGGGTCAAATCCGGAAGGTGTCCCATTTAACACGTACATTATTCCCTATCCATATTGGTAATACATTATCCAAATGGTCTCGAACGGGTAGGACACAATGGGTTGCACATCCTAATCCATCCAAATCATTCATGTTCGGCTTCCGAAAAATTCTGCAAAAGAATATTTTCTGCTTCTGGGATAATTAATTCCAGATAGGTAACTCCAGTTAAAGTATAATCATAAAATATAGGTAACAATTTTTTTTCTGAAATTCCCCTCCAAACGCTAACAGTTTTTCTTCCTTATTTTTTTATTTGTTTTACCAATCTTTTTCTGTTGTGTTTGTTTTCTCACGACCTTCGATTTTTCCTATTAAAAACTCCTGCCGTAGAAAAGGATGATTCATCAGTCCATAATATTTTAATAAAAAAATCAGGATCTTCATCCAACTTTTGAATCATCTGGCGGCAAAAGTCCAGCCTTTTCCTTTTATGAGCCTCTGTTAAAACTTCTACGGGTAAAATTTTATATGGTCTGTAGCTATTATCTTTTAACGTACGTTGGATTTTGGAATAACTTTTACCTAATTAATCGACTGCATTATTTATACTACATTCAGAATTTTCTAAAAAATAATACAATGCTCAAAAAAGTCTATTCGCGAATAAATATGTATGGGCTTACATTCGAAATGAAGCAGTATATCTATCTATATCTTGTTGTTCCTGGTTTGCTTGAACTATATGCTTTTTTTACTAAAACTGGAGGTATTATTCACCTTTCTGTAAATATTTTTGAATGTATTTTCTGATGGTGTTGGATGATCTGGATACAACACCCTATATGCTCTTTTTGCTACACGTTTATTTTTGTTATTTTATATACAACAAGTAAATATTTGGACTTTTTCTTCCTCACTGTAAACCTTTTTGATTATTTCATAAAAGAAATGTCACTTATCAAACATAATAGTCGTCATTTTCATAGCTTACTTTAATAATGTTAATTTTTCCATAATTACAGTAACTAGTTTCATTAAGATATTCGACGTTTAATAAAGCAAAAACGGTATATGGTAGGGGTAACATATGGTATATTTTTGAAATCAAGAACAAAGGATTATTCCAGAAATTTAATAATATGCAGGGTGTCATTAAAAAAAATATATTATGTTTTGTATCCCCTGAAATCTGCACGATACTGTACTTTTGATAGCATTTTAGAAAAATTTGGTCATAACCACACAACTTTTATTTAAACTTTTTTTTTATAGGCTGTAATAACAATGATAAGGGATGGGTAAGTTATAATGAATAACCGTGTACCTTGTCTCTTCTCTCATTCTGGTGGTACCACATTCACCAAATTTAATGTGTCACCTAAAATGTTGTTGACAATTTTAACTGCCGAATTTGGGAAATCTCCCATTAGTATTTTTTAAATTATCGCGAATACACACATACACACACGTACATCTACACACACATCCACACACGCCCCTGCAGCCATCATTCGGAAAATGTCAGAATGGATTTAGGAGGGTTCAAAACGTATGTCAATCAAAATCTCGAGGTCGAAAAATATCACGATTACTATACTTCCTTATATTAGGTATAAGAAAGCAAAAACACTTCTTCTTGTGCCGTTAATTTATAATATCCCCATTTTCCAACCTCATGAATTATTTGATATTCCGTATGAATAGTAAACAAGCGTAGAATGCGCTATTTGATATGCGGCGGTAGCGGTGATGTTTGTCCGGACCCGTAGACTAAAATAAAAGAATCGGTGAGCATGAAACCGAGGGTGCCAAATCCATAACCCAAAGCGGTTCAAATTCCCACAGGCTTTACTTCTTATATTATCAAATAAAAGGCTTTTAAAAATAAAACGAATACATTTTTCTCAGCTCATATTTTTTTACTGGAACAATTTTCATTAGGCAGATGTTTTACTTCAAATTTTTCTTCAGATAATTTTATTTCATTTTTTTATAACGTACAGCGTGATTCATTAAAAATGGGATATCTCGAAATTGCAGATACTAGAAACTAAAATATGACGATTGAGCTCAGCATGCCTTATAGAAATGTTGCTGGTTTGGGAGATACAGGGTGTTCTAAGTTAGAATTTTATTTTGAAGTTTTTCTTACTTATAAACAGTATAAGAACATAACACAATAATCATGATATTTTTTTTAATATGGAGAAAAATATGGAACAAATTCGATCTATTTTTTGTTTTAAGATTAAGACGGCAACAGATGGCAACATAAAGTTGAATTCGCACATATAGAACTATGTGTCGGCTGTGCGCAGACCATACACCGACCATTATATGTCGTGAGTTTTCACACATAACAGTAAGTTCGCATGCTCTCTTGTGTTTAGTTCAGTATAAAATTTGAGAATGCAGACATAAATATAATTTTATAAAGTAAAATGGATCAGATAGAGGAGAATATTGTATAAAATTGCTTGCGGATTATATTTGATTCATGAAGAAGAAGAATCCGGGAAAAAGAAACAAAGAAAATATTAGATACACAATGTTTTTAGAGCAAGAGCATCACGGTCCATAACAGCATGGTCGCAACACAATCGGTGCACAATCCCTTATGTGCGATTTTTTTTTAATCATTTATTTAACGTCGGCATATTTCCTCTACCAAGCCCAATCACCGATGCCAGGACATGAGCTACCCCCAATCTGGAAATTTTGCCGAACCTTTTCTCTGTCGAAGAGTAGAGAGTTTTTGCTTGCCTAACATTTAATAGACAAGGGACCAACTGCTTTACGTCCTTTCCGAATGATGGTATATTACCTACACAACTCTTGCCTAGGATTGCATAGTTTCTGCCTGCGTATACACTGAACCGCTAGAAGACGGATCGAGGTCGCCTTGTTTCTATCACAAATGGGACAAGGCTTAGTTTATATTTTTGAGGACCTGTGCGTTTCTTCTTAGCTGGGTTATTATTCTTTTATTAAGTTGGGCGCCACGTGACTTGCTGCCACGAAAATAGTTTTGATTTTGTTGACTTGGTATTTGATCGTAGGAATGGACTTTTCTCAAGGTCTATTTTTAATTATACAGAGAGGTAAGGTAGTCTGTTCTTATCCTCGTTGAAATTTCTGTTGGCCTTTGTATTTATTTAATAGGATTAAAAAAAAATTGTCCATGGCAATTTGGCTTTTTTCTAGCCTGAAAATGATTTCTTGGAATATTGAGAAAATGTTTCTTCAGTCAGCTTTTATGTAAAAATAAAATAAACGTCTTTTTACTTCCCCGCAAAGGCTTTTAGAATTATGAAATTTATTTTTTTCAAAGTCGCTGAAGGAAAAAAGTATTTGAACATTTCTTAATAATGAATGATTTGAAAATTTTGGATATGTTGTTTAAGTCAGAGTAGTCCTGAAGTGGGTTGGAACCTTTGATGTGAAGATAACACTGACGTAGTTTTCCACAAAACACCAAAACACTATATACTGCACTCGGCGCGCGTTTCGCCAGCCAAGTTGGCATCATCTGGAGATGATTAAAATTAATAATCTCCAGAATATGCTAACTTAGTTGGCGAAACAAGCGTCGACTGCAGTATATAGTGTTTTGGTGTTCCATACAAGAACTACGTCAGTGTTAAGTCAGAGTAGTTGATATTCAGTATCGCTGTGTTCGTATCATTTAAGAGAAAAGAATAAACTATGTATCACTTTTTTCAAGGTCTGTAGTATAAATACGAAGAAGTAGTGACCAACGAACGCTACCCTACCGTACACCTTTTGTAATTACACCACTTTTAGAAATTGTATTACTTAAGACAACTGTTGGGCGCCGATTTGTGAGATAATTGTGAATAAAAAAATCGTCAGTATATCAAGGCCAGAATAAGTCATCAGGGATATGATAGCCGAGTGGATAAAGCACCGAGGCTCGATGGTTCAATTCCATCCTGGAACAAGTTAGAAATTTTATTTGTAAATTGTTTTGGGGAATTGTCGATAATAACCAAGATGTGGTTTGATCTCCACTGTCTTCCCGTATGTCTTTACCTAACACAAAATTATAGAATTTTCTTCAGTAACTCAAAAGGTGGTTAAGAAAACATTTTAAGTAATCTGTTATGAAACAGTAGATGTGCTGTGACAAGTACGATATGATTGTAAATAGAATTGTAATTGAATTGAATAGAAATGTAATAGAATTACTGTTTAAATAGTCACTCAAATGTTTTTTGTTTATTTATTTAACGTGAGTCGATTTTTGCAATAGATCCAACCACCAATGCCAAGAGATGAGCTACCCCCAACACGTCTATCGAAGAGTAGTGATTTTTACTTGGGTAACATTTAATAGACAAGGGTCCGACTGCTTCAACCTTCGCCTATGATTGAATAGCTTTTGCGTATACGCTGATATACAAATCACTAGAAGACGGGACGAGGTCGCCGAGTATCACTTAGTTTACGATGCAAATGATTTGCCGCGACTCCCTCTGCTTAACTTTAATATTGAAATACTGTAACGAAGTGATTATTTTATAGAACTAAATTAGGTAGCTAGGTGCTGTTTGTCTGTTTCAAAAGATATTTTGAACATTGTAGTACTGCGCCCTTAATAGTGGTATTGTCAGTTGCTCATTAATAATAGTATAATTGTTAATTATAAGATAGGTAGTTTGTATAGACATTCCAAATATGCCGAGCTGCAGGCAGTACATGAATCGCGAAACGCGAGGGGCGCATATTGCCCCTGGCACTCCTGTGCCCGCCCTACCGTGAAGGACCCCGAGACTGGAAACTATCAAATTAGTTCCCGTCTAGCTGCCAACCGAAGCACCACGCCGACTAGCTCAGTAAATAATCTCGTGAGTATAGAGGTATATGGGTATTTAGATTTAATGCGGAATTATTCTAAGTCCGTAACCAGGTGACTTAGTTGCAATATTCCGCGCATGACTATCGCGTCGCATCCTACTTCTGCTTTTGGGCAGTGTTTAGTAGCGCGAGTCGGTAAAAGGTGACGTAGTTGCAATATTTCGCGTATGACTACCGCGCCCTCCTACTTCTGCTTTTGGCAGAGTTTAGTAGCTTGAGGATTTTTCAAACAAGTCAGTTGCCGTTTAGCTGTTAACTGAAGAACCACGCCGACCCGCATAGTAAGTAATCCTGTTGTGAGTATAAAGGTATAGGTTTGTTTTAAATTGAATTCGGGTGACGTATTGCCATATTCCGCGCATGACTACCGCGTCTCATCCTACTTCTGCTTTTGGCATAGTTTAGTAGCTTGAGGATCTTTCAGAGCATCCAGGACAGTCCGTTGCTGCCGCCCGTACCGACCAGATGTGCTGACCCCGACCGCTCCAGAGAGGAAGCAGCCCAGGATATGGAAGTAGGTAGCAAGGTTTGATAAAGGTTTGGTAAATACTCGGTATTACTTGGGTGGTGAGTACTTTTCGGACCTGATTGAGAGTTTGTGAATCGCGAGCGCTAAAAAGTATCCGCCACATATCCTTCCATAGAACGGGAGAGCGGCCGAAGGTTGGAACCAGAATCGCGTTATACCGCGTGCCCTCCAGGCCACCTGAGCACGTAAAAATTCTGCAGGGTGATTTGGAGGTACTATCATTTACCACCGCGTATCCTCTAGGCCACCAGAGCACTTAAAAAATTCTGCAGGGTGACTTAGAGGTACTTTCGTAACCGCGTGCCCACCAGGCCACCTGAGCACGTAAAAATTCTGCAGGGTGACTTGGAGGTATCGTCCGTAACCGCGGGTCTGCCGGGCTACCTGAGCACGTCATATTCTGCAGGGTAGCCTGGAGTTTGACCATACCGTAGGCGTATTGAATATCCAACTGGTAAGCTTGCCACTCCTTCCCCCCCTCAAAACAGAACCGCGTTATACCGCGTGTCCTCTAGTCCACCTGAGCACGTAAAAATTCTACAGGGTGACTTAGAGGTACTTTCGTAACCGCGTGCCCGCCAGGCCACCTGAGCACGTAAAAATTCTGCAGGGTAGCTTGGAGTTTGACCTTACCGTCGTCGTTTTAAATCTGCCACTGTTAGGTTTGCCACTCCTCTTCCCCCCCCCCAAACGTAACCGCTTTATATCGCGTGTCTTCCAGGCCACCTGAGCACGTTATATTCTGCAGGGTGACTTGGAGGTATTAGCATTTGCCACCGCGTGTCCTCTAGGCCACCTGAACACGTCATATTTTGCAGGGTAGCTTGAAGTTTGACCTTACCGTCGTCGTTTTAAATCTGTCACTGTTAGGCTTGCCACTCCTTCCCCCCCCCCAAACGTAACCGCTTTATACCGCGTGTCCTCCATGCCACCTGAGCACGTCATATTCTGCAAAGTGCCGTGGATGTACTAGATTTGGCATATCATAAGTCCGGAACCATCCATCAGCCAAGCGATAATAAATAACCGCCAGAGATATTCATAGTGTGCTTGTATTGGCGCTTGCTTCCCCTCCTGGTATCCGTCCGCCGTCTGCTTATGGCCGTTTAATTATTGCTGGTTACCTTTTTCACCGCTTAATTTCCGTATTACCGTGTCGCACCGCTTGTACGCCCGCTTACTGTCCCCGCTCGCCTGTAGTTAAAACCGTTTGTAGTATAAGTTGTAGTTACTAAGGTGTATATAAAGTGTAAATAATAGTTAGTGTGTAGAATAAATGTAAATATATTGAATGAGAGTAGTTTCATTAGCTGTAGTGTGTAAGTTACCTTTTTCCGACCCCTGGCTTATCCGTATCTTCACTGTAGTCGCCCAGCCTCTATCGTCCCGCCGATAAAGTAAAGTGGTATTTCTGCACTCTAAACAGAAACTGGCGCCCGAGATATCCGTACCGTGAGCACCGCCGTAGTTTTGGGCGTCAAAGTGACACATCCGATCTTGTATAGAGCAGGGAAGAACGTCACAATACTAATACATTAAGTCTGATCTACGATTGTCCTTCATTCAATTGTTCAACAACTATAGTTTCTAAAATTTAAAATAAAACTAGAAGCAAGCTAATGGGTCGAAAATAAGTAGACAGTGTAAGATTACCAGTTTTAGCAAGTATAATATTAGCATCTTTCCACGCTTAGGAAAAGTTCCATCAACAAGGCGTTTATTTATAATACAATCTATATTGTTGTTCAAATAGGGATTTAAATACTAAAAACGTTACATTCTATAGAGCCTATGGCATTACAATTAAACTTATATACAATTTTCTCCAAATTTTCTGTAGAAATTTGGCAGAATTCGAACGGATCAAAATTTGAAAAATATCTAGAATTTTTGTAACCAGCTGTGAAATCAGATTCACCGTATTAGCCAGTAGATGTGTAAAAAACTCAATGAATTCGTTTTCTTCACTAATATTTAAGACGGAGATTTCAATAGAAATAGTACGTAGAAATTTCAGGAGAAATCGAAAGAACATCATTTGGAAGATATTTTGAATTTTCGTAACCAGCTGTGAAATCAGATTCCACCAGATTAACCGGTAGATGAAAATTCGTCTTCTTCAGCAATATTTGAGATTGACGTTTCGGTATTGGCTGTAACGTTCAACCATTTTTGCATCTTCCAGAAATCTATAGGATCATTCTTAAATTACTGTGTCAGTTATGCGTTTTTTTCATTGTTTACAGCATTGTTAACAAAATTGAGCAATTTATATTCACGCCAAGGAGAATCAGACTTAGTCCTTCTATATTTAAAATATAATTTTGTCGCTAAGTTTCATTAACAGTTTAAGATTTTCAGTTAACCATGGCGCAGAAATTTTGTTATTTTTACAATTTTTAGCGGAGCATTATGTCAAAACAGACAAAATATTAGTATTTAACGAGTCAACCATATCATCAATATTATTAATAAATATGTAATCCCATTCAATTAGTGACAAATTATTAGTAAAAAATATTATAATGAAATAAAGGAGTCATTGTATGTGCAAAATAATGGAAGTGATATAGAGAGTTGCTTTCTTTTTAAAGCCAATGATCAGAATAATAATCAGTACTTAGCAGCCATGAAAATCATACCCACTAGTAACTACGCTCGCTCTTTAGAAAACTGCAATATTTTCCAGAGCGTGTACGTCATGTTTACAAATCGTCGAATTTTCAAACTTTACACAATACAATTTTAAATATCGTCTCTATTAAAAATGTTCGTTTTGCCGTTCTGTATGTGCATATACATAGTTGTATATATTAAAGTCTTTATTTATTTATAGATATTCAGAACTTATAAACTAAAAAAATTGTAAATGATTGGTGTACTATAACCGCTGAGCTGCTCGACCATAACAAGTAAATTTTATCCCGATATTGCTGTACAGAATTCTCTTTATTTTTCGCTATTTTACTAGCCTGACATTTGTTTTAAAACTTCAATAGTCCTCTTATATTTACTATTGAACTCTTTGACTTAAACACTGAAGCAAATAAAATATACAACAGTGTCGCTCATGCTTTCGTCTGGAACAAAGTGCCGGACATCCTTTGAGAAAAATAGCCATAGAATTTTAGATGCAGTTGTTGGTGAGTTTTCGTAAGACGTCCGTGATTGATGTTATGAATTCTGGTGCGAATAAGATCGACTATAAGATAGAGTTTTATTTTTGAAGAGGGTGAATTGGAAATTGAACAAAGTTATTCCCGTCTTTTATATCAATTTCTAAACCATTAGAAATGTCTCAATATGAATATCTAATGCATATTACATAAAGCTGACATAAAAGCCATACTACAGTGAGGAAGCTAATGAATATTAAGTGAATATTTAAATCGAATAATTTTGCAGTTACCACATTCTATACTTACAAAATAATATATTTGGTAAGTTTGCATTGTTATTACTTTTACTTGGTGGCATTAGAAAATAATGAAATGTAATAAATCACAGTTTGGAGTTATTTGAATCAACTTCCGGAAGGACATAAACTTATGTGTACCAATTGAAACCTGCCTTCTTTATTTATGAGTCGTATCAGAAAAACTTGGAAGAACTTATAGAGAAAGCTATATAAAAGTACATGGATTAAACAAAATTTTCATTCTCGGTTTGACTGAAAAAAAAATATATAAATTTTATTCACGAATTAAAAAGTGATGTTGTAATAAATTGTGGCGCGTTCACACAGATAAACTGGGCTCGAAACCAGACCAAGTCGGTGAGGTATAGTAGATTTTTAAAAAGAGATATAAAACTTGGGGTTCGTGTACCTACGATATGGGCACATTAATAATACCTACTTCACAACGAAGTGGAAATTCGACAAAACTAATAGATTATGCGATTAGTGATTATATAAGCTCTGGTGTCTGTGGCTGGACTGCAACGAAATTGCAAGCTATTTCATTCCAGTTTGTTGTTGTCCACGATGAATTATGTTTCTGCCAGTCTAGTCCAGTGGACGCCACTGATTTCTACTGGAACAGTTGATTTTGCAGATTCTTGCACTAAATATCTATCTATCTTAATTGCTCATAGTTTACCCTCAAATGTTTGTCTCTTTCCAAGCTATAACCGAGTTTAGGTGGGAGAACATCACGAGGTTTCTTCCTTCTTACTAGTGTAGTGTTCTGAAGACAACACCTGTAGTTCAGCGGTCTGGTAAAATTTATATGTTTTCTGGTATTATCGGGTAATTTTATGATCGTCATTATTTAAAAAGTTGCTATATTGAGGTAATTTTCTTAATAGTATTGTACCATATCTATCTTAATTTACGCCTTGGGCGAATTTGCTTTTCAGTGATCAATTTAACTTGGTTGTTCTTTGGAACAGCCATCATTAATATTAATTAATATTGATTTATCGTGCCTTGTTGGCAATTTATCTAATATCCCTCTGATATTGTAAAAATTTCGTGTGCTAACTTAAACTAACTTTCGGTTATTGTAAATTTTAGATTCACCCGACAACGGATGTCGCCATTTTTTATCGTTGTTAATTGTTTTCTGTCTTTGTCTGTTGATTTTTAGATCACTTGGCTACGTTGGTAGCTCTGTGAAAAGTGGTGACTGGTGACATTTGGAGATTGATACCCTTTTTTGGACTAAACCTATTTGTTTATAACCTTTGTGAGAATTACCTAATGTGGTGCATTTGTTTTGTGGTGGATCATTTTATACCAGTGCATAAATTTATCAACCAGACCTCAGTAACGTAAAGTTTTACTTTTAAAATATCAAGTGCTTACTTGAACGTTTACTTAGTATTTAGTTAGAAACGCTGCTCTAGTTCTCTGGCAAAGATATCCGCCTCTAGTTATCTGGCAATTAAGTACATTTTAATTATCTGCAGTAAACATATAGTCAAGCTATCTATCTTTATTTAACTTTATCTGGAATTTATGATTACCTCTCTACAAGGAACTAATAAATAATTTAATTTAACGATACCTTTAATTTGACCATTATCACAGTTTTATATTTAGCAAATATTAATTTACGTTATCTTTCTAGTTTTCTGTTTGTATACAGACATTCTAAAATCTATGTTCTTAGAGATTACCTTCTTTTAGTAAAAAATGTCTTAAAATATAGTGAATACCTATTTCACTTTGTTTTTTATCGTAGCTATATCTAGTTTATTTGTTGGACTAGTATTTTTTCTATTTAACGTAACTATTATTGATACTTAAGTTAGTTGAAGTCTTTAACTTCCTAAAATATTGTGGGATACCAATCCTAGTTTGTTTAGTTTGCAATTTATTCTGTAAATTTGTGTTAACTCTGCATATTTTGTCTACGTAGCTGGACAATTCAAACGTCACAGCATTTTACCTTGTTTTGCCTATAACACTGATCTCATAAAACTCTCCCCTCTTTTATGCAAATATCTGGACCAAGAGAAGAGGATAACTGGTGGATCGAACTGATCATTATATACTGGGTGGAGCAGGAAAACGATATTTTATACAACTGGTATTTCGTCTCAAGGGTAACTGCAGTACTGACACTGGTGATTCAAACTGACACCGAACCCATTCAGAGCTTAGCCGTCTTCGCAGGACTGACCCATTTGAAGTTACGTAAGATCTTCATCCCCAGTGAACGTTTATATTTGGTCAGAAGAATTTTGTTTTTGTTTTTTAAATAACGTCATATCAATTTTTTTTGTTTATCTTGTTGGTCTTCAATCCAAAATTATATTTTTTGACTAAAAGAGGTCATCTGAGCCAATGTAAATATTGTACATACATTCTTACAAGTTCATTATACTTTTATTTAATAATATCTGTTATTCTACTTCCTTCCCAAACTGAATTCATGGATTAACGTTATCGTTACCTTTTAAAGTAAACTTTTAATTATTTGGCACTTTCGAAAGTCTTGGCGCCCAGCCTAGATTTTGGTGAGAAATTAAATCAATCCAAGCCCTTATTCACGACCTGCTAACTGAGCTACCGATCAATGAATACAACCCCCAGCTAATTGTGTTATATCAGCCATTGGACGGGGGGTGTTGCAACTTGGTAGAGGAAATAGTACGATGTTAAATTAGGGACAAGTAAAATACTTTATTTGAAAATCAATTGTTACAGATAAGGATGGTAAATTTCGTAACATGCTAATGCTAAAAATCGTAAAATTAGAGTAATACCACAACTAATTACAATCTATACATATCTAGTACAGATATTTTTTAGTTAATTTGTTTCTAGAATTTGTGGCTCTAAATTTATGGATAATACATCCATAAAACGTACTTATTGAGAATAAAAATGTTAATTTGCAGACAAATTGAACCACCACTTCTCTCAATCTCTGTAATATGTGAAACAGTAGGCTAGCAATATTTACACAGTCTCCCATGAGGTAAAGGACATTGTTTTTTGCCTTGAAGCAAAAATGTTTACCCTTAAATTTGAAAGATGTATGATCCTATATGCATAGGGAAGAGGGCCATGGTTGGCTCTCCTAATGAATGATAGTGTGATTAAATTAAGGAAAATCATTCTGTTTTCTTTTCCTGCTTTCAATGAATTCCAAATTTTGGCAGCTGGGTTCACAACTATGTTGTGGTGGAAATTACTCAGGATTATGCTAATATCTGTATCTCCTGTATGAACCATTGCAACTAGATGCCGTGGAGGATAATTAGATGACTGTCTGCATCCCCATGAATGCGTGGGTCCAGCATAAGCAAAAATTCATACAGCAGTGAATTAGACAAATTGATGGGTGCAATAGTTGTTCTCTATTGTACGGTAGTGGAGAATAATGTGATCATGAAGTTCCGTGACATTCAGATAAATAACCCTACTTGTTATGGAAATAAGGTAGGTGTGCCATTTTACGTCACTACCATGTTTTACCTCACCTTCCCCTATAATAGGAATACATAGGAAAAGCGGTCTGTGAATTAAATATCTTGAAACTCGAACTTGGTTTTTAAAAAATTTTATTTTATTATAAAAAACACAAGTTAAAGTAAACACAAATAAACTGAAGTAATTCGTTAAGCGACAGGAGAGGAATGATAGTAACTGAATCTTAATTTAGAATACAAGGGTATATATAATAACAATTTAGCTAGCACAGCAAGTGCTGATATAAACAATAGTCATTCATTACAATAATATTACTCCTCCCTTCTTAGATCGGAAATAAGGGTGGAATCCTTGTTGACGCCGGATCTGGGGTCGTTTCCTCTACCATACTTCCAGTAGGGTTGGTGCACTTGAATATGGTACTTCTGTATTGAAATATAAAGTATCCTATAATCATAACAACAATTAAGAAAACAATAATTATCATAATAATATTTAGGCTAGATTCGTTTTCTTCATGTTTCAGTGGTCTAATTTTCATTTTATTATAGGTTGTTTGAATTTTAGAAATTTCATCCAAGTTAATTTCTTGTAGGTGTAGTCTTTCTGTCTGTTTGTGTGATGAATTAGAAATTTGAATTTTTGGTATTCTAAACTGTTCGTGGGATGTCCAAGTTTTGTAATTCCCATATTTCTCACCATAAATAATAACTGAGCAATTTTCAGGAATTGTTATTAAGGTTGGTTGATATATACTCAAAAAATCCATTTTGTTTACAGAATTTTTGGATAGTAGTTTTATTAGTAGGTATAACAATAAGGTGTCCTGGATTAATTATTTCAACGATAGAGTTGTGTAAAAAAGCTGTAGATGGTTCACATTTATTATTTTGATACCTTCTTTAAAAATATTCTACTAGAAATTTGTAATAAGATGTATGATCTATTAAAATTTGCTAAAATCTTTCTGAATATCTTTTATTAATATTTTTAGATTATCCATCGGTATTATAGATGGGTGTAAAATATTTAACTGTGCAAACATATTGCGTTTTCTAAGTTATCTAAGATTTAATTTACTGTATGACAAGTTAAAGCTATTAAATTGATCGAACTAAATAGCTCCCAAATTTCGTTAATACTTTGAAGTTTATTTATTTTATTTATCAGTTCATTATTATATTATATTTTCAATCGAATGCTGCTTGTTAGTTAGCCCATATAAAGTTTCATTGTATTTTGAGAATATGTTTTTTTGTTAAGTCAACGTTTTTTATCACGTCTTCCTGTAATTGATTTTGATTATTTTCTAAAGTCTCAAGAGTTTTATAGATTTTTTCTCCGTCTGAGGAATCTAAGGTTCCAAATAACCATTTCTCTGCATTGCCTATAATATTGATTAAGCCACGTTTTTGTCTAAAGTGTGGTTGAATGTTATTCAGTTTTTGTTTTATGTTATACATTTCCAGCTTTACATGATTAAATAGTTTTAATCCAATGTCAGTTTTGTAATAATCAATATAAAAAGATATATCGTCTAATTTAGGTTTTAATATTAAAGTATAGTTTACTATAGGATTTATGTCAATTAGGTGTAGGAAAGTATATTTTCGTAATGTTACCTTGGCGGGACCATATGAAAAAGGAAGTATTGGATTGTCAATGTCATGTAATTGTACGTCTTGTGCAGTAGTCGAGCTAATTATTAGCGTTAGAAGTACCAGGTACAGCATCATCTGTAACAATAGATTTTTATATTAATTTTCTTTCTGGTTTTATTTTTTTCTTGTGATAAGTACGGCTAGTTGATGTCTGTACTTTATTGTCTAAATCGGCTACTACTGTTATTTGTTTATACTTAGGTAGAATTTTATTTCTAGGATCAGCTTGTAGATATACAGGGCGTTCTACATGAATTGGACGTGGATCTTGTCTATCAGAATTAATATTTTCTAAATTTTGTTTTGCTTTATCATTATTTTGTTGTACAATTTTATTTAGGGTTTTAATATTATCTACATGTTTATCGAGATAATCATTTACAATTTGTTCGTCTGAAAGGTCGAAAGGGTCTGTTAGATTTTCATTGCCTTTAGTTATTTGAAATGGTGTAAACTTTGTTACAGAGTGGATTGTATTATTATAACCTATGAGTGCGTATTTTACTAAAGTTTTTATATTTTTATTCGGTTCTTCCAAATTTAACGCTCTTAATTGTTCCAGTAATGTAGAATGAAAACGTTCTACAGGACTATTACTATTTGGGTTGTACGCTGTTGTATAATGAATAGTTATTTTATGTTTCGTACAAAATTGTTCCATTAACAAATTTTTGAATTCAGGGCCTTGATCACACGTAATTATTTTTGGTAAGCCAAAGTGTGAAATAAATGTTAGCAAGTTATCTAATATATCAACTGCATTAATTGTTGATGCATATGCTTGAGCAAAACGAGAAAAAACTATCTAAAATAGTCAAAAACGGTTGGTTTTTAACTTTAAACGTATCAATATAAATATGTTCAAATGGATACGTACCAATGGGAGTGGGTTTAAATTTTAAAACATGTGGATGTCTTTCGTATTTTGTTTTTTGACATATTTCGCAAGTATTTATATAATTTGTTACGTCGCTATTAATATCTGGCCAATAATAAGATTTTAAAATTGATTTTACCGTTTCGTTTATACCTTTATGTGTTGTTTTTCCTTCGTGGTGGTATTTTATTTTTTCTAACTGATCATCCTTTTTTTCTACATCTCGCAAAATATTGGGGCATTCGACAAGTTTCAAACTGGAGTTTTTAAAATAATTTTGAATAATGTTGATTATTATTTCTTTTGATTTAGTTCTAAAATGTAGTGCATATAATGTTTTAGGTGCAAGAAATTCTTTTATAACTTTGGTTAGATGTTCTTCTAAATTATCTGTTGGCAAAGTTATATAAAGCTTAGTTTTTTCATTATTATATAATTTTGTTTTTTGTGTAATTATTCGGGTTACATTATTTGTTACAAAGATAATTACTTGATTTTTATAATAATTTAGGGGTCTTTCTGATATTTTTATTTCTAAAATAGGATTTTCTGTAGCTGAATGTACAGTTTCGTTATCACTATTTTGTCCATTGTCATTGTCAGGTTTCTTTAATACAATATTTTGGATAACATTAGTTTTAGGTGATGTTTGATTTACTAAAGGTACGATATCGGCAGGGTTAAAGTCTGTATATAGATCAGGGGGACTATTATCCATAGAATTTTCCAAAAAAATCGTTACTAATTTTATATCGATCTAAATCATCAGCGTTTGCGATAATTGAATCATTTCTTTCTAATGCGTTAATTTCTATACGAGATAAAGCGTCGGCGTTGGTGTTGTTTTTTCCTTTTTTTATAAACTATACTATAGTCGTATTCTTCAAGCTTCAATCTCCAACGAACTAAGCGCGAATTTGGTTCTTTCATATTAAAAAGCCATTGAAGTGGTTTATGGTCTGTCACGATAGTGAATTTTCTACCGAATAATATCGGGCGATAATATTTGCAAAAATGTACGATTGCACATAATGAACGTTCTATTGGTGAATAGTTTTGTTCAGCAGGATTTAGAGTTCTACTAGCATATGCTATAGGTAGATCTTCTCCTATAGGGCCTTGACTGATAATACCGGAAATGGCCAAGTTAGACGCATCCGTTGTTAGTATAAATGGCTTAGAAAAGTCCGGATATTGTAAAATAGGTGCATTAGTTAAAAGCGTTTTGCACTTTTCGAAAGCTTCTATGAATTCAGGTGTATGAATAATTTTTTCGTTTTTCTTTAAAGACTTTGTTAAAGGTTTAGTAATATGAGCAAAGTTCTTTATAAATCTACGATAGTATCCGACTAAACCAAGAAAAGATTTAACTTCTTTCGCTGTTCTAGGTATAGGAAATTTTTGTACCGCAATTATTTTTTTTGGATTTGGTTTAATGCCTTCAGGTGTAATCACATGTCCTAAAAACTCAACATTTTTTGTTAAAAATCCGACTTATCTAATTCAATTTTTAAATTTGAATCTCTTAATCTTGAAAATACTAATTTTAAATTTGAAATATGTTCTTGTAGTGAAGTGGAGAAAATAATAATATCATCCATATAAACTAAACAAATTTTGCCTTGTATGTCTTTCAATACATTATCCATTACTCTTTGGAAAGTCGCTGGTGCGTTCTTAAGTCCAAATGGCATTCGAACGTATTCGTAATGTCCGTTTTCTACATTAAAAGCTGTTTTAGGGATAGAATCTTTATGCATTTCTATCTGGTGGAAGCCGGATGCAAGATCGAGTGTTGAAAAATAGTTACATTTACCTAACTTGTCTAAAATATCATCGATATTTGGTATAGGATACCTATCATCGATTGTTTTTTCATTTAATTTTCGGTAGTCGACGACTATTCGCCATTTTTGTTTACCGCTAGCGTCTAATTTTTTTGGGACTATCCAAATTGGGCTAGACCAAGGTGATGCTGAGGGTCTAATTATTCCGTCATCTAACATTTTAGAAATTTGTTTTTTGTACTTCCGGTTTATGCACAAATGGGAACCTGTATGATTTTGTATGGACAGGTACTTCGTCAGATGTTTTTATTTCGTGTTTGACCTGGTTTGTAAAAGTTAATTTGGTATTTTCAATATAAAAAATGTCTTTAAATTTATTACATAATTTTAAAATTTCGTATTTTTCTTCGCTATTTAAATGATTTATACGTACTGAATTATTTATGTTTGTTTCTGGTTTGTATTGTTCATTGTCAGGAATATAATTATTAGTCTCAAAGTTATAGACATCAAAATGTTCTTTTTAATGGGAAACAGATAAGAGGGTTATCTAGTGTCACTGAAATAGTTGTGTCTTTGTAATTATAAATTTCAAAGTAAGCTCGTCCGTTTTTTGCAGATGCAGTTGTATCAGGTATATACAATAGATTGTCTATTGTGCATTCAGGAATAAAGATTTCTCCGTAATCTATGTTTACTGGGTAATCTTTTATCAAAGTTTCGAATGGAGGTATCTCGAACGTAAACGAGGTTTCGTAAGGTTGCCGATAATAAAACAGGATTGCGATTTCATCATTTACTAACTGCTGATTTGGGATGTCTATTGATAAATTTAATTTAATTAGGTCATTGAGTCCTAAAATTCCGTCAAAATATTCGTGAAAATTAAATAATAAAAATTCTATTTGATGGTCACTATTAAATTCTTGAAAAGCTGGTATCGTAGCTCGATATCTAATTTCTTTTTCTCCTAATGAAGTTTTTAAACTAGAAGGATTGTGATATATTAAATCAGGAAAATAATTTTCTGCGATAGATGGTTTTAAAATTGATGTAAAAGCTCCTGTGTCAATTAATAATTTAATATTTGGATTATATATTTGTACATAGGGTAAAGAATTTACTACAGCCGAATTCATTTCAATTAGGTTTGATTGTATATTACAGGGTCCTGTTGAAAATTTGGATCATATAAATTTATGTCGTCTGGTTGATTAACAGTAAATATAATCATAATTAGTTGAATAATCAAATTGGGGATCTGGACAGGCTAAATAATTTTCTTCCTCAATTTCTGAATATTGATATTCATTTTGATTTTCGTTATAGTCTTCAGTATCCGCGAAATTATGTACTTCTCTGTTTGAATTAAAATTTGTTCTATTAAAATTACTAGGTACTCTCGATTGAGTGGACATTGGTTCGGGTGTAAATTGATTTTGATTAGAAAATTTATTAGGTTTAAAATTGTTTTGGGGTCTACCAAAAACTTGCTGGTTTGTGGGAAACCTGTGTGGAATTTGTCTGGGTTGAACATTTATTGGTTGACTAGGGAATACTGGTTTTGTATACATTTGTTGTTGGAAATTTGGCATATTACGAGGTTGATTAAAATTTTGCGTATTACGAGGTTGATTAAAATTTTGCATATTACGAGGTTGATTTAAAATTTTGCATATTACGAGGTTGATTAAAATTAGTGTTATTATAAAATGGTTTATGTGATGGTGGTAAATTTTGTTTATATTGTTGTGGTTGCGCGTATGATTGTATGTGATTATAATTAGGTACTGATTGATTATTTTGATTACTTGGATTACTTTGTAAAGTTAAATTTTTTGTTTGTTTAAAATTTTCGTCATCAATAGTGTATGCCATTGCTGTTTCGAGACAATCGGGTTTTTGTAAATCGATTTTGTCTTGTAATCTGTCAGGCAAATTACGTAGATATGTTTTTAGTGAAAGTGAATCATATTGATTTAAATAAATTAATTTTGTAGTCATAGGCATTTCTGTGTCTGAAAGACTGTTAATTTTAAAAGCAACTTTACTACGTGCTAATTGAATCCTTTGTGCAAATTGTATAGGGTGTTCATTTTTATATGGTTTTAAAGTTAATAAATTTTGTTCTAAGCAATCTAGACTTCTATGATCTCCAAAACTTATTCTCAAAGCAATTTTTATTTGTTCCCAAGTTCGTAGTTCTAACCTGGAACCTATTAAAATTTGAGCTCTTTCGGTTAATTTACCTAAAATAACTCTTAGCAAATATTTGTTTAAAGGCTCATCGTTAGAGCGATAAAGTTCAATAAATTGATCACATGCACATATAAAAATTTCTAAGCTATGTTCATCACCATTGTAATTACCAATTGTGTTTGCATAGGCTTGTAAAACTGTAAAATTTGGTTGTGATACTTGACTTCCAGTTGCCATTTTTTCTAATTTGGTATCTGATAAAATTAAAGATTTTTCTAATAGATCACTTAACAAATTTTCCATAAACTAATTAATTAAATTGATTTTAATATAAGTGTATTTTTTTTTTCGAAAAGAAAAAAAACAATAGCAATAAAATAAAAATAAAATATAAAATTTACTAAAAGTAATAGTATTATTACTTTGACTATTTCAATATGAAATAATATTTAAATATATATTAAAAAATTATATTTTCCAAAAATATAAACTTAAAGGAAATAAATAGGATAATATGGAAAAATATTTCAGTATTTAAATTCTTCTTTAAATATTGCTTAAATATGTTCGAGGTCTCTTCGATAGAGTTCGAACGCAAAATTGTTGGCGTTAAATTTGACGTTTGACCAGACTTTCTTTAAATAGATATGAAAGGTCCTACCTTGCAAATCCAACAATCTTCGGGGGTGTTGTCCACGATGGACGAGGGTTGATCACTATGATCTGCGATGCTTACGGTGTTTTGCTATACCGGAGTTCTATCTTCCTTCCTGTATCTTCTTGCAAGCTACTCAGTTCACCTGCGGATTGAACCTACTTAATTCAGCCCAATATGTCTTCTCCAGATTCTTCTTCGATAGAGTAATTTGAAAAAAGATGCACGATGCACTTGTACACTTGGATGAATTAATTATTAGGAACGAAAGTTCTTTGATTTGTCTAAAATTTTTGAAAAAATACGTCGGAATTACGACAAAACGTAATTATCTACGATAGATGGACCGACTGACAAATCCTACCGACTGCGCCAATTAAATATCTTGAAACTCGAACTTGGTTTTTTAAAAAATTTTATTTTATTATAAAAAACACAAGTTAAAGTAAACACAAATAAACTGAAGTAATTCGTTAAGCGACAGGAGAGGAATGATAGTAACTGAATCTTAATTTAGAATACAAGGGTATATATAATAACAATTTAGCTAGCACAGCAAGTGCTGATATAAACAATAGTCATTCATTACAATAATATTACTTGTGGTCCTAAAATTGCCAATAAAATAACCTTATAGAGATTTCGCGAATACCAACAAAATTTTAAAATTTCCTTTGATAATAAACAAAGAAGGTTGTTTGACACTCGTTATCATTAAGCTTTTGATACCAAATTTGTCGAGATCGGAGTATCCACTCGGAAATATTTTGAAATTTTAACACTCTTCTCACGATGGGAGCGGTTACTCTAGATGATTCCAATGGTTCCAGTTGTGCTGATCGTTGTTCACTCGTACTAGAAATGTTATACAGTACTACAGCTTCAAGATGCTATCAAAAAGTAAACTTTTGCATAAATGATGATTAATAGACTACAATATGATTGCACAATTTGCACATATGTCATTGCAAAATGAAAAGTTTGGGATAACCCACAGAAATAATATATAAAAGGACGTAGCGATCTGGAGACGGAAATTTTCTCAAGAAGATCAAGATACAATGAGTTTTCGCTCCTCTTCCATGCAACCACTCTATTTGTCTGACAAATTGCATAACATACTGAAAATATATTTATTCTATAAATACAGATATAGAGATTATTAAAAAAAAAATTCACACATATATAAGGTGAAACAGTCAATTGTAATAAATTCAGTATTAATTACTGTGCATATTTATAAAAAAATCCTGAGATACGTCGATTTTTGATTTGAAAACGACATCCTGCAACGTAAAAATTTCATCCCTAAATTTAATTCCCTTCGAGTGACAGTTGCAACACCTAAATTTTTAAATAGGAAGTAGGGGCTTGTGATACCTCATTTGAATGTTCTTTTTATTCTCTATTCAAAAATGTTATGGTTTTAATATTTATTGCAAAAATTAATGGTCTTCTTGACGATATTCGCTAAAACGAACGAAAAACATAAAAAACTTAAAGTGTTTTGACCTTGCAGGCTAGCAAAAACAATTTGTGTTCTTTTTCAACATTATCAACTAAAAAGCAGACATAAAAACTTATCAAAATTCTTCATAGCTGACATTGCCAGTTTTATTGAAAAGGTCGTAGCTACTTGCTATTTGATTGACAGCAATAAATAGCAATAAATAGTTGTCAGTGTTTTGCGTATTGTTTGAGTTTTGCTAACTGCAATTCCTAAACATGATTTATTTAACAGAAATGCGTAAAGTAACATTATACAGATGGTTGGTTACAAGGATAGAATGCGATCATAAGCCGAAGTTGCTCGTCTATTTTAAGAAAAATTTCATGATTTACCGCCAATATCCCATGGTACAATTAGTAAAATTGAAAAGCAGTTTCGCGAAAATGGACATGTACGGCAAATAAAAAAAAACTTCCAATGCAATGAATAACGATACCAAATTAGATATAGTGCTTGAGTCTGAAGAAAACTATAATCTGACTCCAACTCAGGAGCTTAGTGAAGATGATTTTGATAGAAGAACGTATTTTTCTGAACAAATGATGCAAAGATCAGATAATAATGTTATCCAACTAGAAAATGTTTTGTCTTCTGATGAGTCCACTTTTACTCTTCACGGCCATGTCAATCGTCAAAACTGTCACTACTGGGCTAATTAAAATCCTCACTGGATGAGAGAATTACATACGCAAAATCCTGAAAAGGTTAATGTTTGGGCGGGGATAATTGGGGACCATATCATTGATCCCTTTTTCATTTATGACAATTTGAATGGAGATAATTATTTAGCTCTGCCCCAAAATAATGTCGTACCAACTTTGACAAACTTATGTCCTGCTGAAGCCAACCCACAAGTTCCAGCCGCTGTGATATGGTTCCAGCAGAATGGAGCCATCACATTACCGAATCAATGTCCGGGAATACCTCGACTTAACATTTCCAAATCGGTGAATAGGGAGGCGAGGATCACTAGAATGGCCAGCACGTTCTCCTGAGCTTACACTCCTAGATTTCTTTCTATGAGGATACGTAAAAAATATGGTATACAAAACTAAGCCAAGCGATACAGCTGACTTAAGAAGAAAAAATAACGGTTGCGGTAAGATCGATCGCGCCTCAGATGTTGGAAAACGTTAGAAGACATTTTTATTTAAGATTAGGATGCTGCCAAGATGTTTAAGGAACTCGTTTCTCTTATGTTGAAATTAACTTTTTTTTTTTAGTTTGCTGTAGCGAATTTCGACAAGCAGATGAATTTATTTTTTTTTACTGTTAATTTTTGCAATAAATATTAAAACCATAGAATTTTTGAATAGAGAAAGAAAAGACATTTCAAATAAGATATCACAAGCCCCTACTTCTTATTTAAAAATTTAGGAGATGCAACTGCCACTCGAATGGGGTTAAATTTAGGAATGAAATTTTTACATTGCAGGATGTCATTTTCGAATCCAAAATCGACACATCTCAGGATTTTTTATAATGCACAATAATTAAGATTAAGTAATGCCACAAAATATTTTAGGAAGGGAATATTGATATGTCGCATCTTGCGATGTGATACCCTTTACCAATAGCAGTGGACATGTCTCGGTCCCACATGAACCCATCGGCTACAGGCTGGAGAAAAATATTAGAATGTGTTTAGTTGGGAACGACAAAATGTGCGGCAACCCGTAAAACACACATTGTGAACTATGTCTCTCCATCAAGAGATGGCGCGTTGTATCAGCTGTGATTTTAATCCTCAAGAACTTCACGAATATTGGTAAAACGGTCCGTTGCGATGTCATCCTTCCTCCAGCCTGTATTAACGATGAGTTAGATAGATAGATAGCATTTATTTCTCAAAATATACTTGTGTAACAAAGTGAGTAATACAGAAGAGTAATACTTATATCTTGTAACCTATGTAATAACAACCCTATTATATAAACAAGTACAATAAAACCTTACATAAAGGTGTAGAGAAAAAAAATTGTGGATGTGTGCCACATATGCGCGCAAACGTAACATGTATCTCCATAGATTTACAATGGTCTTGTTTCAGTTGGCAGGTGGAAATTTTGCTGAATCATTTCCCTGTCGAAGAGAAGGGATTTTTACTTGCCTAACAATTAATAGACAAGAGACCAATTGCTTTATATCTCTTCCGACGGATGGTATATCACCTACATAACCCTCACCTAAGATTTTATAGCTTCTGCAATAGCCCCCTCTGTTAACTAAGATTGGCCAGACCGCACCACAGTAAAAAAGACTTAAGACGTCAAATAATTTAAGTATAAATGACATACTTAATACTTCTCTATGGATATAAATAATTAGTTTTAGTTCTCCATAAGGTTTATGAACCTGCAATATTTTTACAAAACTCAGTGGACTTTATTTGACTGTTTAGTATTATTTTAATAGTATTGTTGTTAATGATATTATCATTATTTCTCCCAAAACCCAACATTTCTGTTTTTGATTCATTTAAGACCAAATTGTGAGCCTCTACATTCCGAAATTAATCACAGTTAATTTTAGTTACTGCTTCATCAAGTTCTTGAATAGGGAATAAAGAATAAATTTGTTTGTCGTCTGCGTATTGATGAATTTTACGAAAATATAGATGGTTTAATTTTTAAATGGCAATCACTAAACAGTGATCTGATACACCTTCCTAAGAACAATAATGTTTTTAAGTATTTCAATATTTGCCGATATAATGAGATATATTAATTATTTTTCAACATTCAAATACTATGACAAGATTAATATTACTAGAATGTTTATAAATTTATGTTATTAATCGATGATTATTTATACACAATGAATAATTGTAATCCACTTTATTCTTTGAATACTCATATGCAATGGCAAATTAATATTACTAGAATATACCTTTATAATTTCTTGTTATTAATTTATCAGTAAGAGATTTTACGAATAGAATGTTCGTAAAAATTGGCTGAACGAGAGTTAATATAAGTAGACAGACAGTTAAGAGAAATATCTCCTGTCATTATTTGAAACGTGACAAAGTAATTTGTTGACGTGGGTGGTTAGCGGAAGGTAAATAACAGACTACGAAGAGTCACCTACCCCAAATCAACTAAGGAATGTAAGAAAAGTCACGTGGGGATTTAAACCTCTGGGAAAGATTAGAGTCTACAAGAAAATTAGGAAATAAATATAATGTGATGAAAATGTCAACTAAAGTTAGGAACTATACATTTACTTTGTTAAATAATAAATTTAAAAATGTTTTGATCTATAATATTGCGTAAGGAACTTAGTACATTAAGAAATGAATAATTATAGTTTGATCTAAACACTTTTGATATTTCTGCGTAGACGTATGTAAACCTTATAATGCTACAAATTCCTAAAATATAAAATGCAATAATGACAAAACCGACTATATACAGAGCATGTCCCAAAAAGTACCAACGGCCTTATAAAATGACAAATATTAAACTAAAAGATATTGAATCATTCGATTTGCAACTTAAGAATTTTTTTCTTTCTGACAATGTAAAAATTGATAAAAAGTGTTATTTGGGGCAGAAAATGTATTTGCATTAACTCAATTTGATGGAACTATAGTATTTTAGACATCTCTGTTATTTAACTCTATACTCCAGGTTTGAAAAAAATATGTTGTCATTTATAGAAACTTTTCGTTTTATTTTTAAGAAATAGGTTGTTTAAAGTTTAGAAACACAATATATATATATATATATATATATATATATATATATATATATATATATATATATATATATATATATATATATATATATATATATATATATATATATATATATATATATATATATATATATATATATATATATATATATATATATATATATATATATATATATATATATATATATATATATATATATATATATATATATATATATATATATATATATATATATATATATATATATATACATATACAGTGTGGAAATTAGGTAACGCATAAATTCAGTAATTCCGTTGGTATTAATTTTTTTGGAAAAAAATCTCGAAGGGGTGTAGCGATTTTAACTTCGGCAAATATTTTCAGTCTAATATCAGTTTCTTATGTCATTTATTTTTTAAGTTATGACATCATCGACTTTTTTTTTAAATGACAACCTATATTTTTTATTATTGATTTTGGTATCAGATTTTATTCTGGTTCTTACCGTATAAAATTTTCAATATGTTATTATTTGAAAAAAATCGAGAAAAACAGTTTTAAAGTTCAAATAATAAAAATTCATAAAATTGGGTAAATTTATCTAATTACCGGTGTATCACATTAGTTACGGCTGTCAGATTTAAATAATTTGTAAATGTCACAATAGAATTAGTGTTATTATTTTGCTTTTTCTAAATTAGAAAAACTATTTTATTAATAAGAATGCCAGGACTCGTGATACTATTATAACTGTCAGCTGAGAAATATCTTGGTTTTCTATAGAGAACTAAGTACTACTTTACTTCACAGCAACTAGTATAAATAAATAAAGCTTTGTAATAGTGTTCCTATATTTGAACCTAAAATATCGTCGAAAATTTTGGAATACGAAATTGAACCATACAAATAGTTGTTGACTCAGATCTTATGAATTCATTTAATACTTTGGAACATTGTCATTATTTTCGCGAAGATTACTCAGCACAAATTGCGTAAATGATACTGTTATGAAATAATTATATCCTGGCCACTTCGCAGACCCTAGCAACTCACACCAGCTACGTAGGAACTAAAACTACATAACAACGTGAAAAACAGTTATGAAGATCAAGGCCGAATCGTGTTTGGTCTAAATTTAGCCAACACTTCGGCCTATGTGGGCCTTTAATATTAGGGTTAACAAGTACCTTCTTTAAAATTGCCGCCCATACTTCAGACTTGTGGTGCAATGGACCTATACATCGTGATCTCGTCCAATAAAGATTAACAAATATACAGGGTGTCCCGAATTCCTTAAGCCAAACTTCATCAAGCGATAGAATTTTTCAAAATAAAAAAGCTTCCTATAAATATGGATCAGGAAGTGTTTAGTTTCCAAGATACAGGTTGCTCAACTTAAAATCCTGACACTGTATTTTTTTTTAATATGTTTGAAGTCGCTAAAGATAAACACATGATAATTTATACGGGTATTTCACTTTTAATGCATTATAAGGCAAAATAACTACATTGAACTAAAATCATTCAGGAGTGGGTAAAACTTTGGGGGGAGGTGGCTGAGTAAAATTTTATCCCAACTTTTTTTGTGTGTCACTATTCAATTAATTTATTAGAAGACCTTGAAAATTTTAAGTCTTTTACACAAAAAAGGTCTCTTGCGTTTTTTCTCCAAAGTTATCCGTTTTTGAGTAAAACTGATTTGAACATTATTAGTTAGTCACCGTTGTTATTACCAGGATTCTTGTTATGCGGGAGTAGTGTGCCATAATGGTAATATTTTTAACAAATGAAAAATAATCTAGTATAACATACCAAAAAAATAATGGTGGGTTTCTTCTGTTCTGAAATCCACTGTCCTCTGGTTTCATTATTTATTTTTGGTGCAACTGTTCAACTCAGTAGTAAAATAATATGAACTTGACTCCGCTGATTTTGTTGTCTGTGGCTATTTAAAGGGCAGAGTCTACGGAACTCCTGTAAACACCAGAGTATAGTTAATTGAAAGAGTTCGAGAAGCGTGTGAAAACTTGCGGGCTAACTCTGATTTCATTCGTACTGTTACACACTCTGTTGTGTGCTAAAAATGTGTTGAAGTTGGAGAAATGAAATTTGAAAAACTCTTGTAATTTGTAAATTACCTTATTTTAATTAAACTTATTGTTGTCAAACAAAAAATAGTGCAACCAAATTATGTTCTCCTGTCATTATTTCCTTGTGAAAATATTCATAAAAACTATTCCTACTTGCTCTTGAAATATTTTGATTCTCTTTTGTTATTTTGCGTTATAATGCATAAAAATTAAATACCTGTGTAAATTATCATTCGGTTTTCTTTAGACGTTTCGAACATGTTCATAGAAACCGTTTTCAGGATTTTAATTTGAGCAACCTATATCTCGGAAACTAAGCACTTCCCGAGCAATGTTTGCAGGAACTTTTTTCTTATGGAAAATTTCTATCACTTGGTGAAGTTGGATGCATTGCGGGACACCCTGTATAATAAATGAACACCATCGCGATTTTTATACTTCTGCCTACTTTCTATTAAAATAACTTATGCAGCCCTCTACTAACTAAATCCAAAATATGATATCATCTGAAAAAATTATTGTGCTTTAAATTGGGACCAAAATTCAGAGTTGTCCTCTTCAATTTGTGAGCATTTAAGTTTAATAAATGGTTACAACTACCCTACTGAAGTGATTTATTTATTATAATGAGTGTCCCCAATTATGAGAGCTGATTATTAGGTTCATTAATATCACGTATAAGCAAGCTTGTTAATTTATCTTGCTAATTGAAAAACTTACCTATTTGTCAAACTTTTATTTAATAATGAAGCATGAAATGGCTTGATCATTTACATTATTAAGTTTTTAATTATAAATGATCTGAAGTTGTGAGCGACTTAAAAAATCACGTAACAAATTTAAGTTAGAAGAACTTTTGTTAGATTGAATTGTCTCGTTCAATACCAGGTTAAATTATTCCTTTGGAACCAGAGACAGCAAATAAATTAAAAGCATTTAAATTAGTTCGGAATCGAAAAAGATCTAAAATATATACTGGTGGCAAAAGCCACTGTGGTGTCTACCGAAATTAAAATGAAAGGTTGGGTCATTGTTTCGATGCGGCGCTTGCCTTAATTAGTGTATTTCGCTTAAAGCTTTTTATAAAAAGTCTTTTAATTGTTTATCGTAACTTATCCACATATTATGTTCAATTGTAGATGTAAATTGCAACACATTTTAGGTGCAAAATCACATATTTGAGAACGGGGCTGGATGGCAGACAAGCATGTATGTCGTCTCCACTCTATGGTAGGGAAGAGATAAGGTCAAATATCAAGGCACACATTGGGAAACCTGTACGTATAACTTAGATTGGCTACATTTTAGTCAAAATGATAACATTGGTAAAGAAACTATACTAATTAACAATTCTTTCTAAATAAATGAGAGACTGTGATTTACGTTTTGTATTCAGGAGTAGAAATCAAAAAGAAAACTGTTCTAATAGAATGGTTTAACACACATTCTAACAACGATTTAACCTTTTGATCCAAAATGGTGAAGTATAGCCTATTCCGATTTATATTTTATATCACTGGCACAAATACATACATAATTGAAAATGACATGCTTGATAGAAATCGATTGGTAATGATTTAGACACTGGAAAACTTCCGTGAATCCCATGCCCGGCTTCCCGATCGGCCTGTCTTTCCCAAAGGAAAGAGAGTAGCTGTGCGTGCGCAGCGAGATCTACACCGTATTGTCTATTCAGATTCAGTTTATCTACAAACATCACAGTATGTAAATGGATGGTGCGAGGATAAAAATAAATAGTAACAACTATGTCGACAATATTACGGAGGACACGAAATATCAGTATGTCTGAAATTGTGTATTTTAAGGAACATAAAATCTCTAATGTTATTACGCGTATTTTAAATGACATTTAGAGTGCACCTCCACCGATAATATGTAGTAAACAGGTGTTGCAAACCAATGCATGAACAGTTGAGAAAATAGTAGTGTGTGTAATATTGGTGTTAAAAGTAAAAATGTTTTACTGCTTGTAACAGATGCATCGGCATATACGCTCTGTTCCAGGATAGATGTAACAAGGGTATAATAAAAAAAAAAATCGAATTTTGGAATGACATCTAGGGAATCAGTCTTGCTGGGTGTAAAACTATGACATATCAAAAATGAGTTGAGTCGGTGTTATATAGGGTGTACGAGTACTGGACCCTCTTAAATCGACAGTTCCATTGTTACTAGCTAGCAAAACACTAAGTCAGTGTACTAGCGAAACAAATACCAGGGTGGTGCTGGAGACGTTAGAAAAATTTAAACTGTCAAAAAGTTAAGTGTTGATGTTTGTGACTGATGGCGCCGTGACAATGCGTCCGGTAGGCTGTTCTTTGCAAGAACAAGGCTGTACGTTTATACATGTTACGTGTAAGGTGCATGCTTTACATCTTGTGGCAGAAACTATTTAAAAAGTTTTTCCAGAGGTGGATGCATTAATAGCAAGTACAAAAAAAGTGTTTCTTGTATTTCATAGCAAGTATTTCTGAACCACCACAGCCGATTCTTACACGTTGGAGAACATGGTTGCAGGCAGCTTTTTATTATGTTGAATATTTCCAACAAATAAAAGCTGAGATACTACAATTCAATCCAGATGAGACTGTAGCTATTAACAAAAGCTAAACAAAATTCGAAGATATTTCCGTTGAAACAGTTTTAAAAATATTGCGAAGAACTATAAACCATTACATGAAAGCATACAAAAATTAGAAAATAGTGCATTGTCGTTAGCGGAGTCACTGCAAATAGTGGACGAAGTAAATCTACTACTACACACTACAGGTGACGCAACAAATGAGCGCGTTAAAGAAAAGTTCGCAAGTGTGTTAAATAAAGACACCGGTTTTACCAAATTAAGACAAATATGTGATGGTGCAGCCCCAGATTCGTTAAGTGCGTTCAAAGACTATTTTACGTATGCGTGTATTACATCAGTAGATGTTGAACGGTCGTTTTCAAAATATAAGAATATATTTTCACCAAAGCGAACATCACTCATGGAGAGAACCATAGAAACATACCTGATGCTGCAAAATGGCTACACATCTTCTCCAGTTTGTGATGAATAAGTTAGTTCGTCAAGCTAGTTAAGAGGGTAAGTTTTACATACATTGTTATAAATTGTAACAGTTTATTGTTTCTCGTATTAGTTAATTTTCTCGTACGCCACTGTCCCACGGAAAATTTTTGACAGCCCTAGTTATAAGTATGTACTGACTAAAAATGGTAGGGACCTCTAATATGAGCCTATTTGGTCATCCAAGAAAACATTTTTTTTCTCTCCTGGCTGTATTTTGAAGATTTTTAAAACGTTATGGATAGCCATAAGTTAGGCCGCTACAATGCATATTTTCTTATATTCATAAATCTAAATCTTAAAATATTTTAAAAAATTGTATCAAAAAGGTGTCCAAGTAGCTACAGTTTACGTTAGTGACGATTTTTATAAAACAACCTGTATAAATAATACCAACTAACTAATTCTTGTAAGTTTTAGTTTTGCATTAAGTTTTACATTGAGTAAATGCCTTTCCTAAATTTGATAATTTGTTGTTCATTACCTCTTGTTACAGGGTTATTCATTATAAATTACCCACCCCTTATCATCGTTATTATTGCCCATAGAAAAAATGTTTTAAATAAAAATTGTGTGGTTATGACTGAATTTTGTTAAAATGTCATCAAAAGTACAGTATCGTGCAGATTTCAGGGTATAAACTCTGTATATTATTAAATTTTCGGAATGATCCTTTGTTCCTGATTTCAAAAATATACCATATGTTATCCCTACCATATACCATTTTTGAGTTATTAAACGTCGAATATCTTAGTTAATCTACTTACTGTAGCCAAATGCTCATACTTTTTCTAATATTCACTTGAGGTTAAGAGAAAGAGGATATTAAAAAAAAAAGAAGTCACGATTGTGGTCGTCGGAGACAAATAGGATATGCAATGGAGGCATAAATACTACATCCTGATGGTGAACATGCCACTCTTCAATTCCACATAACAAGAACACCAGTATGGAGGATTTTAAAAAGGCAAGGACTTTATCCCTATTATTTACAGAAAGTACAAGAGCTGTTCCCTCGTGACTTTCCAGTAAGACTTGATTTTTGTAGAATTGTATTTAGGAAGTCGTTAGATTTTACAAGAAAAGTACTATTCACAGATGAATGCTGCTTTACTCGACAAGGAGTTTTAAATTTTCGTAACCAGCATTTATGGAGCGACGATAATTCTCACGCTGTGGTAAATTGAGGATATCAATACAACTTTTCAATGAATATTTGGGCCGGAATTATAGGTAGTAAATTAATAGGGCCTTTTGATTTACCAAATAGATGAAATGGTCCAGCTTATTGAAATTTTTTACAAAAAGACTTGTATCAACTTATAGACGATTTACCTCTTGCATTACGCCAAACGCTGTGGTTTATGCAGGATGGTGCGCCACTTCATTATTATTTAGAGGTTCGAGAATGGCTACACGTAACATTTAGAAATCGATGGACTGGAAGGGGGCGAAAAGCCACAATTGAAGGGTCCCCTCGGTCCCCAGATATGAATCCATTAGACTTTTACTTTTGGGGCTACTTGAAAAATGTTGTTTACTCGACACTTGTCCCTAACGTCGAAGTTTTAAGAGAGAGAATTTTTAATGCTGCCAATGAAGTTCGAAACCCTCCACATGTTTTAAATAGCTTGTATGGCAATTTTATGAAAGGTTGCAAAAGTGTATTCAAGTTGGAGATCGTCATCTTGAACAAATGCTTTAATATCTAGAAACAACAATTGTACTCTTCTTGTTTTTTACTATTTAAATTCATCTTTTGTGTATTTTGTGTTACGTAGTTTACTAATAAATTTGATTTTCAATACTTTCGTTTTTAATTTGTAATGTCTCATGCAATTCATAAGCACAGAATGATCATATCGTTACGCAATATTGTCAAATTATAATTTGACACCAGCCTACTTAGTGTTTCACACTACTATAATCATGCTCATCGCTTTTGATTGATCACTTAGGCAGATGTAATTTATTCTTTTCTCAAAAACGGTCGATTTTACTAAATTTATCTAAGAGATAAAAAAGTTTCTAAATGAATCATAATGTTTAGTTATTTTTTTTATTTAAAAAAAAATAGCTGGCAGAAAGGTATTTACATAATTACAAGGTTAGTAAATTTACCCCTTTGTATACAAGCTAGGTGGATGAAATAATTTCGTTAGATGCCTGTTGATTAGTAACCGGGATGTGCCAAATATCGTCTTTTTTCGATTACGTTATTTTGAGATAGAAATTCAAAACCGTTTTTTGGCACACCCCTTTAAGGGGGTGTAGCTGGACAGGAAAGGGTTATTTTAAAAAAATTTATATGTAGAACCCACCTTAATTTTCGATAAAGAATCTACAGTTAAATTTTTTTGAACGTTATTACGGAACACTCTGTATATACCAATGCCTTGAACACTGTATAGGAGATTTATTGAAGTATTAAGACACTCGAGATATGTATTCTATTTGTTTCGTACAAATTATTGTTATTGCCTCTTACATCATGTGCAGGCCTTAAACGCAAGGATCTTGTCTGGTGTCTAGTAATAATACATATTATTGTCAGCAGTTAGATAATAACAGATACGTTCCGTATGATCTTCTTATAGTTATAAGACCTCACTATACAGATTTTTCGCGCAGTTTAGACATTTTTTAGAATACATAGCGACCAAAGAACCAGCAGAGATATTCAAGCACTTATTGAATTTCCTTTTCCCTTAAAAAAATGTCATTTTAAATCATTATCACCGGTGAATTGGTTCACTTCCAAATTAAAAGAACTAAGTGACACAGTATCTGCTGTAAAAATAATTTATGACGTAACAAAATATCCTGACCATTTAATGATTTATAAAAATCTTCTATCTGACTACAAATATAGCATAACTGTTTCGAAAGAGAAAGCATATGATAATTATATAACAACCTCGACGTACAAAATTAGAGACTTTTGGAAGTTAATAAATTATGAGAGAAACCATGTAAACGATTAAAATAAAAACAGTGTTAGTGCTATTGATGCTACATGTTTGAACAACCACTTTATTACTGTTACGGAAAATATTATCAAAATTTTACCCAAGTGTGACTCAAGAACTTATCCGTTAAAAAATATCCTCTCTCCTGTTCAATCATTTTTCCTTGAACCCATCACAATTGCTGTGGTACTCAGTGCTATAAAATCATTAAAAAAGTCTTGGAATACCGATGTATATGACATAAATAGCCAATTGCTTAAGGAAACTGCTGAGTTAATTGAACTCTTCAATGCTTGTATAAGTGTGGGTCTCTTTCCAGTTTCATTTAAATTATCACGAGCAGTACCAATCTTTGAGAAAGCTTGAATTGTCTTGGCAATTTTCGACCTATCTTCGTTATTCCTTGTCTAGGAAAAATATTTGAAATTTTAATCAAAGCTCGACTAACCCCGTATTTTAAAAAAATTATATTTTATATTCCTGTCAATATGATTTTCGTCAAAATTACTCCACTCTCCAGGTAGTTTCAAAAATTGTGAATGACATAGTTGAGGGCTTTGAACAAGACCACGATACGGCCATAAACCTATGTGATCTAAGTAAGGCCTTCGACTGTCAGACACAATTTGCTAGTTGAAAAGTTAAACCATTATGGCATAAGGGATCTACCCTTATTACTTATAAAATCTTATCTTGAAAATAATGCAGTTTTTTTATTTATAATAATATTAAATCGGGACTCAGAATCACTTGTACATGGCGTGCCCCAAGGCTTGGGCCGCTGTTATTCATAATCTACATTAACGATATATTCTATTACCAATCTCCTGATAAATGTGTTTTGTTTGCAGATGATGCAACCTTACATTATTTTGACTCAAATATACTTAACCTTGGTCTTTATTTAAAAAATATTGAGAACAATGCGAAACACTGGTTTGCAGCTAATAATTTAAAACTAAATAAAAAAACTCAACGTTTAACATTTTCTTCGAACAGACATACAGCAATCGGAAATTCCGTTGCTTTATTAGGGATTATCCTTGATGGTAGTCTGAACTGGTCTGATCATATCGATCACCTATGTTCTAGGCTCTCTAGCTCTAACTTTTTACTTCGTCGACTTAAAAAGGTTCTCAACTCTCAAGTTTTAATCAGTTCTTATCATTCATTATTTTATTCACACCTATCTTATGGCATAATATTTTGGGGTAATGCCACAAATTCAGTTAAAATATTTAAATTGCAAAAAAAAAACATTAGGAAAATATCCAATGCAGGATGTTAAAGAACCGCATAATATCTTACCGAAGAATACAATATTCAACACAAATAAATAAAAAATATTCAAAAATGCGCCAAACGTCCAGTACAGAAACATTACAGTTAGGACCGCCTACGGAAATTTCCATTATATCGTAAACCATCTGGCAATCTTAAAGAAAGCTTCTAGAACATTCGACCGAAAACAGACGCCAGGTTATAGGGCAAAAAAAAGAGAAAGCTAGCGTCACCCACGCTACCGCCACATACAAAATTACATAATCAAATCACTACATTCAAAATTACGGAATCAAATTCTTGTTGACCGCCAAAACACTATTCACTCATTCATCCTTTTTTTATTTTTATTTCGTGAAATTTTAAGCCACGTGTTAAGTGAACCCCATTCCCCTCGTGCAGTGTTATGTTTTTTTTTATTATCGTGTGCTAGTGCTGTGTTGCTTTTAGTTTTATTTTATTCCCTTATTTTGGAGCCTGATGCATATTGTATTTTGGTAAGATAGATCAAAACTTTGTAGCGGCTTTTCCGCATTTGCCAATTTACACCCAGGTTCTTCGAGCGTACGCACCTCAAGCATTTTTTTTGTTATTTTCGTTTTTGTATATTTTGTGTAATTTCACTTTAATTGTTTTAATCCGGGTAAATTTTTTTTTTTTTTTTTTTTTTTTTTTTTTTTTTTTTTTTTTTTTATATATATATATATATATATATATATATATATATATATATATATATATATATATATATATATATATATATATATATATATATATATATATATATATATATATATATGTATATATTGTTGTGATAATAAGGATTGTTGTATTGTTGTATTTTTATTTATAATTTGTAAAACTTTTGAATTGTTTTATTAAACTGTTGTAAAATTGAAAATTTTGTGATTTATTAAAATTTAGGAAAATTGGCGCCTTTATTTTAAATTTGTATTTGTTTTATTTATGCCCTTGTATACCCAAACTAGCTCAGATTTTATTTTACAAGTTTTTACTTACTGTTTTATTTTCTTTTGCTCTTACTCAGGATGCAGGTTCACTATGTTTCTATCTATAGTATAATTTCAAATTTTAAATACACAAAATCAGTACACATCCATACACAAAAAAAAAACTAAACACTTTCAGAAAATAACAAGGAGTTGTTTTAATTTAATAATTTTTTTTAAAATTTTTAACAAATAAATTTACTATAATAGCTTAATTTACCCAACCAAATGTTAAATCTCGAGACTTTACCTTACTTTGTTTTCTATCCTTGCAGTTGGCCAAACTGTGTTGTTTCTTAATTCTGTATCAGCTGTATTCCACGTTCCAAGTTCAGATAATATGGCCGCTCTAATTTTCTACTGTACTGGTGTAGTGTATTTACTTTATTTTTTTGTAATTTATCCCCAGCTGGATTTTTTTTATAACAGGTAAGTACTTACAAAATTTTCCACTGTTTCTTTATTTTTCTGTCTTGAATTCTTATTTTAAAACCTTTTATTTACAACACTTTACTTCTAACCTTGATTTTCTTAATATTTCTTCTATTTTATTTCATTCTATCCCAAAATTTTAAAAACTTTTTTTCAACCTCCAAATTTTTTATCAATAACAACCCACTATCAATTTTTTTTCTTGCTTACTTTAATTTTGTATATAGTAAAATCAGCAAATTTCAAAAACGACTACTTGTGACAAATTATTTTTTTATGTCAAATATTTTTAATTTTGAAAATAAAAACTTTTATACTACCTTTTTGTTGCCTTTTTGATACAATATTCTTTTCTTGATATTTTCCTGAGCATTTTCTGTAAATTAGCATGTGTTATGTTCAGTATAAAAGTTTTTATCTTTCACATCTCCTTTTAAAATTTTTCTTAACGAGTGCCCTATAATTTTAAATAAACTCCTTTTTATAAACTAGAACTTATTAATTACTCATAACAAATCTTTTCATCTCTAGATTAACATATCTTTTCTCAAATACTAATATTTTTGTTTCTACATTTTGTAGGCTGTCGAAATTGGTTTCACCCCTTTTACCACACTTTAACACGGTGTCTTGAGCTACCCCCACTCACACACGAAGCACTGAGTGTCTTCTTTGTCCTAATGGCATGTCTTTGCACATCGATGGATTTTCTGTTTAATTTTGGATGAAATTATAGTTCAACTATGCTGTCACACATACAAAATCAAGAAATGTTTATGTTTCAACCCCAATATTGGAGAAATTATTATAGCATTCATCTAAACACATTACTGCACCCCTGTTTGGTAAGTTTTATTTCAGTTTATATTCACTTTTACAGACCATGCACTTTTTATGTTTCGTTATGAAAGTTTTAAGATAATTTACAATATTTTCCCCTGTTTGTTGAACGTTGCTTTCTTAACTTTTATCTAAAGTTCAATTACATTTACTCTATACTAGATTTTTCATAAATTTCCCCTTTTAAAAGTTTATACTATAACAATTGTCTCTTTTTATAGGTGAAATATTTTCCCTGAACTTATGCAACTTTTGATACTACTGAAGTTGATTGAAGTGAAATTTTTATATGGGACTACATTGGTGACACTTTTTCGATGGCAGAAAATACACAATAGGTCTCTCGTCAGCTCTGCCAGTGAAGATCCAGGACTTCGACTTGAACACCTTTTTCTTGCTTTTTTATTTTTTTTCATAAATGTATGCATAATACTGTATTCATCAAACCTTTTATTTTTACTGCACGTTTGCACTCTATTTTTGTCCCTTTATTTATCTGCATTTTATTATTCTAATGAAAACAATTAAAAACCTTTTAAAATAATTTATAATATTGCTACATGTGATAATATATATATATATATTATACATATATATATATATATATATATATATATATATATATATATATATATATATATATATATATATATATATATATATATATATATATATATATATATATATATATATATATATATATATATATATATATATATATATATATATATATATATATATATATATACATATATACAGTATTGCGTTAAACTTATCTGGCCTTTTCTTTTACTCACTGGCAGATTAGGCTATAAATTGAACAGTTCATCTCATTTAAAGCGAGTCCACATAATTATTTCATCCCACTTTCAGAATACGCTCTAACAGCCGCAGGTGCCTAAACTGCAGTGGCCAGTTAAGCAGGTAAATTGTATAGAAATCAAGTAGTGAGAAACCTGTCATTCTAATTATTGTATAGTTTATACGAAGTCAATTGAAATTGGTCATTGTTAAAGCACAGGACTGTGCGCACTTAACTTGATATTCTGTCCTATGTATTTAGCAATGGTATCGAGAATCAAATGGTAGTTGAAATTGTGCAGGTGAGTCCGAGACTGGCAATGTAATCAGCCTGAACGAACCATCTACGACTGCACGTGTTTTAAAGATAATAAAACGGACAGGCCCACTAGTATAAAAAAACTCATTAAATCGTTTCTCCGCAATTACGGAAACTTGTGAGATGTGCCGGCATTGGCTATGTTTTGAGGACGATGGGCGACGATTGGCTGGGTTCAGGATATTCGTCAATCCGATTGGTCGGTGGGTGTTTGAGTTTATATCAGTCAGGAGTCAACGTGGACTCGTTACCTATTTATTTATTACATTTGTCCAGTGCAGTGCAGAAATACCTATTATAATATTAAGGTGGTTCGGTTTATACTTAGTGTTCATATTGGTAAATATTTATTACTACATAAAAGGTATTTAAGATATTGTATTAGGTATTTACTAATTTACCATGGCTTTCTGGAGACCATTTGAAACAGAAGATAATATAATAACGCCCGAAAATCCCGAAATAGTTGAGCCTGTTATTGTCGAGGAAGACGAAATAAATTTAGAGTTTCAAAATAAAGATTTACACGTACAAAGTCAACGCATTATTTTAAATATATATGAACGTTTAAAAAGCGAAAATCGTGAAAAATGTGAGAAAGAAATAATAGAACGTATTAACGAATTAACTAAAATATCAAAATAAACAATTTATCGTGTAATTAAAAAAGGAGATGTTATAGATCACGGTACAAATAGGAAACGGAAAAATATGAAATTAAAAAATATTGATGATGCTACCAAAGATGTAATATGGCGTATAATTTATAATATGTATGAAAAAAATATAGTTCCTACGTTAAAAATGATTCGAGAAAAATTAAGCGATTATCCTGATTATAATTATAGTTCTTTAGATACACTACGAAATGTTTTATTAGAATGCGGTTTTAAACATAAAAAACTTGACAGTCGTATGGTAATTATGGAATCACGACGTATAGTAGCACTTCGGGTAGATTATTTGGAAAAAAATCAGAGAATATCGTAAACTAAACAGGCATATAGTGTATCTAGATGCTCCGATTATAATTCAACCTGGTAATGATTCCTCTTCAGAAAGTGAAGATTCGGATGCGTCAACTTTTAGCCTTTAACTTTTTTAATATACATACCTATATTTTCAGAACAAAATATTTAGATATTATATTAGGTATGAAGTTTACTTTTTTATTGTTACATTTCTTGGAATATATTTTATTTAGTTGACAAGAAATTTTAATTTAAGTTACTTTATTCTAGAGACATATTTTAATTTTGTTTTTATTTATGTTTTATCTAAACAAATATTTACTTTTTGTGGTACTAATTCTTTGCTTTGGTTAAGAAACTTACATTTTTATTTTTATTTTAGAAGAAACTTTTATTTTATTTTTTACTATATAACATCCTTGCCCCTCGCTAATCTAACCTGTCCCATTCCCTCATCCTGGCAAGGATATGTTCATACCTTCTCGTTGATCCTTGCTGAGCAATAACATATTTCAATATAGTATGGGTTAACTTTAAAACTAAACCCAATAAATTTAAATATTTAGACTTTATATCTAAAACTGATATAATATTTCAAAAATATTTTATTGGCGAAATGAACAAAAATAGCCTATCTAATAAACAAAAAATAATAAAAATTAATACAATTTTCAAACAAGTATAACATTTTCTTATGACAAGCATTTCTATTTACCTCCGCCCATGTACAATAAAGAGATGCCGACGGTTTTTGCAGGCTTTTAGTTTTTATACGATTTCAATTGAGTTCGTACAAACTATAATAAACAGATAATCATGAGTCGTAAAGTTTATTACGTACTCTCTAGATAGCTAAACCCTTATAATTAATTCTATTTCTATTATTGGGAAACATAATAGATCTCGTTATAAAAAATGATTGAGAACTTATATCCCAACTTTTTCACAGCCAAAGAAAGGCGGCAAGAATTAAACGTAATAGGTAAAAATAGATTCGGTTAATACAATGCAATGGTAAGTTTGGATAATTATTATTTTATCACGAATAGTGAATTAATATACTGGGCCATTTCAAAATATGTTGTCCATTACACCTCTTATTAAATCTATCCTGGGACATAATGTACATTCCGCTGCGTTTGATACAATCAGTAAAACGTTTTCACTTTTAACACCAATATTACACAAAGCTTTAACCGTTATTTCCTCAATTGTTCGCGCACTGGTTTGCAACAACTGTTTAACATATTAACAATGAATATAACTTAAAATACTGATAGTACTATTAGTGATTTTATGTCCCTGCCTTCGTAAACATAAATCCACATGTACTGATTTTTCGCGTTCTCTGTGATATTGTCAACATAGTTTTTTGTTTTTATTATTTATTTAATGTCGGATTATTTCCGCTACTAATCACCGATGCCAGGAGAAGAGCTATCCCCCTCCTGGAAATTTTGCCGAACCTCTTCTGTCAAAGAGTAGGGACATAGTTGTTACTATATATTTCTATAATCGCGCCATCTACACAATTTTGTAGATAAACTGAACAGTGAATAAACATAGTTTATATCTCGCTACGCACGGATAACTACTTTTTCTATGGGAACTCAGACAGATCGGTTGAGAAGCCGATCCGGAACTCACAGAAACTGTCCGGTGTCTATTTTCAATTGAATTCGAACTCAGTCATTCTCAGCAAATATTGATAATAAGTATGTAATCTCAGAGAGACAAGTAGTCACTAAAAACGTCATAGGTATTTCTAATTTTTTTCAGCCCTCTCTGGATATTTAAAAGTGACGAAGTTGTACATTGTTTACATGTTCCATTAGCCGTATGGCAAAATATATTACTATTTTGAAAACATACGATGACTCTGAAGTCGACACTGATTTTTTGGCAAATAATATCTGAAAACATCCGGATGAAAACACAAAGATTCCATACACTGAAAATAAAATTCCATCAAATTTGGACAGATGAATTAAGGAGAGGTAAAAATAATACACCAAACATATTTGTTAAAATTTGAAATTTATTAAGTTTGACACTAACGGACAACTATTTAAATATATACAAAATATTGAAACGACCGTATGCTTAATTAGAATATTTTCACAATATATACACGAGAAAAAAATCGTTGTTTTTATATATTTATTACTGATATGTACAAATCATCTGCTATATAACAGAGATAAAACACAAGTAAACATTTAAAAATGTAATCACATGGAAATTAGAATAATATTCTCCATACTGGAATCGTCTACGTAAATGAATTAATTTTAACAAAATGATTAAAACTGGAATAAAATAACACGAATAACGAATTATTATATTTTCTAATCTGTAACAATTATTATTATTATTCTAATATATTTATTAGTAGTGTGAGAAAAGCATTCTGTGTTTCCTCACTCTATTCACCGTGTTGATTTCTTCCCCCTTTCGAGTTACAGAAAATTTTAAATCGATCAATCACAGGCAACCTTTCTTTTTTATATATCCAAACGGTGAGCAGAGTGGAGGAACACAGAATGTCTTTGTTACACTACTTTTATTTAAAACTAATTACAAATAGAAATAATAAAATTGGCAAACAAATTAACAAACTCACTGTGACATAAATTAATGACACACAGGTTACAGGATAGTTCGAGGTTTACCTCTCAAACCTTGAAATTAATAGAATCCGTGAAGATAATATGGTTTGCTACATAAACTTATATTCAAAGTTCAGTTGTATCCGGATAGTGAATTTTAAAGTGCATTATTTTTGGTGGTTTTCTTAAGGGATTAAACAACACATTTTAATTAAACTTCGTAAATAAACTACTATATTCTTGATAATTATCATCCCTACTGGCGGTATTGATAAATGTTTAAAAAAATGTTACGCCACTTCTAAAACTTTCTGCATCTGTAATATTTACAGAAGAACTGTCCGTTTTATGGAAAAATTACACGATACTTTTATTCGAAAATAGTAGCAAATAGTTCTTAATTTATTCCGTGACATAACATTTAACTCTCTTAAAAATAATCAACACACCCATATTAATTAAATCTCTGTTTGAAGTAAGGAAATGACAATTATCAAAACATAGTAGTAGTTATTGGAAACAATTATCTTACATTGTTATTTCAGTTAATTCTGACAAAAACAAAAAAAATGGATTTTGAGAACATTAATGGGTTTTAAATAATTGTGCATAGGTAAAGGTAAACTTCGAACCACCCTGTATATAGTGTGTCTACGGATAGATGCAACATGAGAAATGTTCCTTTATTTTCGATATTTTAAAAATAGTCATTATTTATATAAGAAATTTTGCTCACTTTCATAGCAATTTATTGTGGTCAACAGTCCAAAGATATGTACTGGGTGGTCAAAATCCTGAAAGATATAAAAGTAGTTTAAGAGAAAATTATACTTGTTTTTCACTTAAATTCAATTTAGGACTAACCAATTTTAAAAATTTTCATGATATTTGTTTCAGTAAAATTTAGTGTCTAGGCTTAATTTGGAGCCCCAAACATTTTTTTATTATGTTTTTCACGAGTAAAAAATAACGATAGTTCTCTCGAAACAATTGTACAATTTCCAGGTTCTTGATCACAGAGTAGATATTTTTGAACCTTTGACCAAGATAATTTACTTTCAAACAGAATTTCTAATGAAAAATTACATATTTTCGAAATAATTAAAACGAAAGAGTTTTCCTTTTGTTTTAATCGTCTTTTGGTTTGACAAGTGTAAAATAACGAGAAATAGAAACTTAGGTTAGTAAATAAGAAATGAGATGTCCCTTTATTGACAATTTCATCGTTTTCATTAAAAAAAGCAGTTTACTATCATTTTGAAGACCGTTTGAAAATGTTTCTCAAATGGGTTGCAAATCACCGAAATTCTATGCCTCATTATATTACTATTACTGTTAGTTTAAAAAATATAATTTGATATTTAACACTGATATTGCTAATGCAGTATTCACTCTTACATTGTTTGATAATTAATAACAGAACATATGTCTTCCAAGTACCTAACAGCAAGCAATAATATTTATCTTAATGGTGAAAACATTTATGTTGAAAGCAAACTATTAAAATAATTCTAATTTTATATAAAAATATAAGTAATAGATATTTTGACAAAATTATACATTGACATACATTTTATTCGTGGTCAGTATCAAAATTATTTACAAAAATATATTGACCAAAATTCACAGTAATTCTTATTGAGGACGAAGGAAGTTGCTGGTATGTATTCTTGATTACACTATACTATATTTACAAATCAATGAAGCCTCTTCAGTATGTTCACAAAAATTGGCTTTTTAAAACACAGGTTTTGACGGTTTTAACAGACCTCTTCTCAGAATATATACCTGAAACTAGATCCTTGTCCTTTACAATCATATGCAAAATGTAACTATAATGTAATTAGGACATGAGTATATGTTATACAATACATAGAATGACAAATTTGGTCCTCACTGTATTCAAGATTCCGCCAACAATTGTTTTATTACTAGAAGTTTTATTACATATTTTGGAATAGATTTAGGTTTACTAAATGTTGCAAAATGGAATATTGTTTATTTCAAGGAACATATTTGAAACAAGAGCTATCTACGATATATACAGTACTAGTAAAAGTCAACTAACGAAATTATTAGAAGCAAAGTTATGTATAAGAGATTAGATGAACGGTTGAATTTTAACAAAATCTACACCACTGCACTGCAGTTTTAATAAAAAGGTAGGTACTTTCAGATTTGTCATACTTATGTCCGTTGCTGAGATATCCTGAAGAGTATTTTTATTTAACAGTCGTACTACAATTTGATGTTATGATAATAGTTGACATGAAAATTCGAAAAATGCCACCGGAAATATTCTAAGACTTTTGGAGTAATTAAAATCAACTTTTGCTAATCTTATGAGAACCATATTGAATTTTTACATAGTTAAAAATCCGAAAATGTTATGAAAATGTCAGATATTAAAGAGAAACAAGGTATTTTTTATGCATAATTATTATTACTGCTACTATTAATAATTGTAATATATTATTAAGATAACATAGTGCTGTATCCCCCCAAAAGAAACTTTTATTTCTTTGTACTGTACTTTCCAGCTTTATGTTAGTTTTTGTTCCTAATCTATTCCATCCTAGATCAAATTCCTTAGATACGCTACTCCGATGAAGAGCAATAACTCCGAAACGTGTCTGTAGGCTTTTGTATTTTTTCTTGCGGATATGGCAATAAACCTTCTTTATTTTATTTTTGAACCAATAGCAATCCTTATTACTATTATCGATTTCCGATGTCGAATAGTTTTTCATGGTCGCTAAACTCATGGAAATCGTACCAGAAGATTAACTATAGCCACTACTCTTTTACCTCAGGGAGAGCAACTGTACATTCCAGAATCATGTACCCTATGCAGATGGTGAGAACCTAGAAAAACTGTTTTCTGTATTTGGTTTGTCAACCAATCAGTTGATATTTGGTAGGCCGGTATTCTGAGAAGCGTATCTACACATCGTGGAAACACATCTATGATGCAATCACTTTTTTTTTCGATAACAGAAATTTTTGGAAAAAATCCTCAGAATGGTCGGTTTTTAAAATGCTAATTTTTATATCGTTAAAAATCCGAAAATGTTAAAAATATGTCAGATATTAAAGAGAAACAAGGTATTTTTTATGCTTAATTATTATTACTGCTACTATTAATAATTGTAATATCTTATTAAGATAACATAGTGCTATATCCCCCCCAAAAGAAACTTTTATTTCTTTGTACTGTACTTTCCAGCTTTATCTTAGTTTTTGTTCCTAATCTATTCCATCCTAGATCAAATTCCTTAGATACGCTACGCCGATGAAGAGCAATAACTCCGAAACGTGTCTGTAGGTTTTTGTATTTTTTCTTGGGGATATGGCAATAAATCTTCTTTATTTTGTTTTTGAACCAATAGCAATCCTTATTACTATTATCGATTTCCGATGTCGAATAGTTTTTCATGGTCTCTAAACTCATGGAAATCGTACCAGAAGAGTAACTATAGCCACTACTCTTTTACCTCAGGGATAGCAACTGTACATTCGAGAATCATGTACCCTATGCAGATGGTGAGAACCTAGAAAAACTGCTTTCTGTATTTGGTTTGTCAACCAATCAATTGATATTTGGCAGGCCGGTATTCTGAGAAGCGTATCTACACATCGTGGAAACACATCTATGATGCAATCAATTTTTTTTTCGATAACAGAAATTTTTGGAAAAAAATCCTCAGAATGGTCGGTTTTTAAAATGCTAATTTTTATATCGTTAAAAATCCGAAAATGTTAAGAATATGTTAGATATTAAAGAGAAATAATGTATTTTTTATGCTTAATTATTATTACTGCTACTATTAATAATTGTAATATATTATTAAGATAATATAGAGGCTGGCCGGAGTTATCTATTTAAACTTTCTCCAAACAGAGCTTATTCCTACTTTGACAAACTTATTTTCCAATCAGAACAATTCAATTCCTCTTTGTGATTGCAACAGGTTGGTACGTCACTTCATTTTACACTTCCTGTCAGAGAATATTTAAGTAGAGTATTTCAGAATAGATGGACAGGCAGATAATGTGCATTGAAATGGCTCATAAGAACGCCTGATCCGACCTCACTGGATTTTTTGTACGGCGACTTAAAAAACGGAGTCTATCAAACAAAACCTGCAAACTTGCAAGAGTTAAGAGACAGTAACAGCCTAAATCAGGGTTATTACCTGGAAAACATCAGAAAGGAATTTTAATTCGACTGGGTTGTTGTCAAGAAGTAGAAGGTGCTCCTTTTGAAAACATTAATTAAATTTAATAAACAGGTTAAATTCACTTTTACCGTAAGTCTTATTAAAAACTGTTTTAACATTTAGGCATTTTCAATTTTAAGTGCTCTCGGCCAAGGATCAGCTGATTGGTTAACAAGTCAAATGCAGAAGGTAATCATTCTAGGTGTTCTCCGTTTGCTTAGGCATACGACTCTGGTTTTAACAGTCATTAATCTGAAGAGACATACGGAGTGGTTACATTTAATTCGTCGGTTCCAGCGCTACTCCCATGAGTTGTCGGAATCCACAGTAGGATCCTCTGGTTTTGGTTATTCCGGAAAATGGATTAAATATGTTTTTTGTCAAAATGCCATCCCTCGTATATACGTAAAATTTTTGGCCTTTTTGACTGTAAAAATCTCATACGAAAATCAAAATTTGAATACACCATTACTAAAAACTAGTAGGCTTAAAAATTTCTGTTATTATTTTGAAATTCCATGTCGACTATCATCATAATATCAAATTTCAGTCAAATCGAGATTATTTTTTGAAATCAGATAAATATTACTTGATGTTAGAAAGCTTGAAGTATCGCGTAAAAATGGATTAAATTAATATTTCCTGCATCATGTATATCATCTATATTTCTTGCTTTGTACCGTTTTTTAATTTTCGAGGTAAACTATTTGATCATTTGCATTCGCTAATTTTTGTTAAAAATTCTTAACAATTCTAAATCGAGACTTTAAATATCTCAGCAAGGACAAAATTGTATTTAATTTTATTTTATTATAACTTGAAACAGATGCTTTTTGATTTAATAAAAAACTAATTTTACCGTCAGAGCCAGGAAATTACAATTTGCTTGGGCAGTTTAGGCAAATTTAAAATAAAGTCTGTGGTATTTTGAGCTATCTGAACCAGCCATAAAGTCTTTATTGCCAAGTAAATATTATTCAAATCTGAATATAAATTTAGGTTCATCACCCATAAATTTTGTTATGCAATGGTGAATAATAAATCGTATGAATCGGATTCACCTGTTATTATTCAGTCTCTATTATAATAAACTGAACGTTCCGCTTACTATTCAATAAATTGCAATTGCAAAGAAAATGTATCTTCATGTAATTCCCATAAAGTCTCCAGATATATCTTTAAAACTGACACGTAATTTTATACAAGGCTTACATTTTAATAAATAAAAAAATAATGATAAGGTAAATTCCTGTCAAAAGAAGAAAAAATCATGTTTGTGAACATTTTTTCAAAAATATCTTGCTGTCGAGATACAATAGTGAAGGTAGTCCAGTTTTTTTTATTAAAAAATAAGTAGCCGATAATAAAACACATATTTTTTTGAGAAGTATGATCTAACAGAGATTTATACTATTAATCTATTAAATTTTTAAAGTAATGTTATTAAAGGTGATAAATTTTGTAACAATTCTAGCTTTGGTAAACCTGAGATATATAAAAAAAATAATTATTGATAATGTACAAACATGGGTTTGAACTTAGAACTTTACAAAATCACTGCAAATGGAGTTACAATATGTTTATATCTGGCTTTTCTCATTTTTCATAATCTACTAAACCTATAACAATTATTATCATAAAATCAACACATATCAGAAGTTCTTTTAAACTTATCATGGATAAGTACAAAACATATTTCAATGTAAAGAACTACTTTCCCGCTATTTGCCACATGAAATAATGCACTATAAAAAACTGTTACAATAATGTTATTTTGTAATTAAAATATTATGTCCAACAAAACAAAAAATAAATAAAACCAAAGTAACCACCGATAAATCAATTAGTTAAAAACTTTAAAAATATATGCAGAAACGTGTTTCTACATAATTTATGCTTTAATTCTCTAAAACTATTGATAAGTGTTATATTGGTATTACTAAAATTTCCCAGTTGTTTTCGCTGCTTTATTGGAGTCATTGGAGTAATTGTTATGAACATATGTTAGTCCTCTATAATTCAATATTCATCGTGGTAAATAGCCGGAAGAGTAGTTGTTTTAAAAGATGTACTTATCTATGAATATCTTTTTGTAAAAGCATTGAAAATAATAACTAGGTCTGTTATATAATTTAGTTTTAATCTAAAATCAATACATATCAGGGGAAATTATTTATTTGGACGGTATGCCTTCCAGCTTTGCATAAAATAATATTTTCTGAATGATAAAACCGTCGACAAAACAATATTAAGTTTAAATTATATCATTTATCATTATTTATACTTTATTGTAGTCTGTCTTAATGTAATACCGCATAAATAATGTCAAATATATTAGAGTAATGAATTCAAGATGCATTTATATAAAATACTGCATTCAAATCGATATGAGACGGAAAAAAAAAACTAAAGCCAACCAATTCAGAATTGTCGAAGACGATACCTTCTTTGGAAATCTCCATAAAATAGAGAAAACCGTCTCTATAAAATCACAACTTTGCTTCCAATCTATGCTAATTTAGTTATTCCTTTTAAAGCATCGGAAACTCTACTATTTCATGTCTAACGGAACAGTAAATTTGTAATATCCATGTGATTACAATCCTTCATTCAAAAGTAATTACGTGTTCTAAATTGAGTTCATCAATTACACTGACACGTAGTTTGTCATGAGTCTGTCACACAAGATGTTAAATCACTGATGGCCGTATAGATTTAAATGGAATTATTTAACAAACGTAGCCGTTTGATGTATCTCACTGAATCCCCAGTTACTGGGCGGTATTGTTTATAAAAATGTAGACGCAAGGTATAAGATTGCTACAAAATGTGATCTTTTCATTTTACTTGAATTTTCAAAATCACCTCAACTTATTTTTTTGCCGTAGCCAATAAATAACACAATTAAACATAAACGAGTGATATAGATAGATAACGATGAAGTATATTTTTTTTAGATGAATAGAATAAATTATGTAAAAACTACTATGATAAGTGTATCCCTCTGGTGGTCAGTGTTACTACCTGTGAGATATAACTGATTACCTCTAACCCTGGTGGGCTAAAATACATACTGAATAGGATTTACAGGAAACAACTACTCAGCGCATAAAAGCCCCGGCCTGGGATGAATTAAACCTGCAAGTCATGTTTGGTAGCTAAGATCATTTGTCAGTTTCTCACTAGACATAGTTCGGTTTCGACCTTGTTATGTTCTTGTCAGTATGCCATAAGCAATGGAAAAGACAAATAATAATAGCAAACCACGCTAGCCTAAAGCAGACTGAGCAAGACAGACATATTACTCACTATGTCTATCTTGCTTGAGAGAGAAATACAGAAAGTCACAAGTTGCGTACACCTCTCGTTATATACGGCTTATACATTTCTTATGACACAACCAAGATTTTTTGAGGAAAACGATATAACATTTTCAATATTTTATAAAACGACAATTTCTGATCACTTATAAGTCTCAGTAGTATTCTGGATGTTACTTTTTCGATTGTAGGAGGCAACATTACGTTTCACCATATTTAGAAGCAAATTATAATTGGTACACCGTTTACGAATTTATTTAAAGTATTTTGTAACTTCTGACGGTTAACTGAATACGTTAACATAGTTTGTGGTTATCCGCAGAGAATAAGTAGTGTACCTACATTCAATGTATTCAAAATGTCATTAATAAATATGATAAATAAGAGAGGTTCCGGGATTGACCCTTGGGTTACACCAGAAGTGGCCGATATCTTGAAGGATTTGTGACCACGGTATTCAACAAACTGGTTTCTTTCACTAAGATATGATTTAAAAAAGTTGTTCAGAAATGTCGGAAAACCAACATTATTAAGCTTGCTAAGAATAACACCGTGATCAAGCCTGTCGAATCAGTATAGATCAAACTTAATTGAGTATCGACATATTGAGAAATAAACTGGTTTTGTTCACTCAATACTTCGGTTGTGAAAATAAAACGGAGCTATAACTGAAAAATAAAAATTATACTGATTTTAAAGTATCATGAGATCTGATTATTTTTTATACTAAGCGTATTTCTATGTTAAGATGTGTTGTAGAGGTACTATTGTCCTGAAAAGTGGAACCAGGGTTTCTTAGGAATGGAAAGTGAGCTGTCTAATATGTGATACCAATACTACACTAACATTGGAGTACAATAATTTTAAATGACCTTTGTGGTGTGGTCGAATATAACATGTAAAATAAAAATTCAGTTAAGGCTGTAAAATATCTTATTATTTAAATATATGACATTAGCGTCGACATCTGTTTTGACATGCCTGCTTAACTGAGTTTTTATTTGTACATATGTTACTTTACTTGAAATCTCTTTTCATGCTGAATGGAATCATATAATTTTTAAACATTATATCAATATAAATTAGAGAGTTTTAAAAATATTATCAATAAGAATCATTATATTTTAAAATGTGTAACATCATTTGTTATCGCCTTATTTATGTTAATATCCTGGTGAAGTTTAACACATTGCTATTCCACCATTCAATCAGGACACACACACACAACCATTCCTTCTGACATTTTTCAAATTCCGCAGATGAGACTCGCACTCAGGAGAGATAGACAGTGACAAGCTTTGTTCTACCGCACAACAACACTCTAACCAACTGTGCTACTATTTTGGTATTTTAAAAACGCCACTATACATCCATGCCTTGGTCAGGATTTGTACCCAGGACCCCTTGATGTTAGGCTTAACGTATAGGCACTGAGCCACTGAGCCGAAAATCTAATACTTTTAATTTATGAAATGGGCCTCTGCAATAAAGTAGTTTATTAACGAACTCTTCTTGAAGCTTTGCGAATGATTGATGTTGACACATATATCTTTAATTTTTTTGTCTTAGATCAATGAGGGACTATGGATTTGTTATACAAATGTCCGCTTATGAATTGAATATATAAAATTTATGAAAATTTGTAAAATTTATAAAGCATGCATACGCCTCTGGTCGTTATGTGTAAGATAGCGTCACAGTTAGATCTCATGGGAATTAGATCTCGTGGGTTTCACATTTCGGGCCTTTAGATCTTGTAAGTTTTCTAAATCTGTCTATTAGCTGAACAGATGTGTAGAGAGTGATGAGTAAACTGTTAATATTAAATCTCGTGGGATATGGATATCATGGGATATACTTCTTGGACTGTTTAGATCTCATGGTATTTTTAAATAATTGTTGTTTTTACGTAAGCGTCCATAATAAAACATACGGAAAGCTGAATAGATATACAGGGTGATATGTTCGTAGGCGTGGGAAGATGATTTCGGGGTACTGAATCTTCTAATAATTAGATCTCGTAAGATTTAGACCTCACAGCTTGTACTCGGTATTTAAACCACAGTTTTCGCCATTACTTTTAATTTAGAAATTTGCAAATTTAATAACATAATATGCACATAAACTTTTTTGTCTTGACACATTCCGCATTAGAATGGAGCAAAAGACCGTCCTAACAATTTTTCTGTCGATCCTGCAGAAAATGGGCTCCTAGGATTATAAGTTCTATTGCACCAAGTTCTTTAAAAACAGTGGTAGTTTTTCGAATATTTTTAATTTATTTTTATAAACGTACGTATGTACAAAATTTTTGGAAACTTTTAAACGTTTATAATAAAAATAAAAACTTACAAGACATTTACTTAAAATTTATTTATGGTAATTAGTACACATAATAGCAATAACATAAACATTTAAACCATATTAATGGTCCACCCTATATAGGTATACGCCAATGACTTCAGAAAATTCTGAAGTCATTGGCATACGCATATGGTACTTGTTTAAAACTACTTTGATACATAATTTTATCGTAGGATTGAAACGAATAAAATTAATAAAATTATTTATGGCTCTGACTTTTTAAGAAGAAAGTTGCAATCTTAAAGCAGCCCGACTATAATACAATGTGATCTTCGACAACTGTGTTAAAATTTTGTTAAAAGTTCTAAATTTTTTACCATAAAAGTAAGTGGCATCTTCCATTCGATATTGTTATAATTATTTAATTCCTATTGTTTTCACTAGAAAATTTACTCATAATAAAATTATCACACCCATTTCGATGGGATTTCGAAGGATTCTATTTCAGTAAGCACGTAAACGAGACGATACGAAAAGTCTATTCCGTGTCCAGGAGTTTATATCCCTTGATGGCGAGGAACAACAGACCAAAAAGGGATAACAAAAAATGGATCTATACAATGATAGTGAGACCGGCCATAACGTATGCTGTGCCAGCCTGATGTTCCGCGAGCGCGACGACGTTAAACAAATTGCAAGTTTTGGAAAATAAATTTCTACGCCTCATAAGTAACTCAACCAGATATACCCCCATTAGGGAATTACGACAATTTTGCAACGACATTGTACCCATAGTGGGCTATATCAGAGATAATTCACAACGATTCTATGAATCTGGTAGTCCGCTAACCGCCAATATCAAGGGAGCATAACGCGCCTTTTCGCATAAAACACAAACTACCGCATCAGACGTTACCAATTTTCAGGCAACCCCTTTAGACAAGTCCCACTCTTAAAAAGGGAGAACAAGCCCTCGCTACAAATAGGGTATCAAAATTCCAAATTTCGTCTTTCCCATATTTTCTTTTTGCGGTAAGTATTTATTTACAAGATTTTTTTTTCTAATTAAAAAAATAAGCGCTGCTGGACATTCTTGCTCTCCTCCTTGGTACTACTGTTTTAAGACGAGCTTTTTACTGTAGCAGTTTAGCTCGCCGTGGCACCTTCAAAATTTAAAATTTACATACACCAGTTTATATGTACAGGGTTACTCATTATAAATTACCCACCCCTTATCATCGGTATTATTACCCATAGAAAAAAAAGTTTGAAATAAAAGTTGTGCGGCTATGACTGAATTTTGTTAAAGTGCTGTCAAAAGTACAGCAGCGTTCAGATTTCAGAAGATACTAAAAATAATATATTTTTTTAAATGGGATACCCGGTATATTATTAAATATGCTTTGTTCCTCAATTCAAAAATATACCATATGTTATCCCTACCATATACTGTTTTTGAATAATTAAACGTCGAATATCTTAGTTAAACTAGTTACTGTAAATATAAAAAAAGTTAACATTATTAAAGTTGTTGGTGACAACTTGGCTCACAATATCAGATTTCCACCTACGAAATCACGATCCGCTCTCTTGAGCTACTGGAGCTATCGATATTTTCCACAAGGCCACTATTTGTGGAAGTGTCGTTATGAAAGATATTAGATTTATCTCACTGATCAAGATTTCTGAAATATCTATTAAAGTTGATTTTGCATTATTCTGGGAAGTTTCCAGTATAATTTGATTTGAATTTTAAAAAATGGTAAAAACGGTTGTTCCGACATTTTTATATTTAGAGGCGGTCTACGACAAAATGCCGCCCGGGGTGAGAGAAAATAAACTAGTCTTGAATTTTTGATATCAGAAGAAAACTTAAAAATGTAACTTTAAATGTTGACTGGTTATTATTACTTTTTAATGTCTCAGACAAACTTTGGATGACATTAGAGCGCTTACCTAAAATCTGAAAATTGTATTATTTGCAATTCGACGCTAAACGTTGCATATATAGGATGCCTTACGATGGATCTTTATCTTATCTAAATCCGACTCTGTCTATATTTACCAATATGTGTATATGAACAATTATTTTCAAATTATTTTAATGGCAGGTAACACGTTAATTATTGAAAGTTAAAGACAATCTAAAACTGATATAACAACTCAACTAGCAAGAGATCTAGAATAAGCGAGCTATTTTTTCTTTATTATACTTATATCTTTAATTTTGTGCCGCTAAGTGTATCTGCCGGAAATAAATTGACAATGTGTTACCCTGTAACTACAGACAATCAATCATGAAATGATATTTTGCTGATAACAGATGCATGATATATAGATATTTTCGTTGTGACATAATGTTCGCACATCACAGTACTGACTCTAGATCCGCAGGGTTTTAGATATATTTAATTGTGATATACGCGTGGTAGTCATTAGTGTCTATAAGGGGAGAAAAAATTAATAAAATATAGGAAATGTATTTATTTCGCAAATATTTAATATGTAATCGTAGAGATATTGCCTAATAGTTTTATATAATTCCAATTAACAATAGACTCTTACAGGGTGCCCGATATTCCTTACCCACCCACCATTGGTATCGTACTTAATTTTTCAAAAAGACAGAAGGCATGATTGAATTTGCCACTTTTGCTGATTTCTGCAAGAAAAAAATATCTGATGTCAGAAGATCATGAAATATATGAGAATATATAAATATGAAAAATACTTTTTAAAAGCAAGTTTTTACTAAACTTCACAGTATAATAACCGAAATTCCAAAAACCATTTTTGATTTCTTAATACCAACGTCAGGTTTTTTTAACAAAAACTTATTTATTCCATTTTAAACTGGATATGATGCTGAAAAAGTTTTTATCGAGACTGGTTTTTATATATATTTTAAGAAAAAACAATTGAAACAATGTCTTTAATATGTTCTAGTAATGATCCTATTTCATTTTGTGTTTTCAATATTCATTTTATGTCAAATAAAAATCTCTGATTTTGGAATTAAAATTTGTGTTAAAATGAAACGAAATATAACTGGACACCGGACAATTTCCGTGTGTGCAGGGCCGGCATATGGGGTAAGAGTGCCTTAGCATTACATGAAACCTCCTGTATTATGTTTAAGGAATTAGTATAGATTTACACATACACTGTGTCCTGGGACAGATGTAACAAAAGGTGTGTTAGACAACAAAATATCGAATTTTGGAATGGCACTTGGCGATTTAGTCCTTCTTGATGTAAAACTAAAATATCAAAAATGAGTTGATTGGAATTATACACGATGTTTTAGAAGGCAACTTATAAAAATCGTCATTAATAAACTACCTTTACTTTTTAAGATAAGAAGAAATTTCATTAAAAAAAGTTGAATGCGATTTGTGCATCCTTCTAAATTTCAGAAATATAAATTTACTTTGTTGGAACTGGCATTTTTTTTTCAATAAATTTGGCAGTTAAGATTTTCAAAAAACATTTTAGGTGACACATTAAATTTGGTGAAAGTGGTACCACCAGAAGAGACGTAATGAATGAAAGAAGAAAAAAAGGTACAATTTCGGAAAAAAAAGGTTTTGTTGCATTTTTGGACGAATCTCGACGAATTATAATAAAAAAACAAAACTTTATGAAAAGGAAACTGTCCGCATGTCTGTAGTACCGCGATAGCAGCCACAGTTTTTGAGATAAAGCTTTCAAATTTGGTGCAATTGTTCTAAAGGTCAAATACAATGATAAATTCGGTGATGAACAAAATTGGCCAGCTGAAAAGGGGTCCACGGGACCCAAACTTTTTGTATTTGACTACAAAAAAAATATATTCTTGATGAAAGATTATAAATCGTGTCTACTATATCAAGCGAATAAAATATATTTTCCAAGTACTCAAATAGAGCTAATGTAAACTGAAATATTTTACACATTTGGCCTCTTAAAATGGGGTTAGGATAAATTTAACAGTTTGACATTTGAGAATTCTAATTTAGTTACAAAAATGTCAATGTCAATAACAAAAACTTACTAAAATGTATAACATGAATTATTATTGACAGTATCGAATGACGCTGATAAAAATAAAAATTTAAAAATTTTAATGAAACATTTTAAGGTACGCTATTAAAATTTAATTAAGGTAAGTAAAGAATTAAATGGAATGATTTTTTTAGATCAGGATGATATATTCTGGTATAAGAAAGTTATGTGCACAGATAGTTTTATTCGAAAAAAAATTTTTTTTTTAAATGTTAAAACTTTAGAACAGTTTTTCAGATGCGTTAAAAATTTTAGATCAAAATATTAATTGCTAATGATTTTATAATGGTTTTAAGGCGCTGGAGTTGCGCGCTCCCGTAATAACCTTGTTTTGAGAAAAAAAATATCCAAAAATTTTGTTTGGCAACCTTTAGAATTTCATTCTTTACATCTTTCTGAATGTAAATCAACAACCCGAATGAATCCTACGAACTTTTTAAACAGAATATTTCTTGGCGCCCGGTCTATAACGTTTGTTCTTAACGTCTTATCTTATTTTCAGCAAAAATCCGGCTACTATTGAAAAAGGGTACAGTTTACATTCCTACAATTTTGATAAACAAGCACACTAAACCACTTTTTTTTTTAATGGAAGTTTTTCATATTACCTATGTTGAAAGATAAAGGCAGTTTATTAGTGATAATTTTTATAAATTAACTTACAAAATACTCTGTCTAACACCGATTCAACTCGTTTTAGATGTATCATAGTTTTACACGAAGCAAGACTGATTCGCGAAGTGTCATTCCAAAATCGGAATTTTTTTGTCCATTACATCCTGGGACATAGTGAGGCAACCGTGTCTGAAACAAACAGTAAAACAATTTCAATTTTAACATCAATATCATACAAAGCATACTGATAGTATTTCCTCAAATGTTCGTACATTGGTTTTCAACACCCGTATTAGAGCTAGAGATGAATCCTTTGAAAATGGAATCGAATTACGAATTCGAATCTTCAAAAATAATTCGATCCACGAAGACTAGGTTGGGATCCTTTTTGTACCAACAAAAAAAAGATATCCTTTTTCCTATTTTTCGGATAACAGATCCGAATCCTCAGGTTAACTTCAGAATAGTTGAAATATGAAATAATACCCTAACGGAATGAATATGATAATCTAGTACTCTCTAAACATCTTAATAAGTATTTCTCTGGGTTTTCTTACAAGTATTTCTTTGGTAACATACAAATAATAATTACAATTACACTTTCAGTGATAAGTATTATTCAATTTACTAATTTATAAAAAAATAAAAAATGTAAATGGCGGTCGTAGTAATGCAAACTAAAACAAATTCCAAATACCTTACGATATGAGTGTCAGTGTGTCACAACAGACAAGACTTGGTTCCGTCCGCCTCCATGCTTTCTACTCATAACAACGCACAACGCTTGCGCAAAAAGTGTCCTAACTACAAAAAAATATTCGTGTCATCAAAAAAAAAGGATTCGAATATGAAACCTTTTTCATTTGTGTTACCAATCCGGATCGTGAATTGAGGATTCGAATCATACCCAGATCTGTTAGATATATCTTTGCATTATACGAAACTTTAAGAATAAATAAAATTCTAATAAATTATATAATCTTATACACTGGTAGATAAAGCTACATGTTACTATGAAGTTATCTGTAAGAGATTTTATAAAACTATCAAATTGCGTAGTAAATAAAGTTGTAATATAATCAAAATTAAGAAATAAAATAGTCATTATGTAGAGCGTCGCGCAGGCTAGATTTTTCATTCTTTCACGTCCTTCTCGAATTCCTTGTTTTTAATTAATTTATAAATTTAAATAGAAAAATATTTGTTTTACAGCGACAAGACTGTAATTGGAACAGATGTTGTCAATAGACACGTATTCTCTAAGCTTTTAACGAAATGCAATTAAAACTTCAAAATTAATTATAATTTTTATGTTCATTGGTAAGAGTGTGCAATTCATGATTTATATTAAAACTTAGTAATTTAAGAAATATACATTCAGGTGCAAATTTCATAAAGGATAAACTACTGAACGAGAGAAAGATAAATCAGTTCCATTAAAATTTTGTAAAGGATAATTTCCAGTACAGAATTTAGAATCTGAATAAGTTCGATATAATTTTTTATCACCATTAGTTAGCGACTAATACTGAGCCCACCTGCATCCTATATTTGACTAGGGTACATTTCTTATATATAATATGGTCCAATGAGATGATTCGAGGAAAAACAAATGTCCTTACGAGCTGAACGTCAGCCAATATTATGAAAATACCAGGTGTAACAGGATCATGGTACATCTCCTTTTCTCCTTTAGTTTTGAAGATAATTGATTGAAATTTAGTATAATCTATATACATAATAAGTGGGACTTTTTGACATACAAACGATTTCATTTTCACTTCCCTGTATATTATTACATTTTTGAATTCTGCATAATTTTCTGATCCAACGATATCAAATAAGTGACATTTCAAACGTCAATATTTTTTATAATATAATTCTTAGTTTTCCATTTAAGTGTGACGTGATGGTTCCGATTTATTCTAAATGACCCGTGTAATGTTAGAAAAATCGAAATCTCTTCAAAAAATACTAAATTACGTGATTTATGAGCAAATAAAATTCATCAAAATTGTTTTTGGGGCCAAACTCAATTTTGTCAAATGGAACCATATTTGTACCGAGGTACCCTTTATTAGTACTATTAATAAGGTATTTATTCATATGTCGTATTAAAATGTCCGAAAAATACAAACAAAATTACATCTAAAAGAAAACAAGAAAATACAATTTTGTTCTAATTAAATGTTAAGAAGTAACTATCTCAGGAAAACAATGAAATATTGAACTTGTCAAACATTAGTTGGTTTACCGGTGTTTTTATCGTGTCTTTAAAAATTGTTTAAAATTCTTGTCAATTGTGTTCAAAATACCACAAATTTATAAAAAAGATGAAAAAGTGGACATGTTAATTATTTATGGGGGAATGTAAAAAAAATGCCGTTGCGGCTAGACACGTTTATGCCAAACGATATCCTGATAGACAATGTCCAGCGAGAAATTATTTCAATCGTCCTGAAAATCAATTCCGAAGTGAGCTTAACAATGATCCCGAAGAAAATTTCATTCTTGACGAAGGAACGGAAATTAATGTTTTGGTTTGAGTAGAAGTTGATAAGATTGTTTCTTTATGACAAATTGGGTTTGAATTGGAAGTCAGTCACCAAACAGTAAGCCGAGTTTTGTACATATACTACTATAACTCTTAAATACCAATTGCACCAGCACTTGTACGAAAATGATTACGAACGTAGAATGAAATATTGCAATTGGATTTTGCAGAATAACGTGCAGCCAAACAATTATTTTTTGGTAATGATATTATTTTCAGACGAGTCTAGGATTACAAATTTGGGATTATTTAACTGACAAAATACAAAATATTGGTCACAAGAAAATCAATATTTATTACGGGAGGGTAACTTTCAAGTGCGGTTCAGTTTCAATGTTTGGCTTGGAATAATCGGTAGTAGAATCATTGGTCCAATAATATTTAGAGGACCCCTGACTGGTGCCAGATACTTGGAATTTCTGTAAAATGAAATTGAGGATAGTTTAGTTGAATTACCTTTCCATTTACGACAGGAAATGTATTTCCAACAAGATGGCGCTCCTTCCCATAATTCAAGGATGGTAATTGATTATACCTTCAACGGAGATTCAGAGGAAACGTAATTTCGACGAATGGTCTTGTGTGGTGGCCTCCAAGATCATCTAATTTAACACCCCTTGATTTCTTTGTTTGGGGTCATTCAAAAAATATTGACTACGCAACCACTGTTACAACCCGTGAACACCTGGAGCTACGAGTAAGACGCGTAATTAATAGCATAACGGCCCAGCAATTGGCGAACGTTCTTCGAGAAACAGCTATGCGAATTCAGAAGTGCATTGACATTAATGGACAGCATTTTGAACAACTGTTGTAATGTTTTGTGTTCATTTTTTGTATTTCAAAGCCACCTTATGTATAACAAAGTAATTAGAACAAAATTGTATTTTCGTATTTTCTTTTTAGCTGTGATTTTGTTTGTACTTCTTCGCACATTTTAATACGACATATCGATGGCTTTTTGCCAAAGTATCGTAAGGAGCATATATCAAATTTTACAGGAAATAATATTTTTGTATATTCATCTTAAAAATCAACGTTTTTTTATATTATTGGTTTTATGTTATTCACAGTATTAAATAAAGGAAAATTTGCAACCATTTTCGAAAAATCTTATCATTTTATTGGTTTTTTGTTACTTACGTTAGAAAACTGACAATTTTAATTCAATGCAGAAACTGACAAATTAACGTAAGTAACATACATACGATATTTTGGTTGTATTTATATTGCACTTACGATGCTTTGGAAGATATTTTTTCGAGCAGTTATGTTGACAGTTTCTTTTACATGGGTTTTTCTTTGACAAATCTTCCTTTTCTCAAATTATTTTCTAATTTTTTAATCATCTTCTTATTCAATCCCTTTTTTTCTCTCAAACCAGTTTCTCCTACTATCAAGTTTTCTTTGTCACTGTCACTCTCTATTGTGACATCAGATTCTGCAGCTATATTGCTTGCAGATGAATATGAATAATCGGAACTGAAACGGTTGCCACTGCCAAAAAGTATCTTTTTTTTATTTTTTTTGGATGCCGGGCAAAGATGTCTCACAAAAAGTAATATTTTTTTGTTCAGAAATTTTTGAGTTTTCATCCTCAATATCAATGTCTGAAGAATCATAGTCGACTAATTTTACAGCAGATTTTGTAATGTTTTCCGATAAATCGCTAATATCTCTGTTTATAGTTGTATTATCTTTATATCAATAAAGTAATGCAGGTATTTCGCCGTAATATGAATCTAATTCTGATAGATCACAACTCATTAATGAATCACTAGGCATTAACAGTTCTTCTTCAGAAATAACCACCTCTTGGACTGTGTCATGGGGCAATAAAAATTATAATTTGGGCGAACGTTAGACAATATTTCGTCATTACACATTGAACCTTCAGCATAATTTAAAGGATTTTCATTAACAGACGAAAAGTTATTACTGTCTTCTACAATAATAAATGGCATAGTATCAAAATCATTTTGCGTATACGAAGTATTTGGGGATTTTTTTTGCTAAAGCTGCCTCTAAAATTCTTTGCGTTCAATTTTTCATCTCCATTATAACCTGTAGAACATTAAATCGAAATAATCTAAACATTTATTTACTTATAGGTCAAAGGAGTAAACAATATTTTATTCAAAAATAGTGTTTATAAATTTACCATGAAAATATTCATTTGAAATGAAACAGTGTTTATTGCATCACTGCAATTGTAGTTATGTGAAAAAAAATCATTGAAAATGAAATATATAGTTTGCTCCACAAAAACATTATTTGTGTACAATATATATATATATATATATATATATATATATATATATATATATATGTTTATATATATATATATATATATATATATATATATATATATATATATATATATATATATGTTTATGTATATATATATATATATATATATATATATATATATATATATATATATATATATATATATATATATATATATATATATATATATATATATATATATATATATATATATATATATATATATATATATATATATATATATATATATATATATATATAAATATATATATATATATATATATATATATATATATATATATAAATATATATATATATATATATATATATATATATATATATATATATATATATATATATATATATATATAGTTTTTAAGAAGTTTATATTCTTTTTTATTTCTTGAACCTTGTTTCTATATATTTTCTTGCTGTTTTTTCTTGGGAATTTGGTTCTTGTTTTAATAATTAATTTTTTAAATTGTGATGGAATTCATTTATTATTTATTTCCGTATAAACGTTTCGGTATGGATTTATACCTTTTTCAATATATTCTAAAATTGAATTACTAAAATTAACTTACTGTCTATGATTACATAAAATCAAATTAATTAACATACCTTAAATTTAGATTCTTAAATGTGGCACTAAAATACTTTATTCCATCACAATTTAAAAAATTAATTATTAAAACAAGAACCAAATTCCCAAGAAAAAACAGCAAGATATATATATATATATATATATATATATATATATATATATATATATATATATATATATATATATATATATATATATATATATATATATATATAACAAATGATTATTCAATTAAGAAATCAACCGTATTTAAAATTTATATGCTTAAAATTTACAATAAACTAAAAAGGTACTTACAATTTGTACTGCTTTTCACCTTTTCACACAACAACTGTTACTAGATGAATATCGTAAGTAGCTAAATGTTATCGTAAGTGACACGTGTTGAAGTTACTTACGATAAATTGGAATTAAAAGAATAATAAAGTGACGTTACTTACGATAATTTGGTAGGATTCTTTTTTAAACTGAGACACTTACGATAAAATAAACATGTTTTTTTTGAGATTAACGCGATAATTTGGCTTACAATACTTTGACAGTATATCTGGAAAACTTTGTTACTTAAGATAGTATAGAAATCTCGTTTTACTAAAAAATGTCACTTACGATACTTTGGCAAATAGCCATCGATATGAACAAATTCCTTATTAATAGTACTAATAAATTGTACCACGGTACTAATATGGTTCGGTTTGAAAAAATTGAGTTTTTCCCCAAAAACCGTTTTGAGGAACTTTGTTTGCTCATAAATTACGTAATTTACTATTTTTGACGGGATTCCGATTTTTCTAGCATTACACGTGTCATTTAGAATAAATCGGAACCGTCATGGCACACATGGAGAACTAAAAATTACATTGTAAAAAATATTAACGTTTGAAATGTCACTTATTTGGTATCGTTGGATTCAGAAAATTATGCAAAATTCAAAAATGCAATAATATACGGGGTGTTCCATTTAAAAAACGAAAGTTTGAATTACTTCCGGCGAAACCGGAAGTGACAAAAATCACTTGTATTTCAGAAAGTGCTGCTTATTACGTATATGAGATATCCCAAGTTTCAATCAATTATCTTCAAAACTAAAGGAGAAAAAGGGGGTCTACCATGGTACTGTTACACCCGGTATAAAAAAAAATTTCTCTGTGAAATAACACAAGAAGCTAGAAGCTGCTCAAAAGTTTTCTTAATAAAAATTGTTTCAATAAAACAGTGTTCATTTTAGTTTATATTCCTTTATCTTCCTACAAGTCATAACAGCTAAACCGTCACAGTTATGAAATTTTCAATAGCGTTACCATATCATATAAGGGACCTAGACTGCACTTTTACTGTACTAATGTCTCTTCTGGTTTAACTGAAAATGAGGGAAGCTTACTTGTCTTAATGGAACCCCTTGTATATGATCAAAATATTGGAAAAGAGTTAGATGTTAATTAAACAAATAGTACATATTTGATGTTTGCTTTAAATATCTAAAGAGATGCAGAGGATTAAATAGCATCATATCGCGTGAAAAAAATTAGGATGAAACTGCGATATTGACGAGCAACTAATACACTGTACACAAAAAATTAAGAATATTGGAAAAATCGCAATCTTTTTTTTCATATGTATGTTTTCGTTGTTAGATGTCTAGAATAAAAAAGTTCTCTTTCTCATTGCATTCTTGTTTTTTCTAATTTTCGAATAAATACAGTTCATTTTAATTATGTAGCTAATTGCGTTTAAGAGTGTTTGAAACTTATTCTGTGGAGTTTTTGAAAAAATATGGAAGCAAGGCATCATTTGTCACAACATGATGGTTTAAGGTGAACAAAGAACCATCAAAACTGGGACATGGATTGTTGTTCCGTTTTATTCAGCGATGAGTCTCGTTTCGACTTGCACAGCGATAGTTGATGTCTACTAGTTGGGGGAATGTTAGGGAAGAGGTATTGCCAAAGATTTATCCAATCCACAGTAGCTTTTAGAAGTGGCAGTGTTCTTATATAGTGAGGAATATGTGTTGGAGGACGAATCGATCTGTACATCTGTAGGTCGATCATGACTGGTCAAATTTTTCTCAATGATACTGTCAATAACATTGTGACAACTTGTCGAGCTGCTATTGGTGAAAATTTTATTTCTATTGATGATAACGCTTGTCCCCATTGTACTCAGCAAATATTCAATATCCTTGAAACTCCTGGAATTGATCATGACCCTCCTCCATCACGTTCTCCTGATTTGAATCTCATTGAACATATGGGGGACTTTTTTAAATGGAACACTTCAAAACCATTAACCGGCTCCAGAGAACATTAGGCAATTGTCAGATATTCTTCTCATTTTATGGGCACAAATCCCAAAAAATGTGATCGACCACATCGTCAGAAGTAATTCGGGTGAGGGGCCAGAATATGAGATATTGATGATATATTTAGGGACATTGTTGGTTCCCCATGGCTAAACACTTTTTAAACTAAAACTGTTTTCCCTCGTTTTTTTCAAGACCAAATTATGCAGAAAGGTTAATAAAGAAGTTGTCAATCCCCCCACAACGATTTTTTCTTAGTCATGTCCTGAATGAATATGAATGAATATGAAATATCCTTAGCTTTCTATGCTCAGTTTAGTTACATTAGAGGTTAAGGGGTTGCGCATGCCATGTATGGATTAACACAATACGGCAGCATAAACGACCGTCGACTAATATAACATGAAGATATTTGTCAGCTGATACCAAAGTTGAGTTTTTCTCAATATCACCATCATTGAATTTTAAATGAAGTACTTATCCGGCATGTATTTGGCGATGACCTGACTATGGAATACAAAGTATTCCAAAGTTTTATGACAACTAAGGTTAGCTAAAAAAGATTCACCAAGAATATGAAGCACGAAACAAATAGTGAAGAGAAAGGGAAAGAAATTTACATGAAAGATAATGATGAAGATGGTTTGGAGATCCTGTTCCAACAATATAGTGACTACTTAGAATGGAACGAATACTGAAAACAAGAATGAAAACGATTGTTTTGTAATTGTTTGAATACAATTTTATAATTGTCAATGTTAAATTTAAAATGGAAATGTATACTAATATTCAGGCCATTTCCTTAGAAACCCTAAGTGTATTTAAACAATTTGAGGATAGTTTCATATAGATCAATTTTTAATAAGAACGTTTTTGGCAAACCTTTTTATTATTGAGTTATTTAAAAAAAAAATCGATTTTTTTTTCGCAAATTTGTTACCATTTTGGTAGCAAGGTGTTTTTACGAGAAATATGCATAGGAGGGTTATATTAAAAAAAAACCATGGATCTTCTAGATTCGGGTGGGTCACACGTAGTAAAAAGAAATAAGTAATTATTTCTCAAAAATTTGTCAATCCGACAGTAATTTATAATGGAGTAGCTGGACTGTTATTTTCTAATGAAATAAATATTAAAAATTTGTTGTTATAAACATCATTATTGTTTCTTGTGTTGAAATCATTGTTTTTCTTCTATATTTAAAAAAATAGATATTGGATCAGAATCCAACCTTGGACGTGGATATTTAAAACAGGAAAATTTCGTAATTTCTTACTGAAAATATCGCCTAAATAAATATAATAGAATGTTATGTTTATAAATGTAAATAATGAAAATATAACACTCTGATAGATTTTAGTACATACTGACTAAAAAACTAAATATTTGTTTTTATAGCGTAAATAAAAAAGAGTTTAATACTAGGAAAACTATAGAATACCAATAAAATAGATATCTATCATGTTAAAATTTTGCTTTTATCGATCAAACCCATCAAAAAAAGTAAATAAATAAAACAAAATAAATATATTTTCATTGGACACTAAAGAACAATAACAAAGAGCAAGAATGTCATTTCATAATAAATCAAAATCTTTCAATGATTTGGAACAAGTTCTTTTATACACATGGGAGTATATTTCAAATAGTATACTGCCTTTAGGTGACTACCAACATATTTAAAAATTCGTAAAATTTGTTGCTTTGTGATCTATAATTTAATAAATAATAAAGGTATTCCTACACATAAATTATATCCTTTGGGTTACCTTCTCATGTCATACGCTGATTACACAAATGTAGTAATAATAAAAGTTAATAAAGTTTGAAGGCAGTATATTATTGGTATATAGAAAAACTGCTGAAATTGTTATAATGAACTATATCTATTTTCGAAATAACACGTGCCAATTAAAAAAAAAAGGTGTTTTACTAAACCTTATATATTCCTGATTGCTAATAATTGTGGCATTCTCTTAATTCTTCTTTTTTTTAAGTCCTACCACCATATTAATATCTAGACACCGAACAATTTCCGTGCGTGCAGGGCCGCTCAATGGGTAAGAGACAATAACAACAATTTGTAGGGACTAATTAAAATAAATAACTCGAATGTCTTAACATTTCATGGAACGTCCTGTACTGTGTTCAAGGTATTAGTATTGATTGCAAGGTATGGGTCTGACAAATTACATGAATCATATTGGGATACGCGGATCGTAAAAGCCCATCAAGTTTACACATACAAAATGCCGCTGCATCTGATATAAGGAGTAAAATGTTTTCACTTTTAACGCCAATATTACACAAATCATTTACAACACACACTAGCTACATATTGATAGTGGAGTTGTACTCTGAATAGCATTTTAAATACGCATAATGACATTAATGATATTTTATCCCTTAAAATACATGGCTTCGTCAACACAGATCCATATGTACTGATATTTCGCGTCCTTCGTGATACTATTGATATAGTTGTTACTATGTATTTTTATTCCCGCACCACCTATACACCTCGATGTTCGTAAGTAAACTGAAGTAAGTAAACACGGTCTAGATCTTGCTGTGCATGCACAGATACTGTGTTTTCCTAGGAGAGCTCCGACAGGTTGGTTGGGAAACCGGTCTGATGATAATAACTCTTCTAAGATTGAATATATAAAAATATAATTGCGCTTTATAAACTGGAAGAGTGATTCTTGTAACTTTACATCAAAGGAATAGTCATAGTGTGTTTTTTGACTAGTATAAAATATAATAACAAAATATTTCCCTAATGTTTCGAAAACTCTTTCCTTTCTAACAATGTTGTAACTCTAACTGTTTCTTTAACAAGAAAGTTACAGGCATAAAGGCCTATTCTTCCAATGTTCCAATGGTATTCTTTAGATACTCAGTCTATGAAGAATTATTCATAATGTGGTAGTAAGACCCAAGAAAATACAAAAATAAGCCTCGTATATTTATTCTTTCTGTCCTCAGAATCATATTCCTTGCAACAATTAGTCTAGACTTCAATGTTGTTGTTGTATTAAACACAAAAAATTACAAGTTATGTAATAAGTTTGAATTGAATATAAAAAATTAATAAATGAATAAAAAAAAATTTTAATTTAACAAACTATTAAAACAAACACAGTTATATAAAATCATCAAAAAAGTTCAAAATTTAAAATGTACCTTAAATAATAGTAAATATTAAAAGCATAATAGGTGCAATCTCATAATGACTAATTTACACCCTTCAAAAATTGGGGGGTTAAATCTTTTAAATCCTGAAGTCCTTGAGTTTTTCTAATGACGCTTGATATTGTTTCACTAAATAATATATGTTTCAAAACTCTTCGAAATATGGAAGAAATTATTTGTCATAAAGATGTAGTTTTGGTGAGATGGGGTTGATCGTATTCCTAAGTTTTTTTTGTGACTTTGCCCATAACTTATTAAACAAAGTGGTAACTGAAGTGAAAATGCAGAAAGACTAAATACTTAGTAAATTAGTTCGTATTTATTACATATTTTTACCGATATGACCTCGTGTTCGTTTTATTTAGGTAAGTACTTATTATTATCGTAACACGTATTTATAGAAAGTTAAATATATGTTCATGTGAATGATTTGTGGTTATATCAGTATAAAGTTTTTGTTTTTGGTATTTTTGTTACTGGTATTTGAAAGTTCAAGTAAAGAAGTCATCACCTATCAAATAGTTTTGTAGCAATCTTGCCATTTTAGATTCTAATAATTTATTTAAAAAATTTCTGGACCAATATAAAACTATATAACAAAACGTAACCGATTAGTAATTAATTACACTGTGTCCATTCACAGCCGCCTAGATGTAGTAGCGCTACGTTGGAGGTCTTAGGACTAATAGGAACACCAGACTTAACAGAAGCGTGGCATGTGAAAACCTCGTTAAGGATCCATGTCCGTGATGCATTGCTGCTGGATGTTCTCCTGAAACAAATGGGAATAGTTAGACTTTCCATTTACATCCCGATTACAATTAGACAAGCAATTTTATTACTGTTGTGACTATGATCCAAAGAAGATCGGTATGAAACAATTTAATTACACTGGCGGACAAGAAAATATATTTTTTTGTAACATGTACCTGAATAGCATATGCCACTGGAACAAAGCTTTCTGATTACAGAAATAATAAGCAAAAAGTCGTAACATGTAACATTCTTTTGTTAAGATAATAAAACATTATTGGCAGGAAAAACATTATTGTTAATTTTACTAATCTATTTATTGCTCCATATCAATGATGTATATGACATATGGCATAGGCTTACATATATATATATATATATATATATATATATATATATATATATATATATATATATATATATATATATATATATATATATATATATATATATATATATATATATATATATATATATATATATATATATTATGCTGTTTTTCAGGTTTTCGCGGGTGGTGAATGTTAAATTCGTTTTCCGGGTATACTCCCGCGTAGGTGATAGGCCCCGAGAGGGACCGTTTCAGTTCGAGTTACCAGAAGCCGCAGTAAGCAGTTATCTGTTAGAACCTGAAGATGGCATATATATATATATATATATATATATATATATATATATATATATATCTACATATATCTACAAAGATAGAGAATAATGAAGAACATCAGTAACTCATTGTCTTCCTTAACTTTTCGAAAAGCCTATACAGGGTGTTGTTTTTTGGATATAAGAAACTTGTATTTTTTTGTAAAGCCGGAAATGTATTCTCATTTTGATTAATATATTAATCGATTCGGTAAATTGAGAAAAACTTACGTGCTGAATATAAAATTTGTATACAGAGTTGTCCGCATATTGTGGCTTAAAAAAATTGGGCAAAACCGATAAAACACCATAAATCTCTATAATGAATGCTGTTAGACCCATTTACCATGCGTTCTTTGGAACCACCTAGGTATCCACATCCACAGTTAACGTATCTACATTTTCCTATGAAACATCCTGTATTATTACCAGAAACAAAGGATATTCAACACACTGGTTCAGCAAAGGAAAGGGTATATTTGTGCAAACTTGTTGGTACTTCCAAACCAATATAAATAACTTAAACAAGGAAAGCCGTCATATTGATATTTTATTGTACTTATGACAAGAATCGGCGATGGTTTGTACAGGTAGTTTGTTACCTGTGACCAATAATAGGCGTCGAATGAGCTGTCGATTAAAATTTCATAAAGTTTTACCAAAAGCTGTAGTTGGGCATATTAATAATGTATATGACATACACTAGGTTTACATAGATATATCTACAAAGAGAGAGAATAATTTTGGAAAAACATAATACGCTCAGTTCATTTTTTCTTTTATGAGGGTCAAGCCGTCTTGCTTTAGGAACCAACAGTTATCACCCATTATGGCTGGATTTCATCGTCCTTGATAACGAATTTCCATTGTCTTGATATCTTGATGAAATCTTTCATCCTTCTCGTCGCTTACCTCACCCAAATTTTCGGACAAAAAATTTTAAATAATTATGTAGACAGTGAATTTTGGTATAAATCTAAAAGTTCGCTCACTAGTTGTTTGTAGTTCTCATCCTTCTTGTTCCCTAAAAGTCCCCCTGACTGCGCTTACAAATGAGTTCTAAGCTGTGAGTTCCTGTCTGTTGAGTGTTTCTTTAAAATCTGCATCGTCAAGCAATTTTCTAATTTGGGGATCAATAAAAATAATTTAAGTTTGGCGTCACTAAATTAATGAAAAAAATTTTCTTCAATATTTAATTCCTTCGCCCACTTTATTCATAGTCTTGACAAAATATTTCATTGGCCCAAGTTTAATATGAAGAGTTGGCAAAAGAATATTTTTAGGGTCTATAAGGGGCACATATTTAACATTACTACTTTCTGGTTCAAGTTCTTTCCTTTCCGGCTAAATTCTTTTCACATAATATCCTTTTACTACACGACTGTTCCACAAACAAAGAAAACAGCAGTATTTTGTAAAGCTTCCTTGAAGCCCTACTTAAATGAATATTACTTTTAAATCCCCACATATTTGCCATATGTATTTGTTGTAATTAATTTTATTTAAAATAGTGCTTCAACTGTCATAATCCTCTTCATTGCTACTGAATGGGCAATTGGTATAAATGGTTTAACTTTTCATTATGTAGTAATATAACTTTTAACCTGTATTTGGATGAATCTATGAATAAGCGCCACTCAGAAGGGGAACGCTCGATATTTAGTTCCTGCATTAAACCATCAATATCAATACGCGCGTAGTGAATTTTCCATATTATAAAATGCGGAAAATGTTACCTTCTTTTTTCAAAGTCATAATCTTTGTCTTTTTGGCAAGTAAGTTCCACTACTTAAGTCGGGAACCAAGAAGTTCTGCTTCTTTTTGACAGCCCCTAGTCACACACCAAATCATTGAATTCATTCTGAGCAATTAAGTGAGGGTTACTAAAACATTCTGAAATATAAGGATCGGCACACTAGTTTGGGCTATTTGAAGTCGTTATTGTTTTCATTACCTCCCGAAACAATATTTTGCTAATCTAAAGGCGCAGGTGTCACTGGTAAGTCTGATGCATTGTGACGAACAGGTCTTAGGGCTGATGGAAAATTCGGATATCTGATTCTTTTGTCTTTCTTTTTTGAAATATTCCTCAGTTCTTGTTACACAAAAATAGCAATCATCGAAATGATTGGTGGGTTTTCGCTATACTATTGGAACCGGAATTGCATGCTTTTTGTTTTACCTTTCATCAACTGTACTACGCTACAACTTACACAGCAAATGTGGGGAGCCCATTGCTTGTCTTGATCTCCGACTAACACTCCAAAATATAGAAAAACGCTTTTTTAACATTTTCAGACAATGGCTTCTCTTGTGACGTCACAAGGAATTCTTCACAAATGTAACAAAACTTTTCAGGTGAGGTTTTGTAACTTCGGCGCGTTTGATGGGACATTTTTGTCATAACAGAGTTATATAGACAAACGAAAACACTTTCTAACAGGCAAAATTGGGTACTTGGAGTGTCAAAACAACACTGATACTGAAAATGTCCCACCTTACATTAACGTACTCTTCTAAAATTGCAGACCCATCATAAAATTTATTATCTGACAATATAATAGGGTCTATTGTGTTCATACAAAAATGGTACTTATTAGAACTTGTTGGATAATTTTTCATTTAATAGGTAGGTATTCACAATATAAAAAAAGTAGTGTGAACTATTACAAACATTGTGTCATTGTGTCGGCCAGTGTTAGTAGGGAACATACAAAGTACTGTTAGTAACTACAGGGTGCGGCAGAATGGATGGGTGTTTTTGACATGGGAGAAACTCGACTATTTTTTAAATAAAGAAAAATTTTATGAAAATGAAAGCTTACATGTAGCCATTAAATATCCGAATAATGGAAATCATGAAAACATAATCATGTTTTGAAAATTACAGCAGACAGGTGACGTCCATTTCATGCAATGCATTGCGCCAACCGTTCCTGAAAGTTTCGCATCACTTTCTCCAATTTAATATCGATTGCCCCAATTTCTCTTGTAATGGAGTATTGTCAAGTCTTGCATAGATCGGGGTTAATCGACATAGACTTTAGCCTTTAAGTGTCCTCATAATAAATAATCACAAGCGGTTAAGTCAGGAAACATCACCGAAACGGTGGATAACGTGTTGGGGGAAAATGCGACGTACAGGTTACATTAAGATCCTGGCTCTGTGTGCTGTAGCACCATCATGTTGGGCACCAAACATATCTTGTATTAATTTGTCGTGGTCGCAATTCCGTCAATGTTCCAACATGAAGACATACCGCTCAGAGTTAACAGTTAAAGTTTCCTCTGCGACATTTTCAAAAAAATAAGGCCCTATCACCCCAAGACGGCTCCTAGCACACCAAACGGTAACTTTGGTGCTGTGAAGTGGGCGCTGATAAAGTTTTTTGCAGCGCAGTATCTGCAGTTCTGCTCATTAACGGAACCACATAAGTAATAATGAGTCTCATCGCTAATTATGATCATTGCTTCCCCCTTCGTCATTAAAAATCGCTTCCATCCTTTGGGCAAATTGCAAACAGGCAAAATCTCCTTCATTCGGTTTCTGGACAATCATAATAAGGGTGAAAGCCAATGTCTTTGTGGAAAATTCTGCGTAGAGTTTGATCACTGACTCGAAGCGCTGCGGCTTGTTTTCGGGCAGAGCATTCTAGGCTGTGAAGGACCGCGTGTCTCACCCTTCCAACGGTAGGCAGTATTCTTACACTTCGACCACGACCACGAATTGTCGGATTCATTGCCGATGTAGTCGTTCTAAAATTCTGAACCCATCTGACGATTGTGTCAAGGTGACAAATATTGAAATGTCGGCGGAGACGCCGTTGCACAACAATCACAGACCCGCCCTATTTCAAATACTCCTTGACTGCTAACGTATGATATTCTTTCGTCCAGATAACCATTGTGACTAACAAATGGCGTATATCCCCGAGTTGAACGATCTTATCCACAACGGTCTACTCCCCTCCGTTCCCGTATACTACTCGTCCCAAAGTCACCCATTCATTATGCCGCACCTTATATTAATGTACAGCTTCATCTATATTAATGAACGAAGGGTGCTTTCGGTGTCGAAGCAAGCTTATTATTGAAACAGGTTAGCTCGAAGGGTATTAAAATGATATATAGTTTTAACAGCAGAACATAAAGCACCATTAAAACTACAAGACGCTTTCCGTCCAAATAATGATTTTCAATGCAAGTTTTGATTTTTAAAATGTGTTAATAAACTTCCATTATATCTTTATATTCTTCGGGTAGAGAATATAAATTAGATAACAAACACCAAAGTAGTTTTAACAACTAGGTACCAAAACTCTAGGCATTATACCTTTTTCACGTCACGACAACCAAGTTGGCACCATATGAAGATGATTAAAACTAATACTTACAGCGCAGTATATTTACATTTAAATGGTTCTCAGTTTTCGTTAACCCGAGATTGACATGTCCAGGTCCAGGTGATGTCACTGTGACAAACAAACCAGTAAACCAGACTATCAGGATAAGTGCTCTGTCGTTATTAATGAGTAATGACGGGTATCCGCCGTTTATTATTTCTAGGTCTCATATACAACCAGCTGTCTGTTATTTATAATATTTCTACTTAATCTATCTGTTTTATGTTTGCTTCGATCGCATTTCGGGCAATAATAGGCATAGGTTATTCCATATTTGATATGAAAAATATGTTCTTTAAATCTGGTCTAAATCGAACGTTTCGTTTTCCCAAGGTAGATTATAGTTTTTATAACGAATTTCGTAAATCCCTGATCATTTGTTTATTCTAATTTTGTTTTTTGGATTGCTTTAACGTTAAAATTTGTTTCTCAATGTACTTCCACAAAAGGTTTGTCTTATACATGGGTATTCTGAACTTTTTTGTTTGTTAGCTTTGCGCTTTATATCATATCATAATGATGATTTGTATTTTTATATCGTTGTTCTGTAATTGGGCATTTTACCTGTTAGTCAGTGTACGTAAATAAATAAATAAATAAATAAATAAATACTCAAATAACATTTAATCAAATATATCAGTCGGTATTCATTTATTATCAACTTTAGCAAAATATTTAACTTTCAGCATTTAAATCACATTAAAATAATATGTGAAGTAAATTATATGAGCGTCAATAGATTTGTTCTATTTATATCAATTCAAATGAAGCTGAATTTTAATTCCCGAATATCAAGTAACAATTTCCGTCTTTCAAGCTTTGCTTGTATTATATTTGATCGGCTTTAAGCAAACACAAAGCATTGATAGCATAAATGTTGCTAGATCATTGGGTAACGTATTCTCTTGTTCTACAAATATTCTGGCATTATCTTAATTGATTAGAACTTGACCGATTTTATCTAACCGACGAATCGACTAAATTCGGTTTACTATGTGTTTCAGAACCAGTTAATGGATTATTTTCTGAGATTACTAGAACAAACATCAGTCACAGTAAAAATAATTCTTGTCGCCTGTGTTTCCCTTCAGGCAGCTTTATTCCAGATATTTCTAAAGTCAATTTATGAAATGCTTTCGAAATATATATAGCACACGATTTTCCTGGCTCATTTTCTATCAACTTTAATTTAAAAATAGAAAATAAATATCCAATTTTAGAGATGCTGAAATAAAAGTTTTTATTTTGTAATTCAGAATGTAATATAACCGGAAGGATATTACTATTTTTAAGTGAAAATCGAATTTTAAATTATAGGCAATATAAACAAATTTACATATTGAAATAAAAATACAGTATGTACCTATATCGATGTAAAATTCAAAAAAACAACAACATTTTTTTATAATGAGTTTAAATAGTTTGATCATTTTTTTTAATCGACATTAACATACTGAAAGTTCTGCTTGCTTTACTAATTTTTGGAACAATGGCGAACAAATTATGTTCTTAGCGCTTTACTCAAGAACCACTAACAACTCTTACTACAAAATGGAAATCAAAATTGGTCGTTGTTAATTTTCACGCATGAGCAAATTTTCATTATGGAGGATTTAAAATAAATTGATAGTCTATCCAATGAGTTATACTGCCCAAATGAAAACCACAATAGTCTACCTCCTGAGGAACATCAGTTCAACTTGTCTTCCTTAACTTTTCCAAAAGCCTATACAGGGTGTTGTTTTTTGGATATACGAAACTGATATTTTTTTGTGAAGCCTGACCTGCATTTTCATTTTGGTTAATATATTAATCGATTCGGTAAATTGAGTAAAACTTACGTGCTGAATATAAAATTTGTATACAGAGTTGTTCGCATTCTGTGACTTAAAAAAAATTGGGCAAAACTGATAAAACACCATGCATCTTGATAATGAATGTTGTTAGACCCATTTACCATGAGTTATTTGGAACCACCTAGGTATCCACATCCACAGTTAACGTATGTACATTTTCCTATGAAACATCTTGTATTATTACCAGAAACAAAAGATATTCAACATGCTGGTTCAGCAAAGGAAAGGGTATATTTGTGCAAACTTGTTGGAGATTCCAAACCAATGTAAATAACTTAAGCAAGGAAAGCCGCCATATTGACATTTTATTATACTTATGACAAGAATCAGCGATGGTTTGTATAGGTAGTTTGTTACCTGTGACCAATAATAGGCGTCGAATAAGTTGTCGATTAAATTTTCATAAAGTTTTACCAAAAGCTGTAGTTGGGCATGGAATCTTGACACGATTACCATATTTCTATTAGTACGAGATATCTACATAAACTTATCTCAATTGCAACTTCATATCAATATGATAACCAATTATTTCTTAATAATAATAATAATATTGGACTATTTCCAAAATAATATACTATAAGATACTCTAATTTAGTTTTAGATACAGAATAAGTTGTTATAGTATATAATAATAAAAGTAATTAACCTTTGGTAAGCCTCACATAGTTATAAAAACTGGGCGTGAGTGCTTGCTGCTATATACACAAAACATGATCTAAACAGATGAACATTATATACACACATATATCTATATGGTATCAATTGACGAATTAATATGTATACACTTACACACACAAAATTATAATTCTTATGTAGTTTTATTAGTCGGTTTGGATAAAAAATTAGTATCCAAACCGACTAATAAAACTACATATAGAGATTGTGGATACGAAACTCCTTAGCTAAAAAATTATAATTCTTATTATATTCATTATAAGCATTAATATATATCAAAACCAGATGGGTAGTTATGCGACATTTTAGTGTTTAATATTATAAAAACAAACTGCAATTTATAAGAACACATGTACAATTTACAATATTTATAATATTTACATTTTATTATTTAGGTAAGTATATTCATACAGTGAAAAAATGTTTATTTGGGTATAATTTTTAGATAAATAATGCGAAATTAATCAACCGAAAAAGCACCGGTAATAACAAAATTGTGTAATATCTGAAATGCGTACTTTTGGAGCCATTTATTTATTTCGTATTTAATTTATTATAGTTAAGATGTTTATAGAGTGGTGGTATATTATTATACAATCGGGGGGCTAGGTAGGTAAAACTTTTTTTGCCCTATCGTTTTTTGAACCCGCGGTACTGTTATTGTTCTTTTTTCTCTATTTCTAATATGGTAGTCATGTGGGAGGGATAAATTGCTGTCAAGTTATTATTTTTTAAATTATTGTATTGGTTTATTATTCTAGCTTTGCAGTATAATTTCCTTATAGTTAATAAATCTGATTCATTATATAATGAGTAAGTTGAGTAATAATAAACTTTTTTAAAAATAATTTAAAAAAAATCGTTTTTGTAGTTTCTCAAGGAGATTTAGATTTGTTTTATTTATCCCCACCCCATGCTAGCACACCGTAATATAATGAGGGCTACCTCGCTTGAATTCACCACGAGAGGCGCTAGTGTAGAGTAAGGTCCATGTCACTGAAAGTTAATGTTTACTGTGGTTTTTTAATGCGAGTTATTAGCATTTTTTTATAAAAAATAGCTTAAAAACATTGAACACAATGATGGCAGAAGGGGAAAGTAGTAATTTACTTACTCAGTGGGGAAATTATTGTACCTATCAAAGGTATCTATGTCATTAAAATTAGGTTATATCAAGCATGAGAAAGAGATGAGTGGTATCGGAATAAAGCCGACCTACTGAAGGCAGACAGTTGTTGGTTTACAGACGGCTCCAAAACTCCCGAGGGGAACAGGAGCCGGAGTACATAGCTACAGACCTAGGGTGAGGATATTCTCAAGCCTAGGTTCTCATGCAACTGTTTTTAAGGCTGCGGTTCATGCCATTGAACTGTGTGTACGAAGGCTGGAATATATGCATCTTTCATTCTCAGATAGCCAAGCAGCTATAAAAGCTCTTGGTTCCTACCGGTGTAACTCCAAAATGGTATGGAATTGTCAGAAAGCTCTAAATCATTTGAGCAAAAACATCAAAGTGACTGGCCTGGATACCTGGCCACTCTGGTATGGAAGGTAACGAAATAGCGGACTCCTTAGCCAGAGAAGGAGCGGAATCACGATTCATCGGAGCAGAACCAATACTTGGCATATCCTCAAGTACTGCCAAGATGGCTATCTCAACCTGGGCTGAAAGGAAAACTCCAGTATTGGCAAGAGTTACCAGGATTAGTTCATTCGAAGGCGTTTATAAAATACCCTTTGAAATCAAGAACTAAGAAACTTTTAGAGTTAAACAGGGTAAACCTGAAAACTCTAACAGGCCTATATACCGGGCACTGCCGACTAAACTATCATCTGCATAAACTCGGCCTAGCGGAAAACGCCGAGTGCCGTCTATGCCTGGAGGATGATGAGAAGGCAGACCACATCGTATGCACCTGTCCCGCTGTGGAGAGGATCCGATTCTCAATATTTGGCAAAGGGCAACTGCTGCCTGAGGATCTAGACACATTCTCACCCAATAAAGTTATTAGTTTCATTAATAGACTGAACTTATTGGGTGAAATATAATTAGGCGTGAGCCACAATAGGCCTGCTGATGGCCGCAGTGGAGGGTGTACTGAGACCCACTCACAACAAACCTAACCTAACCTATATCAAGCATGAGCATAATGAAAACAACGAATGTGCATGATTATTACTTACGATTTTCTATAGTAGACTCCTTTGATAACGCATCATCGTCAGGATTAAAATATTCCTTACAAACACATGAATGTTTCGAAGGAGTAAAGTTATCCCTGCGAATCGCTACCAACCACTATTTCAGGCTAGTTTTGTCTCTCGGAAGCGTTTGTCCGCCTTTTTATTTCCGAACAAAATGGAACTGTATAACACAGAGGCATAATTAATAAGTTTTTTTTATTTATTGGTGTACGAAATAATTATAATAAAACCCTATAAACTTGTTCCGCGCCTAACAATAACTTTCGACAGCGACCTTACTCGCCAGTAGCACCAACTGGTGAGCCTAGATAAAATGTCTCAATTTGTTGCATACACTTTCTATATGAAAATCCCATTTTAAATGGCTGTCAAGGATCAGTCCAAGGTATTTTATGTATGTTGCTTTTTGAATTTTCTGATCTGTTTCATCAATGATAATATCAGAGAACTGTGGGATGTTACTTTCAAGGAGCTGAATGGTAAGAATTTTATTTTGTCTATATTAATAGTAAGAAGATATGTATCTGGCCAATCTTTTCTATTTTTAAATGTTTACCTACAAGTTTCCTTAATATTTTCCAAGTTGAGGCAGCAAAAAAGACTACAGTATCATTTGCAAATGAAATTATTAAGTCTTCTAATTGTAGAGTAAATAGACCATTTAAATATATGCTAAATAAGACTGGTCCCTGAACCGTTCCTTGTGTTAAACCGTAAAGAACGATTCTGGGATCACTTAATGTATCTCCTATTTTGACTACTTGGGAACGATTGTGTAAATAACTTGTTAATAATTTGTGAATTTTAACCCTAAATCCCATATCCCAAAGTTTTCTTAATATTTTTTCATGACTTAATGTATCAAATGCCTTGGCAAGGTCAATAAAAACACAAATGGAAGGAAAACCTCGATCAACAGCATCAAATAATTTTTCAACTAACTTTACTATAGCATATTGAGTAGATGCTTTCTCACGAAAACCAAATTGTTTTTTAGAGTCACTGAAATTTGTTTAAAAATGATCAATTCGAACTTTTATCGCCCTTTCAAAGATTTATGAAATACGTGTGGTGAGAGATATTGGTCTGTAGTTAATTACATCCAGTTTATCACGGCCTTTGTGGATTGGGTTTATAATTGCAGTTTTAAAATATGAAGGGCATGTACCAGTATCAAAGATATTATTAATTAGATGAGTTAATGGAGTTTTTATATCAACAATATCTTTATGTGTTTCCATTTTTTAAACCATCATATCCCAGAGATTTTTTATTTTTAAATTTATTACGTAATTTCGAATTTCTTACTCTGATACTGGTTCTAAAATAAAGGTATTTTCATAAATCTGATTCTGAAGTATCCGACAGAGTTTTTTAATTTTGCTTGCTAGATTCGATCCAATTTCAGAGTAGTGATTATTAAACTGATTCGCTGTTTCTTTTTTCTTTGTAGATATTTTATAGTTATGTAATTTAATCTTATTTATTTCTGTATTTGTTGTGTCGTTATTCGTAACATCGTTTTTTAATTGTTGTTTAGGGTAATGTGTTTTTTCAAAAACTCATGCTTAGCTTTTTTAATTAAATTGTTTATTTTGTTTTTGTATACACGGTACCTTTCTTTTGGAACATTATTTTCTGGTTTCTTAATGACTTGTTGATAACGACTGTCCTTAGCTTTTATTAATTTTATCAAACCAGTCGTAATCCATTCTTTGCGTTTAATTTGCTTTTGTTTTATTTTTATAGTTGATATTGCAGTAGCATTTTCTATTGTAGCTTTTAATATACTACGTGCATTTTCCACATCAACGCATTTATAAGAGGTCCCAATCTTCTGTCTGTAATATATTTATTAGTTTTTTCTTATTTATTATTTCGGTATAAACATTATTGTTTTTATGGTATCTCATATTTTTCCTATGTATATTAGGGAATGAAATGAGCATACTATAATGATCTGTAATATTCGATTGCAATATAATAGGGGCTATTGTAACATTTTTCATTAATTTTAAAAATATATGATTTACGCAATTCAATAGATGTCCTTGACGCTATGTAGCTCTGTTAATAAGCGATTTGTAGTCATTTTCATGTAATGTATCTAAGTACTCATGCGCAAAATTTTGACGCGATAGAATGTTTATGTTAAGATCACCAATTAATTTGTACATTCCCGTGATAGGCTCTGTCATGGTAATAATATAGAGCTGATGTACATCCTTGTGAAAAATCAAAATTGCTCACGAGATAATTGTGCAAAAACCGTTTTTGGACGTCATATTTACAAGATGGCGACCGACAAACAGTGAGTCTAGATTGACACTATTTCTTATTTTTTCCACGTAGAAAACTCTATAAGTGTGCCAAGGTTATTATCATAAAGTGAAAAATTTCTACAAAAAAATGATGTCAAGCAGCTACAATATAAAGGAACATACATGTATTTTTTTGTCTTTTCCTAAAGAAGGAATTTCAAAAATGACATTTTGTTGCAAAATGTGTAAGAATTGAAACATATATTTTTAAATAAGTACACACTTATAAAAAATATCTTTGGAGCAACAAAAATTTCATTTTATATGAGCAACTAAATTTTTGTTTGTATAAAGAGAATTTAAGTCTTGATATATCCTATTTGATTTAAATTAATTTTAATTACATAAACAAAATATAAGTTTCAAATTTATTAAATTGTTGTTTGTCTGAAATTGCTGAAATATTTGAAAGAACAGTGTTTTCTGACAGATTAAAACTTGTATTGAGAACAATTTTCTTGTGTGGACATTCAGTACAATGTTTTGTTAGATTTAAAATACTTATACATATATATATATACATATATATATATAATATATATATATATATATATATATATATATATATATATATATATATATATATATATATATATATATATATATATATATATATATATATATATATATATATATATATATATATATATATATATATATATATATATATATATATATATATATATATATATATATATATATATATATATATATATATATATATATATATATATATATATATATATATATATATATATATATATATATATATATATATATATATATATATATATATATATATATATATATATATATATATATATATATATATATATATATATATATATATATATATATATATATATATATATATATATATATATATATATATATATATATATATATATATATATATATATATATATATATATATGTATACCGCAATAAATTTGAACTAATTTGATTCGTATGGTTTAAGAATAACTGAAATGGTTTCGTGTTACAAACGCCGTAATGACCTAAAGAAGCCGCTCAAGCTGTTGTTTCACATAATGATGGACGCAGCATCGGATATAGTGCCAACTTGCTTGGCATCCCTTGAAATACTGTATTTGATGCAATACAAAGTTTCTGGGAAACTGGTTCTTACTCAAGAAGACCTGGACAAGGGAGACTACGAGCAATAAATGAAGTTGAAGATCGATTTCTTGGACTGCAAGTTCTGCAAGAACTAACACTTTCTGGTACAGCTTTGACTAGAAGATTGGTAGATTTTCATGGTATCTTTGTTTTATCCGATACTGTAAGAAGAAGGTTGAGGGAACAAAATTTAACATCTCCTGAACCTGCTACTGGCCCTCTTTTGGATGCAGGTCATCGCAGGCAGCGCTAGGAATTTGCGCGATCTCATACCGATTGGGACATGGACGAATGGCGATGCGTTCTCTTCATGGATGAGTCTTGTTTCATAAGGTATTCACTTGGTCGTCGCCAAAGGGTATTTAGACGACACGGAGAATGATATGCTCAGTGTTGCTTTCCTCCTAGAGTTTGGTGGTGGAGGTGTGATGATATATGGAAATAGAGGGGCATTTCTTTGAAAGTTCGCACGGCCCTTGTAATATTTCGGGGAGGTAGCCTCAATGCTAACAGGTATATCCGAGTGTGTTTAAAAGAGCATGCGCCATTTGTAGGAGAACATTTTCTCCTTATGCATGATATTGCACAACCGAATAACTCGCCAGTATCTTCACGATGTTGGTATTTAGGAGTCCTGACCTATACCCGATAGAGCATATGTGGGACAACCTAGGCAGAAGGATTAGGTGGAACTACGGCGTACTTCAGCTGGAACAGGCGCTGCTGAATGAATGGATAGTGAATAATGTAATATTTATTCTTGAAGATACAATTAATTTGAATCAAATTGAAATTTTCTTGAAAAACCTAGTGTCCGGTTAATTTTGCGGTTAAGTGTAGTTAAATTAATGAATGTTTAGCTTTTGCAAGATATTTCTGGATGGCCGGTTTTTTTGATGGTCAGTGTATTTATTTTTGTTTAACAATTTGAAAATTGTTATTTATTTGCTTGAGGATAGTCTGAAATTTATTTTTTAATTTAATTTGTATTATTTTAACCATTTATCTATAGTTAGCTATATTTCAACGAATAAGTTCAGCTAAGTTTGATTGAAAATACAGAACACAATGCTTGAAATTAAATGCTTAAACATTGTATATTGTATAAGATATATTAATCTTATATTTTAAAATTAAACAGAATATTGTTTCAAACTTGGGATTTAAACCATAAATATTAATATCCTAATTCGATTTCAAACTAGACACAGGTACTGATGTGTCTCCAAAATTCCGGTGAGCTCTTTACCTAATAACTTTGTCCCCTGGAGGTGACTAAAAAACCCCGAGTGTGAGTTTAAATCCCACATCAGTGAGTTGTATAATATATGTGTGCGCGTTTGTGTCCCGAGGGAAGAGCGTGGTAAAGCAGGTTAAAGATTAAAAACCGCTCCCACTAAATTAAAGGCAAGGATATATTGGATATTGAACTATAGACGTATTTTATATTTTTCATTAACAGACTATCGTTATTTTTAATTTTCTCATTAGAGCATCGAGCGACATCGACGAAAATCATTACAACCGGACAAATATTAAGCACCAGTAAAAACGTGTTTGCATTGAAATATGTTTTACAATACAGGGTGTCCGGAAAAAGGAGGCCAATCTGGTAACCATGGATTCCTTGAGCAAAAATAATAGGCCTTTCAAATGCCATTTTTCATTTTAGACCCCATGTTCGATATACAGGGTGTCCAATTTTGAAGATTAAAAATATTTTTTTTAAATAAATCGAGTATTTCGTAAGATATTTATTTAAAATTTGGTACAGTGCTTCAACTTAAAGAGTCACATTTTTTTAAGAAAAAAAGAAAAAGTTGCACTGAGAGAATGATTTAGTTTGGAGAAATAAATTTTATTTCAACCAAATAAATGATTTCTTTGTATTTGGCGAACTAAACATTTAATTGGGAGAATTAAGGCATTTATTTGATTAAAATCCGAATATTTAATATTATCAATTAAATCAAAATACTTATGTATAAGAAATATTTGTTTCTGAACAATAAATATTTATTTCTGAACATTAAACATTTGTTTCTGAACATTAAATATTTGTTTCTGAGCATTAAATATTTATTTCTCAGGAATAAGACTTTTTACAGAAAATTGCGTGGATTTATTGTTGATGAATACATTAATTCCGTTTTTAATTTATTTATAGTGAACAAATATTTATTTCTCAAAAACAATGAAAATTTCGTATATTCATTAATATTAAATAAATTGTTAATTTTTGTTAATAACGCTGTTTAATTTATTTATAATAAAAAAACTATTTCTCCTCGCACCTGCTTTGGGTATCAACCATCTTATAAATTTGTTAAATAAATCTCTGCGCCGAAAGGATTAGTCATAGGTTGGTTTTTTGAAGAAAAAAACAATCTGAACAACAATCTTTTGCTACGCATGGTTTATTTAAAAAAATATATAAACAATTTACATAAAATAGCGACTTAATTAATACCCAAAGAAGGTTCAAAGACAAATTATACGGATACAACAAATAAATGAATATAGAAAATTAAAAACATATATACATATAAAAATTTTTACTTACCTGGTTTATATTTGCGAAACTAAAATTTGATTTTTATTAAGAAATGTATGCCTCACAATTTGTCTACAGTACGATGTATTAAAAAATCTATTTTGCTAAAAATTATAATAGATATATATTTTTTTTTTCACAAGTTGTAAAGCATATCGTCGGTCCACTGCCAAAACAACGAATGTGCATTTTTCTAATTTTTCAGAAGAAGGGAAATAAAGTTCAATTTGTTGTTAAATATTCGAACGTAATTTATTTATAGGTATAAGTTTCCTATAGTATAAAAATATTTCAAAAATATTCAATATTCGCATTTGCGGTTTTGGCACTGCAGACTGAAAAAAATATATTATTTTCCAACAGAAAAGTCAAACCGGCAAATTTGCACATTCGATGTTTTGTCATTAAAGCAACGTTACGGTAGGGATATATTTGCGAAATTAAAATGTATTTTATATTAAAAACATGTATGCTTCACGAGTTGTTTATAATAAAACATATTCTAAAAAATGATAGGGTAGATATATAATTTTTTTATATAACTTTGCGTAGATGTAGGTACATACATAATATATCACTCTATCAGTATAATCAATTACTCTCATGAACTATAACTTCATAATATCTCCAAAGACACGATGACGTTTAAACATGTATCTATTATGTTAATTCTTCTTACATAGGTGTTAAGGTATTCATGCTTAATAAAGTTCTAAATTTTTTTTAACTAATGTATCTTATTAGAATCAGTTAAACCTCAAATTTATTATATATAAATCTGGATTTCCATGTCAAATTTTAAGAGAAAATTCAGGAAAATTGTAAATATCAGGAAATGCAGCCATTATAACCGCTTATACCGAGTAAGTTTTGCATTGAATTGCTGCGAGGATATAATCTTTAAAATAAATCGTAAACGAACAAGAAAAAAATAATACAATGAAAATTACTGCGAAATATCTTATAGATTGTATGGTAATAATAATATAAAATAATACAGTCTATAAATAACACCTAGTTAAAAAAAATAATCTATTTATTTTTATGCAATAAAGAAAATAATAAAAAAGAACATTCTAAAACCGATATATTTGAGTATAGATTTTCCTTTTATTCTTTTCTTATTTTGACTGTAATGTGTTTAACTAGAACTTTTTCAAAAAATACCAAATAAGTGAATTTATTATTAACTTAGAAATAATAGTAGAAAGTTCAAATTAAGATTAATTTTCAATTTTCTTTACCGCTTGTTTATGGTAATTTCTAATTGATGTCAGGTTAAGGGTAGAGACAAACAAATGTCTGTGTTAAAGGTAAACAAAATTAAATATATGAAAAATATTTATACATATTTATTAAAAAAATAACAAAAATAAATAACTCTGAACAAATTTTCACAACTAAACAGTTTTTGGCTAGGTTGGGTACTTTAATATGCTATGATAAACAAATTACCACGTACAAACATTAAAAACTTACATTTAAAAGTTTCTTTGAGGCTTTCCAGCCCTCATATTCTTCTAATAAACTATACATCTACCGAAAGGGACACAACACTTTTAACACAAAGCTCTTAATAAGAGAAAAAGGGAACAATGGCCAGTTGTCTCTGCAATGGCTTCTTGTTGAATCTTGTCTAATGCGCTACCGCGATTTCGCCGGTAGAGGGCCAACATTTAGTTCTCAGAAACAAATTTATTAATGAGGAATAAATATTTCTTATTAGAATTAAATATTTATTTCCGCTATTAGGGTATAAACTTTAATAGCAAATATTTCTTTCTAAGAAATAAATATAATGATGTAATAAATGTGGCAAATACAAATGTGTTATTCATGAGTAGATTTATTTTTTATAAATAATTATTTAATTACAAAAAAATAAATACCAAGAGAATTCCTGAAATAAATCATTTAGTTTTGTCAATTAATCCAATCTTCGAAATATGCTTATTATAACAAAATTATGAAAAATATTTATTTGTCTGAATTAAATTTAATGCAGAATAATAAATATTTATTAAATTGAAAAAACTAAGGCTTCTTAGTCATTTCAAGCCAGATATTTCTCTCAGTGTAATTGTCTAATATTCAAATTAGAGGGGTTTCAGTAACCACTGACCCCCAGTTTTTTAGTACCTGCTCCAATGACTCCCAAACTGTCTCTTTTAAGTTAACCATCCATTTTGGATTATTCTATGTCTCTTAACAAATTTCGAGAAAATACTTCGTTTTAGAGAAGTTGAAAAATAGTGGTGCCTACGCGGCTTACAAATACAAATACTAAACAATTTATTCAAATTTTGCAATAGGTATAAAAATATCAATAATAAAGGACAAGCCGAAAATAACTATTTCTAAAGTTAACGACGCAATGGATTCAACAATCTACAATTATTTATAAATTAGAAGCATTATAATAAGGTAACAAATTTAATACACCTTATTTTTTTTAGTAGAAATAAAAAAAATAGCCCGTCTCAAGAAATTGTTCGATATGACTTCCATGTTTTTGTAAACACATATGAGCTCTCTTTATTAAAGAAAATCTCACTTTGAAAAATATTTGGCTTCAACCTAAACTGCCCTCCAGCTTGAACGAATCTTTCTCTTAATGATTTTCGCTCAAAATTGGAACTATACTTTCATAAATCCCCAGACTGAATAGTCCAAGGGGATAAGGTCTGGAAACAGGGTGACCACTAAACAGGAGCATCTCGACCCCGACCAATCCAGCGATCAGGAAGGATTTGATTCAAATAGTTTCTAACATTTCTAGCAAAATGAGGAGGGGCACCGTCTAGTTGAAACCAAATATTTTGTGTTATATGTAAAGGTAATTCATTTAGTAAATCGGGTAGTGTGTTTTGAGGCAAGTGCAAAAATGTATAACCAGTCAAGTTTCCTGGTAAAATTGCGTCTCTACTATGGCTTTAGGATTTTTTTCAGCCCATATGTATGTGTTATAAATATTTGTCGTCCCATTTCTCGTAAATGTAGCTTCATCAGTAAACAAAATGTTTCTGATAAAACATAGATCACGGTTATTTATTTCACATAACCATCTACATAATACAAGTTTTGAAGCAAAAGAGCCTGTACTTTTTGGAGATGATGAAATGGGTACAGCTGCTGACTATAGTATGTACCTGAGTTTTCCCTATATTTTCGACCTGCTTAGCCAACACCCTGGTACTAATTTTCCATGTTTTCTTAACAATTCTTAAAATTTCCTCTTCCTGTTCAGGTTGAATCGCACAGAGTCGGCCGCAATTACCCCGGAAAGACTGACTTTCCTTTAAATTTCCAGTCTGCCTTAGACGGTTAGCCATATTTGAAATATACTTTCTTCTAGGATGAAATCGGTTGGAAAATTTTTCGGCATAGAGCCTAGCAGCTAAACTACCATTGGAGCCACATTTTCCTAATCAAGAAATAGTAATATTTGAATCTTACCCTTGATTAAAATCATATTTGTTATTTCAGAAAAGGGTACAATTCCTTATCACGAGTCATGTTGGTTTTTTTTACTTACAAGAACACTTCTAGCTTATAAAACACATTTAGCTTGCAAAAAATAAGAATTTACTTTGACAGTAAACAAACAATCCTATCATATTCAGGGTATTGCCATTTGTTTATGAAAGCGGCTGACTTGATTTGGAGATACTTGAAAATTATGATATTACCGTAGGCTACGTAGGCACCAATATTTCTTAACTTATCTCTGAAACGGAGCATTTTCTCGAAATTTTTCAAGAGACATAAAATAAACCAAAATGGATGGATAACTTGAAAAAGTTAGTTTGATAGAAACTGGTATTGTTTACAATGTTGCATTACATGATTTGTGATATGCGTTTATTTGAAACAATTTGTTATTCATGACTAAAGATTTTATAAAAAATAATCATTACTGTAAATTAAAAATCGCAAAATAGTGAAATCAAGAACAAACCAAACATAAAACAAAATCATAAACTTATTTTGAACAAAAAAATATATTAATTTATAAAAGTTATTGAAAATGCATGTGCACCAACTTAAATTCATACCTCAGCACCTCGATATAATGAATAATCTACGCACCCGTTCAAATATTCCTGACGTAACTCGATTAACAGGATTAGGAAACTCATCTTCGTAAACCACACTCTCTAGGTGGCCCCACAAAAAAAAACTCCAATTGGTTAAACCAAGGCACCTTGCAGGTAGACCGTGAAATGGAACCTCCACTTCCAATCCGTCTTAAAGGGTGGCTATTATTTAAATCAGTTCTCGTTAGAAGTCTGGCATGAGCTGTTGCTCTATCATGCATGAACCATATTTAATGGATAGAATTATGGGAATTCGTTATGAAATCACGTGAAAAACAAGAATCATCAGTGTGTATGTTATTAATAAAAATGCATTTATGGAATACCAACTGGCCAAATTTCTGCCTACGTGGGAGATCAGCTAGGTTCAATGGATAAACTCTTTGAAAATTGTATGGTTTCAACTCCTAAAGTAGGTTGGAACCTTTAATGCGGCCACTGACGTGGTTTTTTATAAAACACCAAGAGAACACATACCGCATTCGACGTGAGTTTCGCCAGCCAAGTTGGCATCATCTGGAGATGATTCAATCTAATCTTACGCTAAGAATGATAAACAGGTAGTCCTGTGATTAATTTCAATAATTCCATTAATAAGATGTAAAACAACCAGTTGCAAGAAGGTGAAATGTTGATCACCTATGAAATTTATTCATTGTTTCCAATTTTTCCGTTGACACAGACCTTGGACTACCTTGAGGATCTACCCGAATCAAACAATACCGGTCAAAATGACTAAAAAAAATTTCTTCAACTTACTAAATTTTGCATGAAGAAAACTGCTTTCGATTTGATGATAATTTCCTCGAACAACATGAAGGAACAACAATGGGTAACTCTTTGTCCACATTCATTGCCAATCTCTTCATGGATGGATTCGAAACAGAAGTAAAAGAAAAATGCTGGTATTTCCCCAGGGTTTGGCTTAGGTATGTGGATGATATTTTTGAAGTGTTTGATAAAAAAGTTACTGATATTGACAACTTTGTTTTTAAATTAGACAGTCATTTGGACAAACTAGACGATCAATTCAAACTAGATTCAAGGAACATATGACTCATCTAAAATACAGTAGAAGATAAGTCTAGTGTTGCCCAACATGTGTTTGAGAACAACCATAAAATAGATAGTAGCGATTTAAAATTAATTGAAAATGTAACAAATACCAGACAAATGGATGCATTTGAGAGCTTGGAAATTACAAAGTGTAAAAATAGGATGAGAAGTGACAGAGGACCAATCCCATATATTCCGTTCCATTAGTTAATCAGTCGCTGTTCACCGAACCGTAACAATATAAGTAGGATACATTGTTAGCTTAATTTTAAATATCTCCAGATGATGCCGACTTGCTTGGCGAAACGCACGTCGAGTGCAGTATATGGTGTCTTGAAATTTTGTGGAAAACGTCAATGTTATGATTTCAATTGCTGCTCATATAAAGTATTGTTCTCGAAACCAGAATATGATTTGCTCCAAGCTGTTTTACAAATTCTCTGGTAGCGATGGTTAGAACTCTTCCTACTGCTTCAAAAATTTCTTCTTCGACATTTACATCTCAATTGCTTATACGGCCATAACGTTCATGCTGAAACTGATAAGTGATAAGTTGCTGTTACACGCTTATCCAGTGCTTCAAAAGTTCTCCGATACAGCATGATAAAAATTATTAGAACTGAAATATTATACATATAAAAATTCATATTTCAGTGTTTCGAATAGCTCGTCTTCCATAAAATTTTAAAAACTTTCATCTGATCCTACAGAAATAACTATCAGTTCTATTGTATAATATTGTTAAGCTCCCACATTTTCTGTTCTTTCATCAAATACTACATACACTGGCATTGTTCTACATTTACTTCCATCAAAGCCTCTTCAAAATGATGACGAGCGTAATTCAATTTAAATATAGTGTTTTTTATTGTCACACCATTCACCTGAGGTTGCTATAATCTGGATTTGGATTAAGTTTGGGGTGATACGATGGTATTCGACCATTTTTTCGCCCATATCATCGATGACATATTTTGTAAAACGTTATTTATTTAAATTTACCGTAGCTAATAAATATTTCATAACATTTAGTCTATATATCATGCATACTGTTCGAGATATGGCGGATTAATTGGTGATATGATGAAAATCCCGTTAATAATTGGTACATTTCTACCATAAGTCAACATTTAAAACTGTCTATTCGTGATTCATTCAAATTTGAGTGGTTTGCAATTGATGCATTATTAATACATAATTTATTTATCTTTTTATGCCCTGATGTTTTTGATATATTTGCAGTATTAATTTAATTGAATTTTGTAGTGATACAAAAATCTGTTTATTAATAATTTTGTTGAGATTTACATATGTTGCCTAGATATCGGTATTATTTTTGTTCAAATTCATTAATATTCGTCGCATTTGAAACCTTAAAAACCAATTTTTAGCTGACAATTTGTGTTATATATAAAACCAGAGAAATATGTTTTAAATTTTCTTGTAAATCAATAGGCATGATATTTTCAACTAATCAAGTACTTAATTACCACGTATTTTTTAATAATTTGACCAGAGAAAAGTTACTATATAAAATATTATTTATTTTTAAAGTTATTTCTGCCACATAGCGAATAAAACCGTTAGACTCAAAGAGTAAGAAATAAACCAAATATGATTCAATAGATTTAAGAACCGTGAAGAGATTTTGATTATGTATTTTATTTTAGATGAAAAGAAATTCTGTTACAAACGATAGGCTTTTCGTTAATAGGGACACAAGTAAAGTCAATATTCTCCAATAAAGCTTCATTAAGGAAAAGTTCTTCCATATGTTGGCCTTATTCTGTTGAAATCATAAATAAATTGTTTATTTCTTTGAAGTAGGGCTATATTGTAAATTGTGTTGTTAACTAGTAATGATTATTTTTCAAAATAGAGTCAAAATTAAAAACAAAAAATTTTTATAAAGAAATTTGATACAGTTTTATTGACAATTCATAAGGCTAGAAGAAAAATTCCAGAATAAAAATTAATTTTTTCATATTTTTCAAATTAATCATTGAGGACATTCTATTAAAAGAATAGGACGAAAATTCTCCATCACTATCCATGATCTAATTATTTTATATCGTTATAAAAATTTTGGGGTACTAAAACACAAAATTTTTCACCTCTGCAGCTAACACCCTGTGTGCACACTTTTGCTATTAAAGTTACCCTTCCTACACATTATATCACGAGCCGTCTGTGATTCTGTGATTTATTTAATAGTGGGGCGATAAAATAAGTACTACGCAGAGCACCAAATAGTCCTTGTCCAGGCGTGTGGAGTTACTATGTTTAGGATTAATAGATTACCTATTAAAATTAATTATTTTCATCTAACTTAATAAATGAAAACGGATAAAAATTACTGAATGAAGCGGTACACATAATAATAATAATAATAATCAGAGAAAGAAAACTAGACCGGTCTCCAGGATCGGTTGTTACTGCTGGCTCATGTGGTGGATAGAAGGCCATGCGTAGACAAATAAAAGCAAAAGTACAAAATGAATATCGAAATACATATCGCTTGATACAATGTATTATTTAGAATGACTGGGATCTGCCATCGTATTAACATATATGGTCACTATATTCATTTTGCACTCGTGGTTGTTATATTTGAGCAACTTGGTTTGTACATATGTTTATATAAGGAAAATATTATCGTTCCACATCTACAGAGGTTAATGGTGCAAATTTAAAATTGTTTACATGGGCAGGCATTGACTAACAGCTCAGATTATTTTCACTAATTTTACACATCGTTTTATATTCCAGGTTCTTGTATAAAATATTTTTTAGTTTATTGTGTATAGCTCAACTTTTGTTGTCATTGACCACAAGAAATTCTTAGTATAACCTTAATATAACCTTATTACACTGAAAGTCAGTGATTTCATTCACTATAATCACATAATTTTTTATCGTACTTCGTCTATAATATTCCTTAAAACATTTTTTACACACTTGGTAGATATGTTTAAGGTAACTTTTCAAGTCATCAATATATAAGAAATGGACATTGGAGGTCAAGTACGAAATCATTTATAAATATGAAAAATAATAAGGGGCCCAATACCGCACCTTGTGAAACTCTTTGTTGGAAAGATTGTTTGTAGTGTGATTCAAAATAAAATTCAATATTTAGTGGTGGGTGGTGCATAGCTCCTTTAAGCTCGCAGTAATCAGATCATTTTATAACACAAACTTTATTATATAATTTTTATATATATATATATATATATATATATATATATATATATATATATATATATATATATATATATATATATATATATATATGTATATATATATGTATATATATGTATATATATATATATATATATATATATGTTGTTTTTCAGGTTTTCGCGGGTGGTGAATGTTAAATTCGTTTTCCGGGTATACTCCCGCGTAGGTGATAGGCCCCGAGAGGGACCGTGGTTCGAGTTACCAGAAGCCGCAGTAAGCAATTATCTGTTAGAACCTGAAGATGGCAGATGAGATTCTGCCGAAACGTCGTTCAGACAACCACGGTCCCTCTCGGGGCCTATCACCTACGCGGGAGTATACCCGGAAAACCAATTTAACTATATATATATATATATATATATATATATATATATATATATATATATATATATATATATATATATATATATATATATATATATAAAGGGTATTTTTTAGATTAGTTAAGGGATCATAAATATTAAACAAAATTTTTTCTTTTTTAACTTGTTGACGACGTTTCGCTTTTATTAGCTTCTTTAGGACACTAAAAACGTATAAACAATAATATAAATAATACGATTTTTTTTATACGTATATTATTTTTTTTATATGTATATTATTTTACATTAAAAATAGATATAAAAGGCACTTTCAAAAAAAAAATTTTTTTCTCAAACTTGGAAAATATAAAAATGTAGAAAGCACAGTGATAAAAAAAAATAAAATTAGAAAATACATGTAAATATAAAAACTTACAGCTGAATTAAAATTTTGTGTGTTATTTTATCAAAATATTTGCTGGAAATATTAGGTACGTTACTTTTTTTTTTATAAAATGTCTTTTGAACAGAAACAACATAAATATAATTGCTACTACACTGAACTGATTCTTGTGAAACATTATTAAATATTTTAAATATATGAAAGAAATTTGCTTTTTTAATGTTTCAGAAATATTTTATTAGAAACTCTACACGTGTTTCGGTTTTTTAGGTCTTTGTTAAGAGTACAGGGAATACTGAACAGTAAAATTTGTATCCATTGCTTATATAACCACATCTGGTACCTACTATAAAACTATTGTAAAATATGTTTTTATAAGTTGAATATTACTTTATTTTTTAAATCTAAATTATTTTATTTAAATTATGATGGCCGGTAAAAATTTGTTGTTCATTCGTTAAGTTTTTGTTATTTTTAACAGCTTTACTTATTTCTAATTGTTCTAATAGATCAAGTTTCTTTCCTTTCTTTTCTGAATGGAGTAATTTGGCATTATTTAAATCTATAAAATGACTGTTTTCTATACATGCCCGTACTATATACATTGTTTACAATAGATTTCTTGTGTTCATCGAATCGCTTTTTTACATTTCGTCTAGTTTTTCCAATGTATATAGCATCACAGTCACTACATTTTAACTCATATACTCCTGTTTTTTTGTAGTTTTTCAGTTTTGTCTTTATTATTAATTAATATTTTACCTAAATTATTTTTATTTACTGAAATTGTTCTACATCCTAGTTTATTCAGTTTATTACTAACTCTATTGCTACGTTTCGCTATTGATATAGCACTAATGTATGATACTTCCGTGATCGTATTCTAATAATGTTAAAGTAAGCGCTATTGAGATTTTCTATATCTGTTCTTTTGTTTATACTGTTAGGGTTCTTATTTATACAGATCATTTCGTTAAACATTCTCTTTCTGTATTTGTTATTTTTGGCTATTATTTTGGCATCATTAAATGCAAATGTGTGGCCCTTTGGGATAAAATGATCAACTAACTACTAATAAAAATTTCCATGCCAAAAAAATCCAACTCTAACTGAGTTGGATTTTTTTGAGCATTTTGTCCAAAAGCATTTAATAATGCCAAAATAACAGCCAAAAATAACAACTACAGAAAGAGAATGTTTAACTAAATAAAAAAAGAAGAGTATAAACACAAGAAGAAATATAGAGAATCTTAACAACGCTTACTTTAACATTATTGACCACCTAAAAAAGTACTTTTTAATACAATAAGAAACTAATGGAGATAAAATAATAGGATCACGGAAGTATCATACATTAGTACCGCCAAACATAGCAATTATATTTCTGTTGTTTCTGTTCAAAAGACATTTTATAAAGAAAAGTACGTAACTAAAATATCCAGTAAATATTTTGATAAAATGACACACAAATTTTAAATTTAATAGTGTTTTTATATTTACATATATTCTATAATTTTTTTTATCACTGTGTTTTCTATATTTTTAAATTTTCCCAGTTTGAGAAAAAAATTTTTTTTTGAACGTGCCTACTTTCTCTTCTATCTATTTTTAATATAAAATAATATACATATAAAGAAAATCATATTATTTATATTATTGTTTATACATTTTTAGTGTCCTGAGGAAGCTAATAAATTTAGCGAAATGTCGACAATTTAAAAAAGAAAAAATGTTGTTTAATTTTTATGATCCCATAACTCACCTAAAAAAACCGCTGTCAATTACTTGGGGATCAGTTCTTCCTCACCGTAGTAAAACTCGACGTGTGGTAGAGTTTATAATAAAAAGCAATCTTTAATGTTTCAAAAAAGTCACATTTTTTTACGTTTCAAAAAAGTCACATTTTGATGTTTCAAAAAAGTCACTTTGATGTTTCAAAATAGTCACATTCTTTGACGTTTCAAAGAAGTCACATTCTGACGTTTCAAAAAAGTCACTTGACGTTTCAGAAAAGTCACATTTTTTTGAAGTTTCAAAAATTGGGACTGATTTTGCTCATCAACGAAATCAATCTCCTCCTTGATCTCTAGAATGTGTGTACCAAATTTGAAAGCTTTATCTCAAAACCAGTAGCTGCTATCGTGAACCAGACAGACAGACACACAGACAGAAAATTTTTTCTGTCTGAAATTTAGGTATCGTCATAATACTTCGATATTCGTCCAGAAATGCAATAAAAATTTTCAAAATTCTTTTCACGAATACATAACTTCTTCACTTTGAGGGGTTAGGAAGTAATACCTTTTATACATATTTATTATATAAAACTAAATGTAATATTTTGTTACTGGAGTTCTTTATATAGTTAAATTGATTAAGATCAAAAAAATTACTAAAATTATTCAGCTCTATTATTTTACTGGTGAATTATTATGTACGGATTCATAATATCTAGGCATATTAAATTCACCTAGAATTAATACGTCTATATCATAAATACTAGTTTGGTTAGCCAAACAATCAAAAATTGAGTTATAAAGTTGTCTATTTAAAATAGGTGGCATGTAGATCACAAAAACGGAAACAGTTGCAACTCCTAATATGATTTTAATGCCAATTATATCTACACTTGAGTAATTTGCATAAATACAGTCTAAATTTATTATGTTAACTTTGAATGTGTTATTTAGTAGGTTAGGAGAGCCTCCACCTCTAGTTAGACCTAATTATTTAAATTTACGATCGCATCGGTATAAATATCTCGGCATCGAAAATATGTGAGTCTAACTAGACTTCTGTGAGGCATAACATATCAAAATCACAGTTTGCAGTGAAGTTAAATAATTAGGTGGTTTTGGTATTTAACCCTCTTACATTCATGTGGAAAACATTAAATGCAGAGAATATAACATACAAATCAGAAAAAAAATCCTCTTTTGTAACTTTACCGGCAATATTTTGTCATTGGACAGCCGCATATAAATATCTTTCACAATCACGGTGTGTATGAAATACGTAACGGCGAATACATGGAATACACATACACAGAATATGTGACGCATCTGTTGTAAAGTCGTCGTAGTTTTCAAGCATTTTTGTAGTTTATATATAAATTGCGCCATTGCTAAGGTCGCTTTATACGAGAACCAAACCAAACATCACCACGAAAACAACCGCACACTTTCGTGTTGCTAAGTTAACTGGGAAATAAATGCCAAGTGCGTATATTTTTACATACATAGTATCCCGGTTTACTGCAGAATCCTGCACCTTTTAACCCATTGTATCCCAAGTATCGAAAAATTCAAAAAACGAACGTTTTTGTTTGTAAATATTTATTTTGTTACACTTAAGAATACATTCCTTGTGTCAAAAAAAGAATTAAAAAAATTAACGTATATAAAAAAAATGCTGATGCGTAAACGAACCACTGGGAGGAAACATGAAATATTATTTTGAGGCACATAAGATATAACTAATAATTTTAACGAAAATATATCATAGAAAGTTTCAATCTTACATAAAATAACTAAGCGTAAATTATTTTCTACATAGAACTTTACTTAATAAAAAAAACATTATAATATTTCATGGTGCGTAAACGCACCATTGGTAACACCCGGTTTCATTTTTGGTGATACTGTACAAAGCATGAAGTATGTAAATGTACATTACATTTATTACAAATGTAAATTGTGTGGCTATGGCAAATTCTACACCTCCTTCGTGCTTTATTGGCATGAGAAATCATGAGGTGACCTGTATTATCATAACGCAGTTCATCTATAGCAGGAGCAAGATTCCTTTCAATTATTGTTTTATCGGTTTTTAAAAGTCGTAAGGCTACGTAAGATTTAAAATCTACCTGGGAAATTTTTTTTTAATTGACATTATAAATTTTCCATGCGTTGACGACTAAGCTATCCAATGAATTACAAAATAAAGGCCACCACCATTTTTTCCCAAATACTTGGCATCTATAATTAGCAATTCCGTTGTCGTGTAAATCTACCCCACCCATATATTTATTGTATTGGGCAATTACATAAGGTTGGGGTATCTGTACATCTCTTCGTTCTTTTCTATTATAGCGCTTAACATTTTGAACAGGAGCTACACTATAAACATTACTTGCCATCGTTACAACCAAATTATCGTGCCAACGGACAATAGAAACTTTTGATTCAGAATCATATGCTGAAATATGGGACTCGTGGTCTTTTTTTACCAAATGATTTACAATTTTCGATTGGACACTTATTTGTCCTATTTTCGCGGATAGAACCGGTGGCAAAATAACCATTATTTTTTAAATGTACGAAGAGTTTGAATGACGAAAAAAAGTTGTCGAAAAAAATTTGGTGATTCACTGGCTTATCCACAACAGAAAGTAGACTCATGACAACGTCACCGCTAAGACCAAGGCTAGAATGAGTTGTATCTATAAAATATAAAAATACGTAAATACGAGTAATACGAAATTCATCATTATTCTCCAAATCCGTAACGATCTCCTCCAGAGCCGCTTCTAATTTCCTTTGAGTCAAATACCTTGAAAACGGCATATTTTACTGATTTCAATTAAATATCACGTGTACTGCACAAGAAACAAACAAATACTAAACAACACACTAATCGGCCACTGTTTACGCTACATAGGCTGACTTGTCGAGACTGGCAATAGCTTGGTTTTATTTCATAGATAAAACCAGTGGTCCGTTCACGCACCAGTAATTATTTAATAAAAATAAACCATAATTTATATTATATTTTAAATGTATTTTTTCTACCATGTAATCTACATATTATAGACCTACCAAAAATGACGATACTTTCCAAGAATAAAATATTTTACTGTTTTAGATTCACTTCAACCTTTGACACAAAATTATGCAGCGTTTTTCTTGATTTTTGAGGTGTCATAAAATTTTTGTTTTAAAATAAAAGTCAACAGTTCGTACGGTACTAAGTTCTCTAATACTGATAATAATAAAATTTATAAATGGATATGCAAAAATATTTACTGAATTTAACAAAAAGATCATAATATATGTGGTGCGTTAGCGCACCACTGGGACAAAATGGGTTTTAACCTCAATATATCAGTATAAAGGCAATATCGATATAGGTTGCACATATTATAGGTATAGTAATAATAATATTATAATAAGTTTATTCATCAAGAATTATAAAACTTAATAATTACAGAAAGATTATTAATGAAATAAATGAAAAATTAATAAACCAACTGAACTTACGAAGATCTCATTGAGATATTAACACTGACGTAGTTTTCCACAAAACACTAAAACACTATATACTGCACTCGACGCGCGTTTCGCCAACCAAGTTAGCATCATCTGTAGATGATTAAAACTGTTTTAATCATCTCTAGATGATGCCAACTTGGTTGGCGAAACGCGCACCGAGTGCACTATATGGTGTTTTTGTGTTTTGTGGAAAACTACGTTAGTGTTATCTTCACATCAAAGGTTCCAACCCACTCCAGGAAATTGAGATCTTGTTTGTGAGTGTGGAGTTTAACTTAACTATATGTGTATTATGTATTATATAAGTATTAGCCTTAGTTTAATTTCTACAACATAAAATAGTGTAATACAGAACATAAAATAGCGTAAGTAATCCAGAACAAAACAAAATATCTCGGTATAGAGAGAGGTAAGGAGTGAGTTTTTAAATCGTTTATTTATTGATAATTTTGAACTTGGCTAATTAGGTTATTACAATAAGGTAAGTATAGAAATTATGCACTTTATTACAGAGAACGCGACAATAGAGATTTAGGCCCATATGAAATTGTTAGTGGTTAATAGCCATTCTTTGATTTTTCTTTTGAAAAGATTTACGTTATTAACTGTCTTAATCTGTGACGGTATTTGTTCATAAAATTTCTTAGCAATATATAAATTAAGGCTGGGAATCGAATACGAATAATTCGAGTATTCGAATATTCGAGTATTCGAATACGAATTTTTCTAATAGGAAATTATTCAGATATTCGAAATATTGGATTACTCGATTACTTGAATACTCGAATACTCGAATATATTCGAGTATTCGAATATTTAATTATATTTGAGTAAATTTGAATATTAAAATATATTATTAAATTATGTACGAATAGGTATGCAGTATGCATCCAACCAAATTAGGTAGATAGTAGGTATCGGTGGGTACCTATTCTAAAATCCAAATACATATATAAATAGACCACATTAGTGGAACGTTTTACTCCCAGTCAAACTATTCCATCTCTTTCTCGCCTCGACCTTATTCTTACTGTACTAAGGCAGGGGTTAAAATTAAATTTTAAATTTTAGAAAACCTGTAAATATTTAACTATTGACTTTTCATGTATTTGTTTTACCTTCACAATCTGCGTCTTTTTTAAAAACATTCCAATTTTAGAGCACTTTTATTTTTTTCGAAAAGGAAAAATAGTTATGACACAAGTATAATAAACTAGCTCTGTTTTCGTTTTATTTAAGCTTCAATAGTTAAATGTGAGCAATAGCGCCTCAATCCTAAAATAAAATACTAACTAAATAATTCCTGACCCTTAAAGCACATGTACAGGAGACATACCCTATTGTCGGTATGGAAAGCACAACAAATTGCCTGCTTAGTGGATTAAGTCACGACTATTATTGTGGTCTATCCAACCAAATACTCAAATAGAGTATTCACTATTCACTAGTATTCAGTGCTATACCTATTAATAATTAATATTCGAGGATTCGGATTATTCGGATACCTATTCGAATAATTCGGATTATTCGAGTATTCGAATATTCGAATTATTTGAATGGGTATTCGAATAATTCGAATTATTCGAATATCCGAATACTCGAATAATTCGAATAATCCAAATATTCGAATATCCGAATAGTTCAAATACTGTAATATTTTTTCGAACGAATATTCGAATACCAAAATCTGGAAAATTCTCAGCCTTAATATAAATAGCTTCTTTGTCCAATTGTTTTATAGCATTTTACAACAGTCGTTTTATTTCTAGTATCATAGTTATGTTGCAAATATAAATAATAATCATGAATTTTTGTGTGGTGTTTATTTATATTTATATTTTTTTTATAGCTGCCGGCTCTGAAAAATGAAAACATTTCCGTCGCCAAATAATAATAAAGAGTGAATTTCTAGTTCATGTTTAATGTGGCACCATATCGGAATCATTAATCATCATTAGCAGTAAAACATTAATTTGTAAACACATTTTTTCACAATTAGTATTTGGTTGCTCAACGGCATGTTATCGAAATATTAATTAGAGTTATCTCAATTAATAAGTCATGTTTTCACAAATTAACTGCAAGAAATGATTCGCATCCAATAATTTAAAATAAATATTACACAGTAAAAGTGAGCAAGTTAAATTGAATGCCCTGAAAATTAATTTACATTTTAATGTTTACTTTTCGAATTCCCACTAAGGAACTGCGAAACTTTTCCAATTTAACAAAGTTTACGTATTTTCTAGTTTGAAATGCCCCAGTAGTGACATAAAACAATCATTAAAACGAGCAATTATCAATTATAAAACATTTCGTTTTCCTCCTCCATTTTATATTCATGTCACTCATATTTATTTAGTACTGTTTTATTTAAACAAGTTACAATTTGTTTTAAATCAGTTATATTGTAAAATATAATTGATCGAACTCTACAACTAGTTCGAAGAAGGTTTGTAGATATTCTAAAACCATCGTGGAATGTAATAAACAAGAGTGCATTGATATACCAAAATTTATTTATAAATGACCGAAACATTCCTGGAGTGGGTTGGAACCATTGATGTGAAGATAACACTGACGTAGTTTTCCACAAAACACCAAAACACTATATACTGCACTCAACGTGCATTTCGCCAACCAAGTTGACATCATCTGGAGATGATTAAAACTAAACTTATGCTAACAATCTACCCTATTTATAACTAAACTATTGTCACTAACCGATAAAGCGGCTATTTGGGATAGGCCCTCTGTCACTATTCATACTATTTTTACACTTTATGCTTTCCAAGCTTTCACATGCAGCCAGCTGTCTAGTATTTGTTACATTTCTAATTAATTTTAAATTACAAATATCTATTTTATAGCTGTTTTCAAACGCATGTTGGGCTACACTAGACTTATCTCTTCTACCATATTTGAGATGGGTCATATGCTCTTTGAATCTACTTTGAATTCATCGTCTAGTGTGTCCAATATACTTAACAGTCCTTACAGCTAATTTCATAAATCCCCGACTTTTCGCTTGTTTCAATTTTGTCTTTTGGATTGGCTAAAAGTTGTTATAGTTTGTTTCCCGATGAATGAACCACTGTCATACCTACATCTTTAAAAATCTTACCAATAACACGGGTGAATGGAGAATCGAATGAAATCGATACAAATTTCGGATTTTCTCTTTCATTTTGAAAGGTCGAGGAATTTCGAAGCGACTCTTTAAACTTTCGTTTCCTAATTATTTTATCAATTAAACTTACAAAATATCCATTACTCGCAGCTATATCCTTAATCAATGCCTTTTATTTTTCAAATCTCTCCTTATCAAGAGGGATGCTTAATAGACGATGGACTAGAAAATTGAAACTCGCCATTTTGTGTTGAGCACAATGGTGAGAGTCCTTATAGATATATTTTAGAGTACTAGTATCTTTTCTGTATATGTCAAATTTCTACTTATTTTCACTATTTCTAATAATTATTAATACAACTAAAAATGATAGTTGTCCTGAGTTTTTAATTTAATATGTGAATTTAACTGACGCGAAACGACTGTTTAATTTAAATACAAAGTTATCAATATCAGCGACTTTTGTATCGAACACTGCAAAAATATCAACCACATACCTAAGCCAAACCCTAGGGATATACTCAAATTTTTCTTTTGCTTCCGTCTCACATCTGTTCATGAAGAGACTGGCAATAAATGGTGACAAAGAGTTACCCATTGCTGTTCCTTCATCTTGTTCGAAGAAATTATCGTTGAATCGAAAACAATTTTGTTTCATGCAAATTTTAGTGAGTTTAAGATATTCTTTTACTACATCTTGACTACTGAGATTGTTTAATTCGAGTTACACCAGCACATAACCAATGAGCAGATGACACTCACTAAGATTCGTGAGGATGTCGGAAAGGGTTCATCTGAATACTGAACTTTTTCGTAAAATGTTTTTTTATGTTTCTTTGGATCTCATGAAAACAGAACGAGAACACAACCAAATGTGTATCTGCCCCCAGTAGCTGAGCTAGCTGAAATGTTTTGTAGCAGAACATACAGCGAAAGTCAATTTATCTACACCGCTCAGGCTATGGTACAATTCAAACAATCAAACCCCTGTTAAAAGTACCCATGTGGTAGTTGAACATAATCTATAACAATGGGGGACGGCGTAGATCTCTCTTAGTGAATGTAATATAAAAAAGTTATTATTATATGGGGGATAGTTTTTTCTGCTATGACACTCTAAGTGGTATAAATACTATTGTTGACTAAAGCTGTATATTCATCTGCCTTTTCATTTATCATTTATTTTATTTTCTGCATGATTACCTCCTCCCTAATATCGTTCTCTTAGTATGAAGTTATAGTATATTTGTAATAATATAGTAATAAGTAGAGCTGTCCGAGGTCACCTGGCCGACAGAGCCGTCATATGACTCATATGTTTACATCATATCATAATACTTGAATAAGTACAGTAAATGGAAATAAATTTTAACAATAATGTTACATTTTATAAAAATTTGTATAAAACTCACCCTTTTAAGCAGATTTATGAAGTAGTTTGGTTGTCGTCATCACAAAGTGGGGAAGATCTATACTATAATAGCATCAGGTATGTTTCTACAGCTGTCTCCGTCAGCGATGTTCGCTTTGGTGAAAAAATATGTTTTGCATTTTGAAAATGACCATTCGACATCTACGGATGTAATACAGGCATAAGTAAAACAATCTGTGAACTCACTTAACGAAGTTGTAGATGCACCATCACAAATTTGTCTTAATTTGCTAAAATCAGGATCTTTCTGTAATACACTCTCGAATTTTTCACTAACGCGATGATTTTTTGCGTCATTTATAGCCTGTAGCTGTGTATTTACGTCGTCCACTATTTGCAGCGATTCCACTAACGACAACGACCTATTTTGCAATTTTTCTATTGCGTCATGTAGTCCTCTATAATTGTTATTAATAGTTTTTAAATCTGTTTCAAGGAAAACGTCTTGAAAGCTTGTCTGGCTTTCCCTAATAGCTGCAGCCTCGTTAGGGTTGAACTGTAGTATCACAGCTTTTATTTGTTGAAAATATTCAGCATAATAAAAAGCCGCTTTCAACCACGTTCTCCAACGTGTAAGAATCGGCTCTGGTGGTTCAGGGATACCAGGACACTGTCTGTGAAAAGCTCGAAGCCGTTTAGGAGATTTGAGAAAAACTTTTTTTGTATTTGCTATTAATGCATCTACCTCTGGAAAACATTTTCGAATCGTTTCTGCCACAAGATGTAACGCATGCACTTTACACGTAACATGTAAAAACCTATAATTGTCTCTTTGAAAAGAACGGCCTACCATGCGCATTGTCGCAGCACCATCAGTCACAAACATCAATACTTGACTTGTTGAAAGTTCAAATTTTTCGAATGTCTCCAACACCCCACGCGTAATTATTTCGCCAGTACACGCAGTTAGTCTTTTACTAGCTAGTAAAAGTGGAAATGTTAGTTTAAGAGGGCCCAGTACATGCACTATAATATTTAAAATAGAATTTTTTTTTACAATCTGTCGTCTCGTCAATACATAACCAGAGCCGTGTATTTTTTCATCCACATTTAATCCTATTTACAATGTCTTCACTAACAGCTGGAATATATCTACGTAACGATGTACGACTTGGTAAGTTCACCTGGGGATTGTATTTATTCCAAAACTTCCGAAATGGTTGTTTATTCAGTATGTGTAGCGGAATATTACAGGCTATTAACATTAACAATAAATCAAACATAAACTGAGTTGTCAAAGGCATGCCATTTTTTTTATTTTGATGTTGCACGGTGTTGATATGACGACGACAATCTGTTTTGTGCCAGCACATTAAGTCTTGATTACAAACTTTACAAATTATTTTGCATCCGCCATAGAATAAATCCGGAACTTCACAGATAAATGTATTCACTGTGTCCGCGTACGGTCGTTTTTTACCCTTTGGCGCGTTTGACATTATGTATAATTTATAGGTATAACCTCACGCATCAACCTTTCAAATAAGACTGCAGCGTAAATCAGTTCTAAATCGGCACGTGTGACGCCATCGCAAGACCGTGGCTGTACTCCAGCCACCTGGGACAGCTCTAGTAATAAGTTTATTTACAAAAAAAGAAGTACAAAGGAAAAAATTCATTAAAAATATACATAATCATGATACAATGCAAATAAACAGTATGAGTTCCAGAAAATTTCTGAGAAAATATCCATTTAGACTCATTTAAGAACCTATCAATGGACAACTTACATTTTTATTATTTGTCTTTAGTTTTTTAATACAACAAATATATAAAAAAAATCTAAATAAATAAAGCAAAGATACGAAATAATATGAAACGCAAAAATTAATAAATGGGACTGTTTTGGGATTACCATTTAATTAAAAATAAAAGTAATAATAATAATAATAATAGTAAAGTTTATTTACAAAGAGGGGTATACACATAATAATATCATAGAAAATAAATGTAAATAAATAAAACCAACACACAGAGGTGAACCTTGTGCGTGGGTATGATACTTTATTTAAACTGTACCTATGACTAAACATAATTCAAAAAGTTGATTGAAGATGAAGTTACTTTGTGAAAATCCATTTTGTTTTAAAAATTTTAAACACTTTTCTTACTTGTCTAATTTTCACTTTATTTGTTAATTTACAACTAGTTTCATCCTATTCGGACATTTTCAAGTAAACTAAAGTTTACTTGAAAATGTCCGAAGTTTACTTGAAAATGTCCGAATAGGATGAAACTAGTTGTAAAATAACAAATAAAGTGAAAATTAGACAAGTAAAAAAAGTGTTTATAAATTTTTAAATAAATATAATTCATTACCTGTTACCTACTCTATTATAAATTTGACATAAAATATACAAACCCTATAAACTATACAATATTACAAATATCATACTCTCTTGAGTTGCTTCTACTTTAATTTATTTGTAATACATATATTAATTTACATTTAAATAAACGAAAAGAATTCCACAAAAGTATATACTTGCATGCGGATTTACTTCTCCTTCATTCATTTAATGCTATGACAATGTACAAAAACAAAACGTGGTGTATTACAGAGAAAAACAAAAAAATAAAGAATTGGAGGTAAGTATTTATACATCTATCTATCTTAGTCTATCTATGTATATTATATTTATAATCCATGTACATAAATATTACCACTCATTCATCAAAAACCATACATACACATTACATATTTTTACACATTATGAAATATTCTAAATTTTTAACAATAATTTTTCATATCTATTATTTTATCTATATAGAAAACGGAACTTTTAAATATGCTTTTGATTTACTACGCGTCAAGTAATTGTAGTTTAAATATGTCATTGAGTTTTATTCTTATACTGTGTGACGGTAATGTTTAAGAAGAATATTTCCCTGATGTCTAATACTTTTGCTTCTTTATAGAGCAAGTTTTAAATTTATTTGATATAATTTTTACAAAATATTTTAATAAGACTTCTAATTTTTGCAGACGCGAGACTCCACCCCACCCAAGAATGCCATAAGTCAAACGTGACTCTACTAGCGCAAAATATAATATTTTTAGGTGAGGTTTATCCAAAATAAGTTTATAATATTTAAATTTATATAGCAGGGTTCTTAATGTATTTGTTACATTATTTACATGTGCATCCTATCTTGCTGGTATATAGTTATTCCTAAGTATTTTGCCATATCTGTAGATCTGTAGATTTTTATTAATTCACCATGAATGTTAATGTCTAGAGTATTATATGTTGGTAATGAATTCATGCAACAAGATATAGGCAGAAACATAGTTTTGTCAAAATTTATGGTTAAAAGATTGTGATTAAACCAATCAATTATATTGCCCAGATCAGTTTCTATCTTGTATTTTACGTCATTCCAATGGGCCTTTTCACTACTTCTTAAATCTCAAAACAAATATGTTTATTTGAAAGCTAACTGCTAGATATTCACCTTGTGCAACTCAGTTTGAAATATAAGTCTCCCATTGTTTAACAAAAAAATAAACATTTATAATGGCAATTTGAACACTCGTTTGACCTTGAAACTGAGTGACGTCACACAAACCGGAATCATGTTGGTAGCATTTGCCAGAACGCCTAATACTACTAACATCACACCACAACTGACACATTTTACATTGTTTACGGTTAGTTTTGTGGTTATGTCCTGTGTGTTCATTTACGAATTGTGTTTAGCTTTGTTTCTGCACATTATTGGAAGAAAATGGAGCCAGGATTTTCTAAAGGAAATGCAGAAAATCTGCCGAAAGTTTACTTTATTATGGTGGACGAGTTTTACCTGTCAAATTTGGATTATTTATCAGCAGAAGTAAGGAATATTAAAACAAAACGGTAAGTCATTAGTAATCTTATTTTTGTGTAATTTATTTATAAATATAATGGAACTACCATTATTTTAACATGCAATTGTTGCAATAAGTTTGGAACCAATGGTTTTATAGTAACACCAGTTTTCTGAATCTTCTTTTAACTGTAAAATTTCAATAATTTAGCATCAATTTCTAAATACAACTACTGTTCTTACATCAAAATGATCTTCACAACAGTAAATGTTTCTGGTTTTCGTCAACTACTTCTTAACTTTGGCTATTTTAAACCATGCTTGTCATCTATTTTCATCTGGTGGAACGTAAACGAAAATTTTGATTGGACAATTCATGTTGTTATTTGTACATGTTGGTACAAAGCACTTTTTAAACATGTTCCACGGTTCCACACACAACAATCCAAACTAAAAAGAAACGGCTGTCAAAGTCAATTTCGACGGCAACTGTCAAAAAGCAGAGAACCAACTTTGTCATACACCGATGTGTCATGTTCAAGGTCGTAGTCCCTTTGACGTCACTAAGGTGGGATGCGTGACGTCACGTAAAAGCGCGCGCTTTATTTCCGCACTTTTGTTTTTTTTTTATAGAAATCGTGCTCAAAAAAGGAAAAAAATACGACAAGTTTTTTTTATAAAACACTATCACATAAAGCAATAAAAAAAATATCTGTGAAAAGGCCCATTATTTCCTTTGTAAAAAATAGCTGTATCATCAGCAAAGCTTATAATTGTCCCCGTAGTATCACTTGTTAGTAGGTTATTTAAATATATAGTAAAAAGGATGGAACCTAAAACCGTGCCTTGTGGTGCTCCACATTCAACAACTCTCTCTTTACTTAATTTTGATTTAATTGCTAACCATCTGTTTACGATCGAGCTTGCCATGATATTATATGCATTGCCTCTAAATCCCATATCCTGTAGGACCTCTAATAACTGCGAATGGTTTACGGTATCGAAGCCCTTTGCAAGATCTAGGAAGAGGCATGTTGCTGGTGCACCCTCATCTAAAGCCTTGTACATTTCATTTGTATGAAATAGTATGGCATTTTGGTTTCACTTGCCTTCCTGAAAACCAAATTGTTTCGAAGAAATTTGGTTATTTCTTTAGTATAATCAGTAATTTTATTTTTTATCACTTTTTCATATATTTTGGTTAAATTATTAAATATGATTTGAACGAAACAACTACTAAGCGGGCAAATATGCCGACCTGCATTGGATTATACCTTCAAATCATGATAGATCGGTAACCAATATCATTTTCAATTCCTAACCAGACATAAACCGGTTTCGAACTTATTAGTTCTCCTCAGTATGTCATAGGTTATGGAACAGATAAATAATAGTGGCCAACCCGCTAGTCATATACTGACTAAGGTAAATTGAGTAGTGGTGAGAGGTATGTGAAACTTCTCATATGGTCCAAATGCTACTATCCGACCGACGTCATAGATGTCTCTGTGGCGGATAGCGACTTGCGAAGCAAGTACCGAGAGCGGCGACCTCTAGCCCAGGTGGACTAAACTATTGAAAAGCGATCATCCAATCTTTAAGCCGCTGTTAATACATTCATTGGCGTTTGCGAATTAAAGAGTTTGTCCTAAACAAAATAGTTTATATCTGAAAATTTGTAAAATCCCGACAACTTATTTTTTCCTTTTAGGCAACTTATTTCTACATTGTAGAAAAATGCTTTTTTCTTTTATTAAAAGTTTAGAGAAAGTGGTACGATTTTCAAACGTCTGTACAATATTACCATCATAGTAATGTAAAATTCTTTTTATTTCTTAGACTTTGTTATAATTAAAATTTGTTATCGAACAATGAAAGGTGTTTTCATGCTGTTTAGTTTTTTATGTATTTATATGAAACAAAAAAATAAATGCATACTACTTCTTCTAACTGCAAAACACTAAATATAATTTACTGAAAAAAGAAACATTTCCAAGATACCAATAAATAATAAATAGTATCATTTAATAAAGAAATTGTCCTAAGTATTTGTATTTATATATTAATGCTTGACATACATTTTGTACTGTTTCGATGTAACAAGTAAACATTTTAAAACCAGACAAAATATTTCCAACAGATATATAAATGCTACCAAACAACACTTTGAAAGCAATATGTCCAATGCAATCATTTACAGGCTCTTGGCAATGATACTTCCTATATTACATCCAGCGACTAGAGCCTGTAAAAACAAAATGTAATACAATACCCATACAATAACAGTTCAGTTGTTGCAGAAACAATTTGTCTTTCTGTTTAGAAATAGTGAGGACACTAGAAGAAAAAACTGCTATACTGTTACCGCAGTCTACATATAAAAGCTTTTTAAGCGAAGCACCGAACCAAAAGGACATTTAAGAATCATAAGTGGCTTATGTAGGTTAAGTTTTCATCCAAATGATTTCCTTCCATACGCATCTGCTAAAGTCCCGGTTTGTGGTTTCACTTCACAATTTACTCAGCATTGTTGTGGCAACATAAACCATTATGCGGCGAATACTGTAAATTTATAGTTCTTTAAAAGCAATTATTTTGGCTCGAGTGCTCGAGTCGAACCATTAAATCTTCAATGAAATCCCTAATTATCTTGCCGCAAAAATATAACACAATTTATCAATAACTGCTATGCTCAATTTAGTATATTTGCTTAGTTCAATCATTAGTTGTCAGATTCTTCGTGCAGAATTACACTAGACATTACTTTATATCTTATTCGAACGAAGCGGGTTTCCTATCTAGTGTACACATATTAAAACACAGTAAGAAGTCAAAGCTATATTGAAAACATATTTATATTGAAATTATCATGTAATATTTATAATAAATCGGTCCAAAGAATAATTTCTCTTTATGTTTAACTTGATATGAAAGAAATAAATTACTTTAATTGAAAATGCCACATTCATTTATTTTATTTATTTATATAAAATAATAAAAATAAATAAAATTTTTCATTTCACCTAGTGTTAGGGCAATATTCCACTAAACTTCTATTTATATGGATTACCAATATTCACTGACGCGGTCGCGACTCGCATTATTTGTAACCGTGTGCATCTGCGGTCGCGTAAAAGCTCATAATAAACAAAAATTAATATTACGGTTTATGGATTTGGTAGTAATTTTAATAAACAATTTTTTCTGTCTTTAAAAATTGCTCACATTGGTTAAGCCTGATTGTCTGTGCCCTGGAATACACAGGTTAACATTTATAAGAGGTAACTATTTATAGGTGTTTGAAAGCAACTCCCTGAAATCAAAGAAAAAAAGTTCTCTAGGGTTGTCCCATGGGACACTCTATAATTAACAAACATTTTTATAGGTGTTTGGAGTTTTCAAGAGATGCACATTTTTTAATAATGTAACTTTTTTCGTAATTCACTAAACGTAGACATTTTCACTTGATCTATGAACACCCCGTATATAAAGTTAAACCTGGATATTTAAGAAACTTAAGAGAAGCAGAATTTGTTATATAGATTGATTTTTTTCGTAAATGATTAAATAAAGAAATTTTTTCTCTTGGCAATCCCATCCGTGGACACACTGTATAATCTTAGTTGTTTTTTTTTCATACAAAGAGTAGTGATTAAGCTTCTAAATAAACACATATACATTATTGGAAAAAGTAGAATGCTTGCTTTGTGTGTGTGTGCATAAAGGATAAAAATAGCAAAATCATGTATGCGACAGAAAAATACTGCATCACTGTTGACTTTTTCTGCGTTATTGTGTTTTCGAAATAACGAGGGCACGCCTCATCGTATCCGTTCCACATGTGATACTGTATGCCTCATCACTCATCAGTCATCACATGCTTTTCACATCTAATCCCTTCCCTTTGTACACTCAGTTTATTGTGGAAAGAACAAACAACAGTGTTGCCAGATACCTAGTGATTACCAAAATCTACAATTTGTAATTTTAACTGGTAGTTGTTAATGGAGCCTCTAATAATGGCATAATCTACGGATATAACTAAAATCGTTTCATGTAAAGTGCATAATATGCAATGAATACTGTTCAATTTTACTGTGATGAACATTTGGCAACATCTAGTTAGTAGTAGGGCGGCCATATGAAATTTTGTTCATACAGCTACGCTCATTTATTTTATAATTATAAAATAAATGCTACACTGCACGAAAAATAAGAGCTCTGTCTCCCTTTCTGTATTGAGTGCGGACTGCACTCAGGGCTATGTGTGAACGCATTTTTTCAAACGTAATTTAATCAAAACCAAAAAAAGATCAAACCTTAAATCAGAAATAAATTAATGACGAACACAGTTAACGGCAGAGGCGGCTGGTGGATTTAAGTTATACATTATCTCAATATTGGAGCAGGGAACACAAGTAATATTTTAAGGCACGACTATCAGTACTTATTGAAGAAATTAAAAAAAGTTATGAAAATGCGCAGCCTCCTCGAATTCCCTCTAGACCATTAGTAAAATCTTTGCAAACTATTTTTTTTCGTAATCAGAAGGAAAAGTTATTACATACGCACGCTAGGGGTGTAGCAGATGTTATTAAAAGAGTTGAAACAATGGTTACAAGAATAAAACATTTATTTAAATAGGCAACAATTGTAAAAGGTTTAATTTAATCAGAAATGAGCAACATAAGATAAAACTTACCTTAATATTACCAACTGTCCCATGGCTAGGAAGGCTGTTTTACTTTTGTTTACTTATTTTTTTTTAATAAAGTTTTTGAATATTGACATATTATTTGAAGTATCTGGTAATTTTTCCTAAAATCTGGTAATTTCGTTGTTACTTTCTGATAGCCACACTTTCACAACCTGGCAACACTGCAATAAACAATTTTGTGATGACGAGGTAAACTTCTCTTACGTTGCTGTTGTCTCATTTCTTTTATTATCACGTCAGCCGTTAGCGCGGTAAGTTAAACTGGCATTTCTCCTTAATCTGAAAATGTATGTTCATACAACTGAAGCAAAAGTGCAAATATTCAAGTGTTATTACGGCGGTAATACTGCCGAGGGAGTTATCAGCCGATTCATTTTTACATTTGACAACCATCCTGCCACGACGGTTCAAACTGTACTAAACATCATTCATAAGTTTGAGTCTGTGGGATGAGCTACATATTGCAGAAAATGTTGTCATTTAAATTACGAAGACGAGCCTACAGTTTACTTAAGGGAAGATCGGGAAAGCGGAAACTAACGTCTGTAATTTCGCCAATGTAATGTACAAGAGCGAAGAGTGCGGAATATACTGAAAAGAAATAGATACCACAATTATGATTACCCAAGAAATTTTTCCTGCAGACCGTAGGAAACAAATGGATTTTTGTGAAACCATGATAGAAAAAGCTAATGAAAACGAACATTTCGTCAAGAATATTTTATTCACTGATCAAACATCTTTTCCCATACATGGCCGGCATAATCTTTCTGTAATTTGGTATTGGTCCGGGGAAAATAAATATTTGCCATTACGTACTCAATATCCACAAAGAGTAAATATTTGGGCCGGCATTTTAGGTGATGATGTCATTGGTCCTATCCTATTTTCATTGACGGTAACTTAAACGTCGATAAATATTTAAACATTTTGCAAAATCAGATTATTCCGGCTGTTCAAGCTCTTGACGTTAACTTGGGCGTGATTTGGTACTAGCAAGACGGCTGTCCTGCTTAAAATGCAAGAAGGGTACAAGAGTCTTAGACAACATTTTTCCCCATCGTCTCATAAATGGAAAATGCACAATAAAATGGCCCCCGACTTAGCGCCTAACGATTTTTTTTTGTGGGCATATGCAACCTCGCAAATTTATAGAAATGAACACGTGCGAGCGCGTGACGTAGAAGAGTTACCTGCTAAAATTGTTGCCACCCTACAGAATGTGACATTTGACAAAATTTTAAATGTCAGGAGCGAATTTTATCACCAATTAGGGCATTGCCACGCGCAACATACCGATATTTTTGAGCCCCTTATAAAGTAACATTTAGAAAAAAAATTATTTTTGTTTAATTTTTAATACTTTTTTTTAAATCTATTTCATTTTAAATTTGTTTATTTTATTATCCTTAGAATATTTGTCAATTTAATTTTATTCAATAGTAGGATGCTAGTTTACTTTCACGCCAAATAACCAAAAACTATTCAAAGAAATTCCTTGAGTTTTTTTGATGCATTTTAAAAATAATATACATCAATTAACTAGAAATTCTCGAAATAAACAGGGTACGTAGTTATTTATAGAAAAAACAACTATACCTCCCAACTTTTTGAAATGTAACGACCAAAACACCATCACCAGTATCATCAGCTATATGCTATGATCTGATGAAAGGTGAGCCATCGCAGCGCATGAACTAAAGACGAATAATTTATTGACTACTACTGGTTCCGCTACTAATTACGCATACCAATGTTCGTGTTGGCAACTTCGTGATTTTAGGGGATTTAGAAGAATTCACCACGAGTGGCCAATTAAATGTCTCCGCCTTTGTTTTTCCTATAGTTTTAGATAAAGAGAATATTTGCAAATAGCTAGAATTTTCGTAAACACCTAATATCTGTACAATAAACTGAGTATGAAAAGAAGGGATACGATGAGGCGTGCCCTCGTTAGTTCACAAACACAACGTACAATGAGGCAACATTGATTCATAAGTCTCTTTCTGTCCCATGCATGACTTTGTTATTTTGTCCTTTATGCGCACACACAAAGCAGGCATTCTAATTAAACTTTTTCCAATACTGTATGTTCATTACTATAGTTTCTGAAATTTCTATTTTTTCTGTGCTACCGATCACTTCCTACAGCCATGTTATGAATCATGCATATTTTTTTAGTTTCTGCAATTACCGTTTAACATGTGCTGCCACGCACTTTCTGCCGCCATGATATATGAGACGTCACCATGGCTATAATTCTGGTATAAATAAAATCGCCGTAGTTATCAGAATCAATTCAGTTTTCTACTGACAACTACCTTCAGCGTGTTGAGCTGGACAGTTGAGTAGTCTTAAGCTCGTTGAGTTTGACTTAATTTGGTTAGAATTCAGAATCCGACAACGACGACGCCCAGACAAATCTCTGGTAGCATCTTGAGGTTTTTAGCGTGCTGAGTTATACTTCTTGGTGTTGGTAGCCATTTTACCGTCCTGCACCGTGGGCACCAGTTCAGTTATTGTTAATTGCAGTTGAACTGGTGCTGCTGTTAGTAAACAATTGTTAAACCAATCGCCGTCACCTGTCCCGCGATTATTTATTGCGATGGGTCCTCAGCACGTAGAGTTAGACTCGCAGCCATTAAATAATTATCGAACGTACCATCAATCCCTGGATGTTACCTTTAGCACGTGGAGCTGAAGCCTACCGTCGTACCGGTTATTCACCGAAATTACACTCGTCCCTGTAAATTAATTCACCGATGCATATATGTAAAAAAAATTTATTAACTTTGTACTTGGTTCGAATATACGAGAATCTGATTTTATGTTTTTGACTTCATGTTTTGCGTAAATGTAAATGTTATGTACACTTTGAACTTTCTTATTTACAACTAACAGGAATCTTGGATTAATTCTCCAAACCAGCTATCCAAAAGCAAATACCGTTATATATTCCGACGCCCGAACATGTTTTCTTATATATTTTGGGCGTTCGAACACACACCATTACAAACTTTAATTGTGATTGCCCACTTCTAAAAGATTTTTACTAAATAAATATAAAACTTTCTTGATTTTCAGCAGTCGCGTATATCATTCACAGACCGGTTTCTGGTTACTGTCTCCATCAGAGCTAAGTAGGTACATGCAACGTCAACAAGGAGAATCCCAGAATCAGTCTTTATGTGGTAGTAGGGTACTAACGAGTTAATGGTAGTAACTCCATCTATCAGTGTCAATTGCAATGTAATAAATTAGAAATTTTAAGTGTAATTACTTTTCTTTGCATGATGCAAATTTTAAAAATCATCAAGTGTGTGAAATTCATTTAATCTTAAATTAAATAAAATGAGAGGATTACGACTTTGGTAGGGTACCTTGTCTTGTATTTATGTATTACTTTTAGTACTTATTACTTTGTAAACTAATCTATTGGAATATTTTGATATTTTAATTTTTATTATAAGGAGTCTATCTGTACCAAAAATTTGACCTGAGCTGGGGTTATTATTGGATGAAAAATAATATAATGAACACCACAGAAATTAGACAACCCTCGAATTCAATGCAGAAACTGCACAGGCGAGGGTTACATTGTAAAAGAAAGCGGACATACAACCATTCCCACCGATATTGCCATGCCTGTGGCGGGATGCGAACTCACAGCTCAAGGGAGAGATAATTTAGTTACACTTGCCATTGCGCGCTCTAGCCAACTACTCCACAGAGCCAGAATGACCCTGGAAGATCGTATGAATACCAACTATGTTGAAAATATCGCGTCTATAATGGCGAAATCACTCTTTCAGTAGTCCCGAGCACTTCTTAATATTTTGTTCTGACAAATAAATGATTATCAAAGTTTGCAGAAATTTAGAAATTTAACTAACACGTAATAATAATTTTACTTTATTCACGTTCTTATTTTTTATTTTGTGTTAACAACTAGAATACCTATCTGCTCGTTACACTATACAAACACAACTTACAGCTTTATCGAAAAAACTGCCATATTACCACATTTCCCTTCAGAGGGTCTGAATTCGAATGTTCACTGTAGAGGAAATGTCTTGCGTTTACATTGTGCGAATTCTTGTTTATTTTCATAGTTATACTGTGATCTTTTTAGACTCCTGTTATAGTGAGATGTGTACAATTTTCGCCTTCACGGTTCCACGTTTATCCAAACTCTCGTACAAAGTTTAAACTTTCCTGTAAGATGTATTCAACAAAGTTAGCGTTCTAGAAAGGTAAACTTGTTTCATGCTAATGCTGCTGTTGAGTTCTGACTTGAAATATTGGATAACAATAATAAAATAGTGTTTCAAAGGATTACAGAAAAAATATTACATAATAGTTTTACAATTATGTATACAATATTACCTATTGTGTCGATTATTGGAAGAATAGTAATTTATGCAAATTTTTGTAAGCAAGTCTACTTTGTTTATTTCCAATGGCCAAAAAATTAGACATCAAAAAATTTTAAAAATATATTAGTTTAATCACGAATTATGTAACGAAGTGATTTTTCCGTTAATAACTTTCTGTTGTTACCAGACCGAAATAGGATTTTCGTTCACTTTGGTACACCCTGTATACGATAACTTGTGTTAATATTTCCTTAAAAAACCGTTTCGAACCAAAGTTAAATTTATTTAGCATGTCCAGTATTTGAAATAACAATTATTTCTCTAATATAATTGTTTCAAACCGGTTTCTTTTCAGGGTAATCTTAGTTTGTTAATTATTCTAATGATAAATCGTTTATTGTGTTTGTACTCAATCATGTAAGAGGAAAGTAGTTTAATTTAATTTAGCTTGATTTTAAAGCAAGTTGAAATCAGTTATTCATAGTAAAGAAATACGTTGCTATTTGTTTAATTGTTTACTGAATAAGTTACTACTAATTGATTTATTTTTAAATATTAGTATTTGGCTGTTTTAAATTATTTATTTTCGGAAATATAGTTTAAAAATTATCAGAAAGCTATTCCCAGCCTTGGAATATTTTATAAACATTTGTTTATATGAATTAACGCAGGGAAATTATTTAAATATGATGCGCCGAGATAAGATGAAATAACGTTTGCCACGGACAGCAGTCGATTCGCTTGCGCGTCGTACAGATCCCCGCTATTATTTGGCAGGCGTTTTAACATAAATTGAATCACACGGTCTGAAAGAGGCACTTGTTCTCTGGTGAGTGCTCAAGTAAGAAGCACTCAGTTTCCGACCTTCAGTGCCGTTTGCAATCAGATAGTGGTAAGGATACTTTTGACAGTTTTATTATTTTTATTTGTATTTCTGTTATTTTATCGTTTGTGCCCGAAATTATATTTAGTTGTATTATTTTGTCCGAAGTGCCTGTTTTTCGAATAAGTCAGAGATATTCGGGAAATTTCGCGATTCATTTATAAAGTTGAGTTATCCATTCACCGACGAGCATCGGACTTATTCGGTTGTCATTTTATTTAGTATTAACGTAAAGATAGCACTTTTAATCCTCAATCTGTGGAAAGAGTCCCACCTCAGTCGTAGTTGCAATAAAGTACCGGTGAAATATTTAATTCTCAATTTGTGGAAAGGATTTCATTATGTGCACCTGAAGTGGCTCAAGTGAGATTTTTAATCCTCGATCTGTGGAAAGAGTCTCCGTAGAAGAAGTCCTAACAAGGGACATTAGGAGCGAGTTTAAAGATATAGCACGCTCGCGATGAGACAGTCAAATAGAGCGTCTGTCCCTGGACTAACCTCCTGCACTTGTCTTGCTTGCACTCCGTAACCGCTTACCACTGAAAATACATGCTACACCGACGGCCTGCAGAAATACCGCCTACTGTAATACCGGAAGTATCCCGGGATGCAATGTATTAGCCGTTCCGTCCGACCCACGTAGTCATTCAACCCTAATAAGGGACATCAGTAGCTAACCTAAAGAGATAGCACACCCACCATTAGAAAGTCATATATACCGCCTGTCCCTGGACTGACCTCCTGCAATTGTGTCTTACTTGTATTCGGTAACGGCTTACCACTGAATATAACTGCTGCACCGACTGCCTGCCGTAATTCCGCCTTAAGCATACTATTGTCATTAATTGCATGCTGTAGATAACAGTAGTAGTAGCTGCCGTAATTGTGCTTTATTTTGAACCACCGCTTACTTTATTTTATATATGCTTGTAGTAAACATTTGAATATTGCCTACTGATGGTAATACCCTAATAGTAGTTTCCGTAACTTAGCTGTGCTTTATATAACTGACCAGTGCTTTTGCATTATCATAACCTCTTGCTTGGTTCCTTGGTTGCTTACTTGTAATATACAATTAGTATCTATGTTGCATTAAAACAATTATTATAGTTATTTATTACTGTTTCTTTTTATTCTTCTGTGAAGCAGTCTTAAATAAAATTGAGTAAGTAAAAGTTGAAGTTCTGCCTTTTATTTGAAGCAATGGTATAAGTAATAAATCTGTTTGTACACCGAGAATCACATTTTTTGGCAGGTAAAAGTGAAGTTGTCAATTGCTACTCAACCGACAATCATACACGCCGACCCCTGAACATACCGTTTCTTCACTGAGTTGTCCTAGCTTCTATCATACCGCTGATAGAATTAAGTGGTGTTCCTACATTTTAAAACAGGAATTGGCGCTCGAGACCGTACCGTAATAAAACGTTCAAAGTACAGCTGATGTAGTAAAGGGTATCAAAGTGACAAATACTATTTTATTACATGTTGTTGTTAAGTCACAAAGTCATAGATGTGATAAGCACAAAGACAGTAAAGAGAATTTTTTGGCATTGTAGCCTAGTTGGCTAGAAATATGAATCTAACTTGCTCCTGAGTTCAATGTTTAATCCGAGGTTCACGCAAGAGAAAATAGTTGTGTGTCCACGTGTTTAGAAAGTATATCCTGCACCCTCAGCTTCTGCTTACGGAATAGAAAGTATATATTAATTATTTCACTGCCTAAACTTTTCAACCTATGTAAAAACAATTGGTATCCTGGTTAGCTCTTAGTAAAGTTATTTATTTATTTAAAAAGGGCTTTATTGAGTAATTAAATAATCTTAGACCTATATCATAATTCTGTTAATATCCAAAGTTATTAAGTACTTGCAAAAAGAATTGGACTTCAACAAGAAAAATCTACTACCTTAGCCGTTAATGATGTACACAGATCACGGTCGGAGATTTGATCAGAAAAATTTGCAGGTTTTTCATTGCGACTTAAACAAGACCTTTCGTTATGGCTTTCATGAAATATTAATTATACTACAAATTTTTACTAAATAACATATCATTATAAAAAATGGCCATTCTGGACGTCCAGATATTTAACACTCAAGAAAATATGCTTTCGGTCAAGGTGTAATACTTATGATTAACAAAAAGAATTAATAATTTACATGAAATATTTATAACCATAATTAACAAAAAATATTATTTTTTTGATGTTCATTTTCCTCAACATTTATACAGGGTGATCGACAACTGTGTGCCAAACTTTAGAGGCTTCTAGTTTATCAAACAATAACTGTATTTTGCTTATTAATTAATGTTCATAATTAGGGAGTTATAACCCCTTAAATAATATCAGTTTTTTAGTTTAGTAATCCACACCATAATGGAAGTATAGTGTATATTCGATATAGTGTGGATTAGAAGAATGGTATCATATGTTACTTGCTCGATGTAGGCGTATAAGATTATAAATTTTATTCTTTATAGCTTGCTGTGGTGGAATAACTTAAAATACAATATACATAAGTTAATTACTTCCTCACCCCTCAAAGTGAGGAAAGTATGCATTCGTGAAAAAAATTTTCAAAATTTTTATTGCATTTATGGACGAATCTCGACGAATTATGACGATACACAAAATTTCAGACAAAAAATGTTCTGTCTGTGTGTCTGTTTGTCTAGTTCGTGATAGCAGCTGCAGATTTTGAGATAAAGCTTTCAAATTTGGTACACATGTTCTAGAATTCAGGGAAGAGATTGAGTTCGTTGATGAACAAGATCGGTTCTTAAAATTTGAAATGTCAAAAAAAAATATTAGTGACAATTTGAAATGTATTTTTTTTTACATTTCAAATTTTAAAATATTAGTGACATTCCACCAATGTGACTTTTTTGAAACGTCAAAAATTACTTTTATCACAAACTCCACCACACATCGAGTATTTTTGAAACGCCAAAATATGACTTTTTTGAAACGTCAAAAAATGTGATTTTTTTGGAACGTCAATTATTACTTTTATTATAAACTCCACCACACATCGAGTTTTACTACGGTGAGGAAGTTCTGATCCCCAAATAATTGGCAGCGGTTTTTTGCTTATGTTGGTGGAAGTTAAGGTGGACCTGGGTGAGCCGGGATCCTCCCAAAAAATCAATGGCTTTTCCTGGTGCCCACCTACTAGTCAAGAAAAATACATTTAGTTTTGCCGCTCATTGGCCAAGAAACTCGTTTGCCGCCTCTTGTAGTTGATGGAAGATGGGATTGCACTTTCTTTGTTTGATTTCTAGGTTTAACTTAACCCGACTATGAAAAAAATCGAAAGGCGGCAGGTGCACTGCGGAAGAGGCAGGTCGTTCAGCGGCAGCTTACAGTGAAGTATTTGACATAAAAGGTTGGCAAAATTCAAAATCGAAAATCTCGACAAAAACAAAAAACTAGTAGATGTAACGTCTACATAGCGATAAAATGACATACAGTGGATATATTGAAACCGTTCTGTTGTTGCACAGGTTGCACGTCATTTGTTCTATTAAAAACCAATAGTTACTTTTTTTTGGGCGATTTTTACTTGTATTATGAAATCATCATTATAGACGTAGGACTAGACGGTGTGTATTATATTTTATAATGATTTAATATAATTAAAATTATTTATTTATGAGTTTCTGTGTTGCAGTTATAAATAATTTTATTGCTGTTTCGAGATATTTCTTAAATTTAGTGTTTTTGGTAGTGTCGGGGCTTCTCGGACACAATTTTTCAGTACAAAAGAAAGTTGGGATATTCTTTTAACAATTTTTAAATGTGTTCATTTTTTATTTAGTTTTTTTTTTTAACTCAGTGTATATAGGCTTTTTTAAAACATAAAAAATGCAACTATTTGCTACACATTTTTCATTAAAAATTGTTAAAAGATAATCCAAACTTTCTTTTGCACTGAAAAATTCTACCTGGCAAGCCCCGACAGTACACCAAAATATTTGTATTTTGTGTGCGTATAGGTCCACACGTGATAATTATTGTAATTTCTTAATGAAATTGTACGAAGTTCTGTCTAATGTCAAAAGACTATTTGAGTATATCATTCTCATAGGTGATTTTAATGCTGACAGCCTTAAGACGAACAGAGAAACCAAATTGTTATTAGATTCCGTGCCCCTCATGTTGAATATGAGCCTCAAAATCTTTTTTTGCATTATAGAACTCTTATACTGTGCTTTGATGCACAACATTAATATGAAAGGTGAGTGTAGACCAAAGAATAATAAACATTTTTTAACAGACAATCGATAGAAAGCAGGCCTTTTATCTTTAAGACGGTATAATAAGATCTGCTTATCATTCTGCTGGCATGGCTTACATGGGCTGACCAGATTTATTATTTAAGAACACCCCTAAAAACTTAGTTAGTGATTTCTCATTTAAGCTAATGTTGTGGACAACAATTTCATTGATAGGTTGTTTTCTCCTATTACAAAAGTTGAGACATAGTTTTATCTATATTTAAAATGAGGTTGTCATTCTTACACCAAATTTGAAAATCATGTATAACCCTAATTTTAGATTAATTCAAGTTTTCAGCAGTCAGTTCTGAAACCACTACTGTTGTGTCATCTGCAAACATTGTAACACGTGTAGATGTAAGGTAACTTGGCAATTCGTTTGCATATAAAATAAAGAGTAATGTGCTCAGCATTGACTCCTGTGGTACGCCTCTCTGTAAATTATAACAACTGGAAGTACTTTCTTGAATTTTAATAAATACTTTTCTGTTCTCAAGATAAAACATTATCCACGATAAGATACAGCCTCTTACTTCTAAAGTATAAAGTTTTTGTTTAAGAAAAAAGTGATCAATACAATCAAACGCCTTTGAAAGGCCAAAAAATATTCCAGCTACCAATTGCCCCTGATTTAAATTTCTATAAACTTATTTAGTTTGAGTTGATCTATTCATCAAAAAAACCATTCATCCAAAAACCATTAAAGTAATTGACAAAATTGTAAGAAAATTTGTCAATACTAATACTACTTTAAGAGAATTATTCATTTTGAATTGAATTAATTGTCCCAACTCTGTTAAAAATTTGTCAACAACCATCCTGAAAATGAAAAAGTTATTTATATCTCAAATATCATTAATTATTATATTATATTGATCTGAAGCATCTCATTTTTTCTTCGTCAGTTATATTCTGAAATTAATTCCAAGTTTTAATAACTTTCTGTTTTTTAATATCCTGCCTTCAAAATTTCATTACTTTATGTTTTATGAGTTTTTTATTAAAACTTTCGCAATTGTTACAAAAAAAATTAATTACTTTTTTTATACTGAATTATTAAAAATCCATTTTTCGGGTCACCTACAAATTGAAAAATTAATCAAAATTATTGCTGAAGACGATACATTTTTATCTGAAATTTGTAAATAAAACAACGAAAAAAAATGTGAATATTGCCTTCTAATTCTAATTTATTATTAACTTGTATTTTACTTCAAAGCAATGAAGTATCTTTAATTTTATAATATGGCACTAAACCTTCTTTGTTTTATTTTGAACCCCAATAAATCTATCTTGTTTTATTTGTATGTGCCAGGTGGAAATGAGCAGTACACATAGAGCTCTGTGTGTTGACTGTGCTCATCGAGGCCCCAAATGTGGCACACGGGAACATGAAGACACTAATTGAGTACTGTGTCCTGTACTTTCCAGCCTTATTTTAGTTCTTGTTCCTGATCTATCCCATCGTAGATCCAATTCCTTAGCTACGCTACGCTGATGAGGGGCAATAACTCCGAAACACGTGTCCGTAGCTGCATGATTGTTTCTTTTTGGGGAATATGGCACTAAACCTTCTTTGTTTTATTTTGAACCCCAATAAATCTATCTTATTTTAATTATTATCTTTTTAAATATGTAACTGAAGGCGTACATTGGGAACAAATGGGTACTTGTGTCTGTATATGTATCTCTAAAATTGTCAGATCTACGGTTTTCGACCAGACTCTATGATTTTTTAACCTAATATCAAGCTGTTTGACCAAACTAGAATTTTTGAAGTAACTCCCATGATATTTTTTAAAACCTACAAACGTCGAATAATAGCTAATTTTGAATTTGTAACGGTACACTTTTTAATTGCCTCGTAGTTATCCTAATAGAAAATATAAGTTTATTTATGACTCTATGAGTTAGGCAATTTCTTCTTACTCAATTGTATTTTAGTTTTAATGAATACTTGTATCCAAATATCTGATGTTTTTGTTAAGTATTAAAAAAAAACTAGGAGAAAATTATGCTAATAAGATAAAAGTTGCGGTGGACTTTATTGAAAATGAAAAAACTTTAGAAAACCCAATAGGGTGTAGGTAACCCTATCAATATTAATGAAATAAATCAAATAATAAAACTGCATCTTCATCAGAAAATCTCCCTGGTTGGTTAATATACGCGCAGAAAGCTTAAAGGAAATTAAAAATTAAATAGTAGGACTGTTTTCGTATTTAATAAATAAAAGTTTTATGGTCATTTTCCCAACGTTTTAAAAAATAAGTTTAATTAAACCATTGCATAAAGGGGGTGCAAATAATAAATTAATCAATTAAAGACCGATATTGTTCATACCCAACATCGCCAAAAAATACGAAAAAGTTTTAAAATATAAATAATATAAAATAATAATTTTTCTAATAAATATAATTTCAAAAAATTAGTAGGGCTTCCAAACAGGTAAATCCACAGAAGCTGCAGTTGCTTATTTGATACAATATGTGTATGCTGCCATAAATAAAAAAAAAATACCATTCTTATGTGTATTTGTCGAAAAGAATTTGACATGGTTTGCCATAAACAATTATTAAAGAAACTACAGAATTGTGGTATATGTACAGGGTTACTCATTATAAATTACCCACCTCTTATCATCATCATTATTGCCTATAGAAAAAAGTTTTAAATAGAAATTTTGTGGTTATGACTGAATTTTGTTAAAATGCTATCAAAAGTATAGTTTTCAGTACAGTAGTGCAGATTTCAGGGGATAGAAAAAACAGTATATTTTTTTAAATATATTATTAAATTTTGGAATGATCCTTTGTTCCTGATATACCGTTTTTTAGTTATTAAATGTCGAAAATCTTAATTAAACTAGTTACTGTAAATATGGAAAAGTTAACATTATTAAAGTGAGCTATAAAAATGACAACTATTATGTTTGATATGTGATATTTCTTTAATGAAATAATCAAAATAGTTTACAGTGAGGAAGAAAAAAACCAAATATTTATGCAAAATAGATAACAAAGATTTATTTAGGAAATTTTATAAATAAATGATAACTCAAAAGATGTTTGTTGTATCCACCATTATTGTCAATGCGTAATTGATAACGTCTTCTTATATTTAGTAATCCCCAAAAATGAATCCAGGGGGGTTAAATCCGGTATGTTAAGTGGCCATTTAATAGGTCCATTATTCCCTATGAATATTAGGAATACATTATTCAAATGATCTAGGACACTATGCGGAGTTGCACCATCCTGCATTCAAATCATATCATCAAGTTCGGTTTCCGGAAAATTCTGCAAAGGAATACTTTCTACTTCTAGGATAATTATTTCCAGTTAAAGTATAATCATAAAATATAGGCCCAACAATTTTGTTTCTGAAAATTCTACACCAAACGCTAAAAGTTTTTCTTCCTGATTTTTTTATTTGTTTTACCAATCTTTTTCTATTGTGCTTGTTTTCCCACGACGTTTGATTTTTCCTATTAAAAACTCCTGCCGTAGAAAAGGATGATTCATCAGTCCATAACATTTTAGTAAAAAAATTGGGATCTTCATCCAACTTTTGATTCATCTGGCAGCAAAAGTCCAGACATTTCCTTTTATGAGCCTCTGTTGAAATTTGTTTTGTTAAAATTTAATATGGTCTGTAGCTGTTATTTTTTAAAATTCTTTGGATTTTGGGATAACTTTTACCTTATTGATCGACTGCATTATTTATACTACATTCAGAATTTTCTAAAAAAAGAATACAATGTTTCAAAAAAAGTCTATTCGCGTATAAATATGGATGAGCTTACCTTCGAAATGAAGCAGTATATCTAGCTGTTCTTCTTGGTTTGCTTGACCTACACGCTTTTTTCTACTAAAGCTGGAGGTATTATTCACCATTCGGTAAATATTTTTGAACGTATTTTCTGATGGTGTTGGACGATTTGGATACAACACCCTATATGCTCTTTTTGCTGCACGTTTATTTTTGTTATTTTGTATATAACAAGTAAATATTTATACTCATTTTCCTCACTGTGAACCATTTTGCTTATTTCATTATGAAAATGTCACTTATCAAACATAACACTGGCCAACACACATTTTGGTGCCTGGGATTTGTTAAGTTTAACTAAGTAATTTTGGGGTGCCTAATCCAAAAATGCCGTCAGATTAGTTATATCAGATCTACTTTTCGAAATTTACTATTTTCTGCCCTATGTAGGAACAGTTCGCTAAAATTAGATATAATGTTTTGTTATGTAAGTTTTAAAATATTACTATTTGTTTTAAATATATGAAGGAAATTTGCTTTTTAATGTTTCAAAATATTTTATTAGAAACTCTACACGTGTTTCGGCTTTTTAGGCCTTTGTCAAGAGTACAGGGAATACTGAATAGTAAAATTTGTGTCCATTGCTTATATAACTACATCTGGTACCTACTATAAAACTATTGTAAAGTATGTTTTTATAAGTGGAATGTTACTTTATTTTTTCAAATCTAAATTATTTTATTTAAAATATGGTGGCCTGTAAAAATTTGTTGTTCATTCGTTAAGTTTTTATTATTTTTAACAGCTTTACTTATTTCTAATTGTTCTAATAAAAACTTAACGAATGAACAACAAATTTTTACAGGCCACCATATTTTAAATAAAATAATTTAGATTTGAAAAATAAAGTAACATTCCACTTATAAAAACATACTTTACAATAGTTTTATAGTAGGTACCAGATGTAGTTATATAAGCAATGGACACAAATTTTACTATTCAGTATTCCCTGTACTCTTGACAAAGGCCTAAAAAGCCGAAACACGTGTAGAGTTTCTAATAAAATATTTTGAAACATTAAAAAGCAAATTTCCTTCATATATTTAAAATATTTAATAATGTTTCACAAGGAGCCAACCGCAGAATCAGTTCAGTGTATTACTATTTGATTACAACTTTCAACTGAAACACAAAAAAAGTGGGTAGAAGGTATTTATTTAACAGAAAAAAATATACATATACAACTTTCAATCATCACTTAAAAATTTCCTTTTATAAGATTTCCTTGCGTAAGGTTTACCAGAACAGTCCCGCTGAAGATTCCAGCAGTAATCAGCCATCATGTGGGTATCCCATCTTCCTTGGTACCTTTTTTCCATAATGCGGCTGTCTTGGTGAAATCTTTCCCCCCTGTTCTTCACTAACATCACCTAAATTTTCTGGAAAATGGTCCAAGTGGCTGTAAAGGTAATGGAAATTAATGCTCATGTTACATCCGAGTGTGTAAAAGTTAGAAAGCAACTGTTCTACTAATTCGACGTAATTCTCTGCTTTATGTTTTCCAAGAAAATTTTTAATTACTTTAACAAAAGAGCACCAGGCATTAGATTCAAGCCCGTTCATTGATGTCGTGAAATGCAGGTCCTTTATAAGTTGCCTTAATTGAGGACCATCAAAAAATTCCAGCCTTCACTTTTTCTCTGCTAAGCCTTGGAAACCTTGTTTTGAGTATTTGACACTTAAGTGTCAAATACTCAAAACAAGGTCCCCCTTTTTTCTGTCAACCAATGGTTCGTTAAGAACGTTTTGTTCTCTTTGAACTAAAGCATTTCTTAAAGGCCATTTTCTGGTAATCCAGTGCTGGGCCTTAGCTCTGCTGTCCCACAAGCATAAAAAACAAGGATATTCTGTGTATCCACTTTGTTGCCCGAGGAGAATGTTTACCATTTTTAGATCGACACAAATCGATGCTCTTCATACTTGATTTTTTTTTCAGGACCAATGATATTGTCGCGTATTCCTCTTTCATAGTGGTGGAATGTCCAATAGGTATAGAACCATGTTTATTATCATTGTGTAAAAGTACACATTTTAAACTTCGGGAAGAACTGTCTATAAAAAGACGCCATTCACTTGGCGTGTATTCTGTTAACCCCATCTTCTCCAAGAGACCTCTTATGTCATTACAAAACACTACAATACGACAGCAGATCTTTCTCTCTGGTACGATAAAATGTAACATTAGTACTTGGACACAATAAGTTCTTTTCATTTAATCTGGAAGCAAGCAATTCGGACGACTCCTTTGAGAGGTTCATATCTCTAACAAGATCATTGAGCTCTTGTTGATTGAAACGTTGGGGACTTGTTGAAGGTCCTTCAAAATTACTGTCACTTTCACGTTTGTTGAACTGCACCTCGTCAGGCGATATATCTGAGTCATGCTCCAGAAGCGTAGTCAAGTTACTGAACGTTGGAATAGGTATTTCTTCAGAATGAGGAAGAGGTCTTCTTGCTGACTCCATGTTAGGGTATGTCCATTTATCCCGGTTATTGTGATTAATGCCTTTGATGCTGACAGAACAATTACAAAAATAGCAGTCATCATGATGGTTTTTCGCTCCCTCCATACCATTGGTACTCCAAATTTTAAGCATGTTCTCTTTCCGTTTGTCCACTGTCGCAAATGTTCTACACATGTTTTGCATACGAAATGTGGTGCCCATGATTTATCCTGGTCTCCTAACTGGACGCCAAAATACGATAAATATGCTCTTTTTATAAAGTCAGATATGGGTTTTCTACTTCCCTTGAAAGAGTACTCGTCACAAATATAACAAAAAACATCTAGGTGGTTCACACAATTCCGTCTGCTTGTCGAAGCCATTGTTGTAATTCGAATTTTTAATATTCACGCAACAATATAAAGCAAATTAGTACACAGTAGTTATCACACGAAAGCACAATAGTACACTGAACTGTGGGATATAGGCAGAGATACGGGAAACCCCCATGTTACAGGTAAATGAAATAGGACTGGGGTTGTTTCCGGTTAGGCAGGTAGATTTGTACAGTAATGGGAATACCGAGAATTATAAAAAGAATAATAATTACATTCTAATTTCAGGTAAGAACATACAATTTTGTTCTCCTAAATATTTGGTTATTTTGATTTTGATATTATTATTCGTATAAGTAATAAATTTCAGCATGGTGTATTTCAAAAACTAGAGCTGCTAGGGAAAAAAGCGAGTTATTTTTGGAACCAGCACATCAGAAATACCCTAAATCAGTTCGTATTTTCCAGGCACCACGACAAAAAAATTATTTTGTAGGGCTGTGTAATAGTAGTCATTTTCATAGCTCACTTTAATAATGTTAACTTTTCCATATTTACAGTAACTAATTTATTAGTTTAACAAATAACTCAAAAACGGTATATGGTAAGGGTAACATGGTATATTTTTGAAATTAGGAAAAAAAGGATCATTCCAAAAATTTAATAATATACAGGGTATCCAATTTAAAAAAAATATATTACTTTTTTGTATCCTATGAAATCTGCACGCTACTGTGCTTTTGATAGCATTATAACAACATTCAGTCATAATCACACAACTTTTATTTAAAACTTTTTTTCTATAGGCAATAATAACGATGATAATGGGTGGGTAATTTATAATGAATAATCCTGTATAACATATTAAAGAGCTATTTAAATGAACGTACTCAATATGCCCAAATAAATGAAGTCGTTAGTGAACCTAACTATGTTAGATATATTTCCTCAAGGCACAGTCCTAGGACTACTGTTGTATACTATGTACACAAACGATTTGTTAACTATTAAGCCTACCAGTTTAACTATTCTTCGTTTTATAGATGATACAGCTATACATTTTAAATTAAATCGTGGGATACTTTGAAGATGGCAACAGAACATGAATTTAAGCAAATTAAGAAATGGCTAGACTTTAATTTATTTATGGTAAATTTTAGTAAAACGCATTATTTGCCATCCAGATCATACGATATCAACCTACCTGACATTGGATCACTCAGTATTGATTGTAACCTAAAAATACCACAAGCAAAATCTGCTAAATATCTGGGAATAATAATTGATAAAGACTTTCCCTGGTGTGCACACATCAAATATTTGAATAAGAAAATTAGAGGATTGCTGTCATGCTTTAAATATTTAAAACCATATTTGGACAAAAGATAACTGAAAACACTGTTTTAGTTCAGTCTCAACTTAATTATGGAATTATCGGATGGGAGGAAGTAAACGATAGTCATCTTGAGAACCTAAATATATTACAAAAATGGATACTAAAAATTATTTACAATAAAAGTTACTTACCCTTCAGATGATTTATATGAAGAAAGTGAGATATTTGACTCAAGAAAATTAGTTTGCTTCACAATGCTTTCATACAATTTAAATAAAGAAAACATGAATCCTGTCACACATCAGTACAGAACATGAAATAGGGAAGATAGTTATCAACAACCGTATACTTCTTTACGAATTTAGTGAAGTTCCTAAATGTGAATTTCACAGTTGCACATGCAAAAATGTATGAAACCCATTGGTCAAAAATGTTCCATGTATTTGGCTCCTAGAGCCTCCTGCTTAATTAGAGATGTAATTGTTAAACAAATAACTTTTGTTTAAAATTAATGTTAAACATGGTTAAAACAAAATTCAAGAAAAAACAGTATACGATAAATCAAAAATAATTTAAGAGTAAATGTTTGTATTATGAAACAAGATACACATGGTAGGTTTTTAAAATAATAACTGCCTACATTTCATTTGAGGTTTGTCATGACAAACTTTAAATGGCTCCATCAAAGTATCACAAATATATCAAAATTTATATTTAACTTTTTGGTAGATTTTATTTGTTAGTTGAATATTATAAAACATTCCACTTTGCTGTTTTAATGTTTTAGTTATATTTCTATCAGTATATACACTGCTTATTTTTTATGGTTATAAGAACCAGTGTAGTAAACTAGTACTCAGTTATTGAAATTTAATATACTTAAATAAGTGTTACGAACAAATTTGTTTTATTTTTTAATTTAGTATGTGGTAAACGAAAATTTATGTGAATCTCAAAATAAGTGTTAGTAATTATTATGTATCCTACTTATAAGTACATTGAAAATTATGTAGAACATTACGAATAAGATAAGTTTTTTCAGTTTAAAACTAACCCCATCGTTTTCCAGTTTTAACATGGGAAGTACTTCAATGTTGTTGTCAATTATCTCAAGTTATTATTGTTATTATGAGGAATATGCAAACTAGAACTTGTGACGCTCAATAAATAAAACAAATGTAAAAATGAATGCAAAAAAATTTAACTTATCTTGATTCCACCTGCTCGCCCTTAGAGATTCTGTGTTTGTCTCAGAGCTAGTTGGTCATTCTTTTGAATAACTATCAAATTCCCACAAATTAAATAATTAGAATTTTGTAGAGAATAAGACAGTTGTAAATTTTTAACCTTATCATTCTTAAGAATAGAAATAAATTGAAATTTAATTGATATAGCTTATTGTGCATTTTAATTTCCTCATAATTTGTTGGGAGTTTGAAAATCTGTTGGGCAATCATGAATTATTAAAATGCGTGAAAAGTTCTAAACAATATAAGATTATTACAAAATATGTTTATATCTAAAAAAAAAATAGATACGCGAACCTATAAAATATGATAAATATGATGATTTTTCATAATGAATATGAATAGAAGTTAGTTTTCTTGCATTGCGTGCATTAGTTTGGTGATATTCACCTAATAGTAGATTTTCTAATATGAAATATCAGATATCAACTTTTAAATGAAGCTCTATATTATTCCTGAGTACATTAAAAACTAACAAGCCAATAACTTTTGATGACAGTATCATAAAAGTTTTAATCATAAAAATCGTGATTGGAAAAGTATGTCAAACTTCAATCTAGTCAATTTCATTTGTGTACATTTTTGTTAACAAGTTTCATAGGAGTCGAACTATAATTATAAAATTTAATATAAAATATAGTTTTTTTCTCCCATAAAATAATGTGTAAAACATGAAAAAATAAGTTTTTCAGGTTTTGTTAGAACCGGATTAATATATATTTTTTAATCACTTATTTAACCCTTTCACTACCGACTTTTTATTAAATTAAAAAAAAATATATTTTATTGTTTAATGCTCTTAATTTAAGCTTTTATTGTGAAAAAAATCACAAAAAAAAAAATTAAAAATTTTTTTCTAAAAAAAAAATGAACGGTTACTATCGTGTACAAAAGTAGTGAACAATCGTAAAATGGCGCATCACATCATTTTTTCAGTTTGAAGAAGACTACTAAATTGCGAACAAAAACCTTTATTGTTATGTTTTAAAATGTATAAAAAACACACAAAAACTTTCATGAGAATAAAATCAAATTATTTCAGATGAAAAGTTGTGAAACAGTTTCTATTTTTCCTAGGCACAAATGAACATGACATTTTTGACAGATAAAATGAGATCTACCAGTAAAACCTACTTGTTTACATCTTCCAGGTCCGGTTTGTCCACTGTGAATGATTTACTGTATCAAGACGAACACATTTGGCTGGGAGGACTTAAAATTTTTCCCTTCTCTGAGAAATAATATTTTTTTGGACTTCTTGTAGGCTTGGTTGCCCTCCACTTCTTCTTTGATTGGAAACTTTGCCACTTTTTTACTAATCCGTTTTCCACTTCCATTTTGAAATGGATGTCTAAAACATGTTTTTTTTCGACTTCTGGCAATCTTTTTTAGCCAGCTATTGCACACCGCCATATCTATGACATGGAATGTGACTCGAAGATTCCTGGAACGAATAAATATCCTATAAAGACCATTTTATCTACTCCACCGATTGAACTATTATAAGCTTGAATTACACGAGGTCTGGAAATTTCTATATATGTTTTAGTACTTTTGTCCCATCGTTTTATTTGATGAAAAAATAATTGTGTATGAGCAGTAGTTATTATTTTGCTAAGTTCCATTACTACAGCAGGACCTTGGCCATTTTTGTTTGGAAGTCTTTATCAATATCTGTTGTTTTACATTGATATAGGCGGAAGTCCTAAATAATACCATTCTCTCCGCATAATAAAAATAGCTTTATTCGACAAGGCGTTGGTTTTCCTCGAATGTACTGTTTTACTGGTAAGTGTCCTTTAAATGGATATATTTGCACATCAACGCACCTTTTTTGCTCCTGGGGCAACTGTAAACATCGTTCTCTAATGGAATTAAAAATGGGCTTTACTTTGAAAAATGTATCATTATCATTTGGATCTCGTTTTAAATTATTGACCAGATGTAAATTCATTCGAAGTTTGTAAAATCTATTTCGTGTCATATTATTTTGGAACACACTTATGCACAACGTATTGTCCCAATACAAACTAATCCTAGGAAATTTCAAACAGCCCATTATTAAATGTATACCAATAAATATTTCAATGTCCTGTAAATTTGTTGGGGTAAATCTTCCATTTTCATTTTGAAGAGCATAGATTTTGTATTGTCTAACATTTGCTTTATCAAATTTTCAGGAATATATCTCTTGAAATATTCTAGTGGCTCAAGTAGTTCTGTGTCTTCAGAAAAATTTTCGCCACTGGGTGGTTCTCAATTTGAAGCCAATGCTCCACCGAATATTTCTTTCTCTGTAGTTTGTATCTCCTTCACTGTAGTCCGAATTATCTTCTTCATTCTCTGCCACTTCGAAATTATCTTTCCTTCCATCATCATTAAGTTCTGTTTTGTTTTCATTACCTTTTACACAGTTTTCTATCATATTTATAAGGTTTTCTTCAAATTTCTCTGCCTCATCCAAAATATCTGAATCGCCGATATCAGATATATCAGACAAATCAAAGAAGTCCCTATTATCCAACATTTCAAAAAGATTTTTCTGTGACCTTTCAATTTTCAAGTCAATTTTCCTATCAAAAATTTTCGTTGAGCACCCTGTAGCAAGAGCAAAAATAAATAATACAAATTGCACCTCTCAGTATATTTGTACACGATCAGTAACACAGAATATTCGAAATTTGAGTCACATCAGTCTATTTGTACACGATTGTGACCAACCTAATTTGATGTAAATTTAACAGCATTTTACAAAAAGTGGGATAAAGACAAAAATATACAAACATAAATCAACCTGTCTAAATTTCATTTAAGTTCAATAAAACATAAAAATTTAAAAGTTGACGTAAAATTACATAAAAACATTGCAGTAACTTACCTGGCTTATTTCCGCGCGTAGAGTTCATGTTGGATTATTAACGTATAATTTAAATATTGGCTACTAGATGGTACTAGAGGTTTTAAAAGTATTTTATTTAAATGTGCATGGTTGTGTACAAATATATGGAGAGGAGAAAATTGTTAAGTTTAAATTTTTATACATGTTTAAAAGTTATGTACACAATCGTGCACATCACTAGTGAAAGGGTTAACATTGGCCTATTTCCATTTTACTATAGCTAACCACCGACTCCTAGAGGCGGTACTTGTGTAAACCTAACCTAGAAATGTTGATATACCTCTACATTGTTATCAGATCTTTAACTTTCTTACACCATAGTTACACAGAACCCACATCCTCCAATATAAACATGTGTTAAACTATTTATCTGAGAAAAAACTATTGTTCTTTAATAAAGTTGCTTCAATTATGTTTTTTTATTTTTTTTATTGGTCTTTCTGTTTAAAACACTCCCATATCTCTCTCATAACAATTTAAAAATATGTGAAATTTTCTGAATTGTCAACTTTTACTTTCAATTGTCTCAAACTTGTACATAAATTTCCAATAATTCGTATGCAATAAGAAAGCGTTTCATTAATAAAACCTTTTATTTGATTTAATAATTTAAAACAAATTAGATATTCTAACTTTTACAAAATTTTATCACATATAAATATAACATATATGTTTTTAAAGAATTATTTTCCCGGCTATTTGCCAAACCCTGAAACTCGGATAATAAAAAAGATAATATGCACATTATGTTTAGTACCACTGACTCAATAATATTATTTTTAATTCAAACTACTCTGTTCAGTAAAACCAAAAATAAATAAAATAAAAGCACTCACCAGTTGAACTATCACTTTAAAACTTTAAAACATCCACAGACACATTTTTCTACATTTTTACGTCATCAGTCCTTTGAAAGCTCCGAAAATAACTGCGAATCTTAGTAAACCTAATGTAATAAATAATAATGGTTTCTGAGAACGGAATAACTGAAACTATATAATGGAAATTCCCCGTAAGGTTACAATAATTTAACACAAATTATCTGTTTCTTGGTAAAAGTTATATTAAAATATGAAATGAAATAAAAATGTAATAACGCAAAAAATTCCTGCTAATTATTATAGTTTAAGCGTTTGGCAAATAGCCGGGAAAATAATTGTTTAAAAATGTTATACTTCTTCTTCTTCGTGGGGGAAGGGTGCGTTCACAGTGGCGTTCCCGAAAAGCTCCGGTTACCCACTGTCCACCCACCCTTTTTGGCCCTGGTTATGTAAACCATTAGCTCAGTGCCATGTGGGACGAACGTATAGTTAGAAATATATAACCATTTTGTTAGGTCCTGTATAATATTACCTCTAACCTCATCTACTTATAGGGTCATTCCCTATACCCTTACCAAGAATTGCCTACCTTACTCTAACCATAATACCCATACCCTTTCCTTTTTTTTTTTTTAATGAAACCTTACGTACATAGATTTTTTCCCTCTTTTATTGGTTTTTCCCTTTTTTTCCTCCTCTTTTTCCTTTTTTTTTTCTTTTTTTTTCTTAAAATTTTAGGAACGTACAAGGACACTGAGTTGCCAAGGGGCTAATCATGGCGAAGACAAACTGACGTAGCCTCGCAGAGGAAATGTTTCACATGGGGGTAGTAAACAAAGGAATCACTTATTCTAATTACAAAGATGAATCTATTTTAAGACTAATATACATTTATCAAAAAATAACAAAAAGGAAACAAATATCTTATATTCTAATTTTCTCTTTGATGATATAGTTATATAATGGTATATATACATTTTCGTTCTTTAAAGATACTAAATATTTTAAGTTAAAAGGTTTTTCAACATTTTCGTCACATATTTTTTTAATTAGGATATTAATGGATTCCTCTCGTAATTTACATTCTAAAATGATGTGCTGTAAATCTCCTATTAAATGTTATAATATGTGATAGTTTTTGTAAAAGTTAGAAAATAATAAGTAGCAAACAATTTTTGTCGTTATTATATTCCCATTTCATTCCATTTTTTAATTTTTATGTTAAATCTCATTTTATGAAATTAAAAGTATATATAATGTTTATATGTCACAAAATAATATTTACACCACTGCAAAAATTAATGTTAAAATAACAAGAAAAGAAGCGATTTTTACTTTATACAAATCTTTATGTTCAAACTGTCCACCACTTTGTTCTATACCTACACAACATGACCCGATAATAAATTTCTCAACTCTGACCTAATCAAAATTGGTTACGAATACATTTAGATTCAAGTAAGTGTGAGATGAATGAGATTTCTGAGTTTGGCTCTTAGACCTCTAATTTTTTGTAAGCATCTATTAGTGGGATTACATTAAAATATCATTTTAAACGTATACTAACATAACACAGGTATTATTTTTTAAATTCTACCTAATAATTTGTTATTACTAACCAGATCTCGATAACTTTAGTAAGTCAGGACAGTAAAATGTAAATAAGAAATAAATGGTAAACAAGAGGTTGCACAGCTATATATTTGTCTAAATGAGAGTGGAACTCGGATACCGTATAATGTAAATTGCAAGCTCTCATCCCTTCATCCCCAGCAACTTCAAATGATAATCTGATGATACCTGAAAACCTGAAAACAAGGGTCGCAACCAAATCTATTCTAATATCCCACAAAAGTGGAAGCTATTGACTTTATATCAGACTGGTGGGTAATTTGGAGATCATAAATATTATAAAGAAAATGGTATTTTTAACGGAGTGTTTGTCCAAAACATTCATTTAATTATTTTTATGAGGAAAATAAAGGAAATAGGAAGTAGTATTGGATTAAAATTCAAGCACTTATAAGCATATTAAAATTTAAATTTTTTTTATTGCTCTCAAATTGGCAAGTACTGAAATAATAAATAACTGTAATATTCGATTTAAATGATTTCATTACGTATTTTATATTTTTTTTACTAAATAAATTTTAGCCTATTACATTTCAGATAATGGGCTTCAAAAAACCTGTTTGTGGTGTACAACTGTTTTAAGTTGAGGAACAATAGTGGTCAATGCCTTTCAACGATATTTCAGATATTCCAGAAGAAGTGAAGAAATCAGCAGAAACCTTCAGTTTATAGCTTCTCTCTGAGAAATGTATGAAAGAGAATATCAAACCTTTAACAGTTATTGGCGACAGCAATATAAACCCTTTACGGTAGCGGAACTAGTTGCTCTTTGCTTATTCAGGCAAAAAATCCAAATTCTAAAGTCGTCAACACTGTAGTCAAAATATTCCATAATAAAATCGACTTTGTCAAGAAAAATATTGAATAAGTATGTTCCTAACGTAAAAACGTTTCTTAAAAGACAACGTGCTGTCAAAAGCAAACACTTTTACATGAGCCGATGTTTTTTGCTTGATATCCCATTTGAAAAGTTTTTGCTAATATAAATCGCTGCCGGGACGAACTTTCCCAAATGACCATAAATGACGTAGAGGACAAAAAGTCATTAATTTTCAAGATTCCGATCATAACGAATAAATTTAATTCAGTTGATATTTGCCGCAAGTATATGTCATTATGCCCAAAACAAGTAAAAAATTCCAAATTCTTTCTCCAGTATAGAAAAGGAAAATGCAAAGCTCAGGTAGTTGGAGTAAACACATTTGTCACAATCCCAAACCTTCTTGTACCGTTTCTTAAACTTCCAAATACAGCTCAATACACTGGTCACAGTTTCGAAGAGTTCTCTGCTTTACGTTTCGTTGGCTTAGGGGCTGACATCTGAACATTTAAATGACATGGAGGACGGAGATCTTCGACGTTTGCAGATGGGTATGTGGAAGAGTGTATTGAAGAAAAGTGAAAGTTGCTCATCATATTTCTTTTGCAGAATCCAAAATTAAAAACATTGAAGTAAATAACGTTTCTAACATGCACGATTATTTTACTAGGTCTGTTTTACTACAGACGTTGTTTGGTGACATAGGTAACATCTTTAATAGTGCCATAATCATGAATTCATTGAAAAATGAATAATAAATGTATTTGATATTGAATATATAATTATTTAAAAGGCGAGTTTTATGATTTTTTTTAACCGGCGCACAATGAGGAATTTTGCTACAAAACCTGGCGAAAACTAGAAAAAACTAAACAGTTAAACTACCGTTGTGACAGTCCCTACTTAGTAAGAAAACATGCGTGCTCATGATACTTCTTTGGCAAGACTCATAAGTTCACAGGGTTAGGCGGTATGCTCTTCGAATTAAACATCTGTGACAACAGTTTGTTGCTTGTTTGCAGTGATACATGTACAGAGGAGTCAGTTTTCATGAAAAAAATGTTTGTTTTAAAAATAACACAAATATGGATGAAGTATCTACAGGTGTGTGTATTCCAGATTTGGTACATATTCTGGGCTCTAGTGATATTTACAACTTACTAGCCCACACATTACAATGCATTAACAATAATAGCCTTCTCTAAGTACAAATGTTGTGGATCTAAACAGGTCTAAGCTTTTGAATTATCATTATAACTAATCTCAGATATGGCTGTATATTTGTAGAAAAGAAAATTAGACACATCTGTACTCGATCTTGTGATAATGAATATTTTCTTTGATCGTGCACGAAAGTATTACTTAATTCAGATGTAAAGAAGCTGATGAAGATATCCACAAAGTAATTTAATTTCTTTATCCATTATTTTTTTTAGGGTCGGGATTTCCAGGGAAAAACCTATTTATTTCCATATGGTCACTTTTTGAAATTATGAGGAGATCGAATAGAAGAAAATTGATCATCTAGATCAATTTAAACATTAAAAACTCACTTTCAAGGACAAACCTTATGTTTACTTGTAATAATAACATGTTTCGTTTCATTTTATTCATTTCTCCTTTATTTCTTTTGCTGCTTTTATCAACAGAATTTATCTTTCAACTACTTTTTTATTATTATTACTTGCTTATTTTTTTGTGCAATCATTTTTTTTGGCACATGGTAAATGCAAATTTGAAAGGCTTTTCATTTCATGTCACTCGGCCAAAAAATATTTGTTATTTTAAAATCGGTGGTTAATCAATCTACAAGAACGGTAGAAATGAATTTGTTGTATGTAAATTGTCCCCTTTAAAATAGCAATTGATCTGTTTCAGAATTTTGCTTAAATTTTAGGTATTTTGGAGGTGGAGACATTAACAATCTCGGAACATAGACAACTGCCACTCTTGATGGCATAAAATGCTATTTTTAAAGGAAATTTTTTCTTTTACCAATACTTCATGGTATTTATAGTATTAAGCATAATAATTAGAAGGCTATTGAAAAAACGTATTAGTTGATGCCAGGTTTTATGCTAAAATTCCCCTATGTGCGGCGTGCAAAACAACAAAAGATATTGCACGGCATGTAGACATAACATATTTTTAACACTTAAAAGTGTTTAATAAGTACATGTTTTTGACTTCGTACTAGAAAAGTTGTATAGAAATATACATATTTATTTATTGATTCATCAAAATAAATATTCATTTTAACAAATTAAAAAAAGTTCTGAGACGACAAAAGCAATGACCAGAAATAAAAAGAGTATTTTAATTGTATTAGTTTGGTTATTTTTGTGATTATTTTGTTCACATAATTTGAAAATGCTTCTGTATTTTAAGTTTTATATTTGCTTTATAATTTTATACCATTTAAAAAGCATTTTAATATTTATAAGATTGGTTTTTATATTAAATCCGAAAAAAATAAATAGACATATTGATATAGTGTAAAAGTTACATTTTTCATTATCCTAAAGCGACGAATCTTAATTAATTCCAGTAAAACACCATTCTGGTCTATCTCGAGTTATAAGTATCCACGATCATAACTATAACATTATATTATAAATTTAATAAACTTTGTAGAGAAACTCGTGCGAAGGAAATGAGAAACAGTTTATTCTCAGCAATTTACTTTATAATAGCAAGTATTTTTATGCACCGTATAAAAATGTTCCATATTATGGATTACTTCAAGTGGTTTCCTTGAGAATTAACGTCATTTATATTTACAATGTAGCTGCATTCTTAGATTGTATAACATTATATTAGATGCAGGTGGTATAGTGCAACAAAAAATATAACAAAGAGAAAAACTGAGCTATAAATTTTAATACACTGAACTGATTCTGCGGTTGGCTCCTTGTGAAACATTATTAAATATTTTAAATATATGAAAGAAATTTGCTTTTTAATGTTTCAAAAATATTTTATTAGAAACTCTACACGTGTTTCGGCTTTTTTAGGCCTTTGTCAAGAGTACAGGGAATACAGTATTCCCTGTACTCTTGACAAAGGCCTAAAAAAGCCGAAACACGTGTAGAGTTTCTAATAAAATATTTTTGAAACATTAAAAAGCAAATTTCTTTCATATATTTAAAATATAAATTTTAATTGCCTCTTGACATCGAAAGCTTGTGGCTCTTATAGGGAACACCTCTCGGTCTATTTAACTACTACTACCTTTGTTGGTATGCCGCTATCGACAAAAGAAGTAGGTAAATGACACAAAGCGCGTTTATTACAATTGCCGCCAGTCAATCTTCATTCAATGCCAATAATTAAATTTGTACTTCCGCTCTTTCTGTTCCCTATTCTGGTTGTTAAACAAATACTATAAAAAGGGCGTATTATATTCATCAAATTAAGTGAAACAAGTTCCTATAAATGTTGTTTCAAAAATGCTACCTATATCCAAATTTCTTAAAATAAAATTATATCGTCAAATTTTATGCTTTACTGCGGCCGATATGGCAGACATGCATTTCACTTACGGGTCCAAATGGAAATTCACTTGTGGCTTGCCATACTTATGGGAAAATATTCCTCAATCAGAGATTGCCATACCACAGAACTTTCGTATTAAACTAGAGGCTCTTTTAGACCTAGTACACGAGATCATGGCAGAAATAGAAGCATTGAAACTCCATCTTTGGAGAAGAGGATTTTAAGAAAAATGGAAGAAAATCCAGATACATCAGATAGATGAATTGCTGCAGTTGAAGGAATGAGGTGCCAACTGGTATGGCGCACTTTACGTGAGCATACTTTTCTCGTATCCAAAAAAATCAGGTCTAAAGCCTACAGATTATTCTGCCCGCTCAGAGTTTTGTGTTGAATGCTAAGAAAGACTGGTGTAAATCCGATTTCTTTAAACATTTATGGTCACTGATGGAGTAGGCTTCACATGGGATGGAATCACCATTAAATAACAATAACCATTGATGTGACGTAAATACTCATGCTATTTTCGAAAGTGGCATCATGATCGATTTTCTGTTAATGCCTGGGAATGCACTATTGGTGATACACTCATTGGATCATTTGTTTTACCAAATAAGTATAACGTTATTTAACGTCAGTCTATTTCTGCTACGAAGGCCGATCAGCGACGCCAGAAGACGAGCTACCTCCAAGCTGGAAATTTTGCAGAAGTGTACAGAATTTTTACGTGCCTAACATCTAATAGACAATGGACAGGCTGCTTTAGATCTCTTCCGAAGGATGGTATATCACCTACACAACCATCATCTAAGATTGCATAGCTTCTGCATCTAAGCTGATATACAAGCCACTAGAACACAGGACGAGGTAGCCGAGTTGGGTTACTATTCAAATTACTGATTGCTACTACCGTTGCTTAACTTTCGTATCGAAATACGAATATGTCGGATTGCGCTCGCTATCAGTTCTAACATTAAAAAATAAGTTAGTAGTTTTTACAACAAATAGGGTCCCTAAGTACGGTCCTGTTCACGCACTAATAAATACTGACGTATCCAGAAATCAGCCGTGCTTAGTTTCTCAGCAAATACCTTTAATCGCTAAGGCAGATTTAGCGACATGTATATTTTCAAACAAATATCTCCTTTTGTCATAAAACTTTTACAACGGCAATTTTTGGTCAGCTGACGTTATTTGATGTACTTTGTCACGTTTTAAAACTGGCTTAAGTCGTAGTGTGTAGTTCAGGTCTACAAAATACAATATGGATAGGTGATAACGGATAGGTGTCGCGGGCAATCCTACAAAGAGAGATAGAGACGGTTTTGAGAAAATGACGATTGTTAACATTCAACTACGTCTGGTAGAGTTTAAGTAAAATATTACAAATTTCCTTTGCGAGGTAATAGTAAATTTTTCCAGGATAATCAGTATTAGTGCTCGTTGCTGTTGGTGTGCCGTTTTTAGGTTTTTGGAGCATTAATATATCTTCGTTTTGGAAGGATTTCAAGTAGTTTGGTGCGTTAGCGTCTATTCGATGAAAATGTAAGTCATTTCACACTAATTTCTGAAATCATGCACAGTAGCAACTTTTCATAACTTGCAGTTGCCGTCAAACGAAAATACCTATTATGCATACGAACCGAATAAGTAGGTAAGCATGTTATCTTATTAGTGATTTTCATTAAATGATAAATATTGGATAAATAACTTTTATACAAGTTTTACAATATATAGATCTGCCATTAAATATTATTGTCATTAACCTCAAACTACGAGGCTTCACCATAAAACCACCCGAACTCACACCCAATTTTCCCGGCTATAATATAAAGAGCTAGCTGAGTGTACCATGAACTATCCTAGGGTGGCACACTGTAATAAATCTCTTTTGTTACTACGCTTTTAGGTGTGAACAGCCCAGACTCCTATATTAAACACGTTACGTTTACGAAGCGAAGTGTAAACACATTCAAATTTCAAACGTAACAACCTATCTTATTACCTGTTGAAAAAGGGACCCAATATTCAGAACACTCTGTATAATAACAGAATTTATTGTTAATTGGTGTTGTTCATTCTATATGTATTCCAAATAGTGTAATTTATATTAAATTACAATAATTATCATAAAATCGTTTTTGATTAACTTTGTATTAATAACAAAATTTACTATTCATTTACAGATGTGAAAAAAATATTGATTTTTCAGACTTAATATTATTAAGCCAATGCCGACGTTTCAGTAAAATGTTTATCAACTTTAGGGGTACAATCAAGAATAACACTTAAAAAAAATAAGAAGAATAGTTTAAACAAAACCGAGAACAAAACAGCTTAAAATATTTGCGTCATTTTCAAAGAAATGACAAAATGCATTCATTTATGTGCCTTGTTTCTTCATACATAATTTAAAATTTCCATGTGTAAAATTACTCACAAATCTCATTAAAGCTATTACTCTGAGGTTAACGAAGCGTTCTATAAAACTTTTATTAAATTAAGACAGGAACTGAAAAATATAAGGAATTAAACGTCGTATGTAATGTTCTGAAAATATTATACCACCAGTTGTAAGATGAAAAGAAAATTCGTTCAACATATTCTCATTTCAGCCCCTCCGTCCGTAGTTTAATATCGAAGCCTTGAAACCTCAGCATTATTTAATGCAACATTGAATTTTAGCACGTTCTGCTTATACTTCTATTTTCCTTTATAAGTTTAATAACATGCTGTTGCTTGTTTCGGAATAAAAATGTTTGTAAAGGAATTGTAGCAGATTTTCCTACATTGCAAGATTTCTAACTTACAAATCATTTCTAAGGATTTATGAAGATATACACATGAAAAAAGTACTTTCTACTTTCTTTTTTTTTATTTTAGAATAGATCGAAAATATTCATGCAGTCAATTAAAACCACCTCTGAGATGATCCATAGAGAATATTCCAGATTCTAGATTTTCTATCTCGCTTATCTGATGAGCTAGAGAGCTAGTTTGAATTTGAAAATTTGATTTCTGTAAACGCTCATAATCTGTAAAAATAAATACAGAGTGGTCCAGGAAAAATTAATAGCTCTTCCAACAGCTCAAACTTACTCATTTTATGATAGAATTGTATCAAATTTTAGCTCGACAAGAATCTTAAATAACTTATTAGTAAACCTTTTTTTCTGGGCTAGTCACTATCAGCAAAAACTTGTTTTTTTCTGTTATTTTGATACCCATGCTAAATAAAGGTTTGCTTTTATTATAATTTCTGAATTTTTAAAATCAGAACTGTTTTCATTTAATAGTAGTTTGTGAGAGTCTGTGCATTTAAAAATAATATTCTTTAGTTACTTTTTTTTAAAAGGTAGCCTTGGGTAAAAAATTTCTTTGCTATTCATAGTTGTCAAAATATTACATCTAATTATAATTAACTAATTATTATTTTTTGATACAAAATTTTGTCCAGTTATATTTCCGCCGAGGTAATTATAGCACAAAAGTAACATATTTTTAAAAAAAAGTATATTTGATGTGGCCAGCATATAACTTTTTTATACCAGTATATATCATTCTTATCTAAAAAAAGTCATTCTATTTAATTCTTCACTTACCTCAATTAAATTTTAATAGCGTATTTTGAAACGAAAATAAAAAATTTTAATTAATTAATTATTATCAGCGTCATTAAATACTGTCAATAATAATTCATGTCATATGTATTTTTTAAATTTCTTATTATTGACATTGAAATTTTTGTAAATAAATTATACATTTCAAGTGTTAAACTGCCAAATTTATCCTAACCCTCATTTTATGAGATCAAATGTGTACAAAATTTCAGTTTACATCAACTTTATTGTACTTGGAAAATATATTAGTTTCGTTTGATATAGTAAACATGATTTATAATCCTTCACCAAGAATATATTTTTTTGTAGTAAAATACAAAAAAGTTAGGGTCCCGTGGATCTCCTTTCAGTTGGCCAATTTTGCTCATCACCGAATTTATCATTCTCTTTGGCCTTTAGAACATGTGTACCAAATTTGAAAGCTTTATCACAAACACTGTGGCTGCTATTGCGATACTACTGATATGCGGACAGATTTTTTTTTCATGTTATGTTTTTTCATTTAGTGCAGTCAATATGGTGTAAAAATTCCCTTGACCTGGGCAAAATTGCAACACAAATGATTCTTTTTGCATTCTATTGTGAAAAGTGTCTATTTTAACATATTCAAAATCCCCATTAATCCCGGCGCAGGAAATCAGTCAAAATCCAAGATGGCGGCTGAATTTTGTATTTTTCATTACAAAATTTATAACTGTGTATAACTTTGTATTTATAAGGTGTAACTTGGCAAAAATGTTTAAAATACAAAGATAAAAGCATAAAATAGGTATTGAATAGGTAAGATAGGTATTGAATCACTAAAATTGCCTATTATACATTAGAGAAAACTTTATTACACATTAGACTTACAAGAACAAAAAACCATTATTTCAAAGTATAGGTTATTTTCCTTTATTGAACAAAAATTAAAATGATTTGGCTGTTTTTTCACAATTCATCATAATCTTCATCTCTACTTTCCATTTCTTCATCTTCTATTCGCTGCGGACTATTTTCACAATTTGTTTGTTGACACTGACCACATGAACTGGTACATTCCAAACCATTCTTTCGGCAACTACATTTCATGGCACCACAGCCGGTTTTGCAGTTACATCTTACTATGCGTAATATACTTTTAGGTGCTGGTGGCAAATCCATTTTTTTCGGTACATACATATTATCATGTATACTCCATCCCCACTCTATTGGGTTCAAGCCTTCTTGCATTTGCTTCCATATACAAATTTGCAAATATGCACGGAGGCTATGGTACTTGACAGCTGATTCCGTTGGGGGACGGTTCTGTGGCTGAACGAAACATTTTGCCTTCGATACTTTATCAATAATAGTTCTATACCTAAGTGTATTTAGTGTATCATCTGGCTTTCCACCAAAAATGCATACCATTATCTTCTTTCCAAATTCTTCAACCTGACTGGGATTAAGGTTTGTTGAGCTGAACTATAGTGCAAGTTCACGAAAGTATTGATCTTCAACAACACGTTTGAAAACTGATTGCTTTCCAATATGGAATATTCTGGAGGTGCTGTCACATCCTGTATACGACTGTATAAAGAACAGACTGTTTGCTAAGTCATTTCCGAGCGAATATCTAATGGCATTGATATCATAAATGTTATTCTGTTTGGAAGGTTTTTTTATCACTTCTGAAAAACAGCTTGTGGTATGCTTGATTACGCCAATAAATCAGCAATACCAATAGGTCAGTGTCTTCTCCTATCACTGTTGTATTTTTGATTTTTGAAGATTCCACTGCAGTTTTAACAATGTCAACATCAGCATCATCAACTGCATGAATTACTGTTGTCGGATTTCTTCAGCGAGTAGAGTAATTATTTTCTGCTTGTTTCCCATATTAGTGAGAAACATTTCCTTACTTCCCGTGAATGTCATATCTGGTGTGAAGTTCACGGAGGGGACAATTGTATTTGTTCGGCGATTATGGGTCATGTCTTTTATTGTGTATTCTGATGTATAACCATCAAAAACTACAGTTGCTTGACTGTACATTTTTTTCCAAAATAGTGGCCTTTAAATATTTGAAAACTAAATACCTAATTATTTAAATGGCCGCCATTTTGAAAAAAGAAATTAAGTCAATGGTTATTTTTTTATACTTTTATCTTTGTATTTTAAACATTTTTGCCAAGTTATACATTATAAATACAAAGTTATACAAAGTTATAAATTTTTTAATAAAAAAAAAAAAATTCAGCCGCCATCTTGGATTTTCACTGACTTCCTGAGCCGGCATTAATGAGGATTTTGAATATGTTAAAAAAAACACTTCCGACAGTATAATGCAAGAAGAATCATTTGTGTTGCAATTTTGCCCAGGTCATAATTTATTTTTACTGCACTAATTATAATTCGTCGAGATTCGTCCATAAATGCAATAAATTTTTTTAATTTTTTTTTTCAAAACTGTACCTTTCTTCTTTCATTCTGGTGGTACCACATTCACCAAATTAAATGTGTCACCTAAAATGTTGTTGAAAATCTTAGTTGTCAAATTTGGGGATTCTCCTATTAGTATTTTTTGAGTTATCGCTGATACACACATACACATACACATCCACACACACATCTACGCATACATCCATATACAGTACATACATTCATACACACGCACCGACATTATAACCGGTAAAATTATACGTCGTTAATTTTCTCTTGTAGTTGAAGGACGAAACCTTTCCAGATGGAGCAGGGAGAACGGCTTGTAGGTCATGCACAACAAATATTTTATTTTTTTCTGTTTCAGCATCTTCAGCATCTTTTTCCTTTTCTTCTCTAGAAAGATTTGTATCTCTTAAATGTTGTGCTCTCTTCCAATTGTTTCTAGTCTTCTTTGGTATTTCTGTAATAATTACACTAATTTTTTTAGGTTTATGAAAACCTACATTGAATCCCGTATTAAAGATATTTTCATACAAGTACTTCTACTTCACGAAATGAGAGCCTTGCTCTAGACACTTTTCTTTATACAACTTATATAAAGTGGCAATGTTTAGTGACCCCTCAAAATATTCTCATTTCGTTTGATTTATTAGGTAATGTAGAGTAGAATCGACTCATAGGATTGAATTAATATGATTTCTTACTGCATTCTTGGGAACTTGGTACAAAGTCTTCCCTTTTCTATGTTTTCCTCACTTATCTAATTCTACAATTAAGTTAGAGTCACGTTTTTTTATAGTAGTACACATCATCGTATCGCCAATATCTAGGGTTGCCATAAAAAACTTCTTGCAAACGCGGATCTTTTCTTCGTTTTTTATTAGAGAATAAGCTTGATTAAGGGACCTATTTCCATTTTCTGTTGAGTATTTTGTGTCTACATGTTAGACGAAATATACTGACGTTGTCTTGTATTATCCTTGATTTTTCAGAATGCCTTTAAAATATTATCCCTTTCTTCTTCAGAAATCACTGAGTAGCATTTGTGTAGGCATTTTTCATTGCAAGGTGTTTTAAGTTTTCTCTTCGAGATGAGTTTGTTTCTGGAATTAGAATATTCTTTACGTTTTTGTTTTCTGACATTTCGTTTCCATTAATTAATATTTCCTTTTCGCTCATGACACTTCTTTTTTAAAATTATCGTTTGTCCTGTTCTGTAAAAACATTAATTCTCTATATTTAAAACTTGTGCTAATACTTTTAGAGATTATTTGGTGACACATTTATTTTTCAAGTTATAATTCTTTGTAAGTTTAAATTTGAATCGTCAGAGTCAAAGCTGTTATTACTTGCGTAATCTTTATATGTAATATAGTCGTCTTCAGATTCAACTTGTTCATTTTCCGCGATGTCTGATTCTGTATCAATATTTTTTAAGTGTGCATACTCGTCTTTATTATAGGAAACAATATTAGACGGTATTACACTATACACTTTTGTAAGAAATAACCATCTGAATTCCATAATTTCCTCAACATTTTCCTGAAACAACTACTCACGTTACCTTAAAACAAGTGCAATACTAACACAAGTGCTAAGATGTGGTAGTTTTCCGCCAATATTTTTAACGAATTTTTCATGAATTACTAACATAACTAAAATGTGTTAGTGTTGCACTGGAATATTTCAGTTTTAACAATAAGGGTAAGCTTACGTATAATGTCAATAGGGGTCTTTTTTTGTAAATTTTGAGATATGTTGTTCTTGCCGTAAATACCATGTTCCTTAAGCTATCTAATAAGTACCATAACTCAAAATCAAACATTTTTGAGTTTTGCTTCCCAACAGATCAAATAATGCGAGATAACTGACTGAAATTGTGCATAATAAAACAAAGGTTTTTATATCCCTCAATGTATAGCATTTTCTAGATATTTTGAATACAACTTCTGTTGAATACATTTATCGAACAATCCTATTAACAAACTATAAAATTGACAAAAGAAAATTTAATGAAAATAGTGTTTTGCTACCATTTAACAATTTTTTTACTTAATTTAGAGTTTGTTTGTACCATTTCATTTTGTAACATTTTTGTATCGGATGCAACTTCCAAATCACAGACATGATACGTTACCTCTCATTAATTATGCCATATATTGTGTAGATTCAAAAAATCGTTCTTTACATTTTAAACTGTTTGATAGTTCTGTCTCGGAAATGAAGCGTTATCGCTTCATAGAAACTTTTTTTATTGCGATGTGAGGAATACGCTCCTGAATTTGCGCCGTGCATTTTTAAACACCCCGTATGTAGTTATTTACACATTACCATTTTAAATTAGAATCTAGTGTATGTAATTTCAACTCGTATAAATACATAAAACTGCCTTATACAAATCAAACCCTAAAGAAAAATTAGTTTTAACCATTCTGTGTTTCTCTATTTCCGCAGACATCCATTTCTCTAAGAATACAGTGCTTTAAATCAAAACGATACAGGATAATTAATGGGGCACGATGTAACCTTACTGCAAAATAAAATACTCACCATTTAGTATATGAACACGAACACTGGCGGAATTCGCATTGGACGGCGTACATGTGTAAAGGCCGGAATCTCCTTGTCCAGCTTTTTGAATTAAAAGACGACTTGTCGTTATAAATCCTTTCTCTGTGACAAGACTAATCCCTCCTCTAGGAGAGTCGAAATTGATGACTTCAGAATTTTGTGACCAGACTATATTAGGTGGTGGTTCTGGGGCATACTGTACTATACAAGTTAGGTTGATTGTAGATCCCATGTTTATGAAGAGTTCCGGACTTCCCAGTATTTCTGTGATTGGTTCTGAAACAAGAATATTTTTCTTTCTGAAATAATAATGATAATAACAATAATAATAATAATAATTTTAATAACAATAATAATAATAACATTATAGCCACAAGACCTGGCTAGAATGGACGCGGTCATCGATGAGGAAATTCCGGAAGATGTAGACATCTGGCAAATCAACTGTGCCGTGTACAACTCCGCGAAGCAACTCGTCCCCCGTGAGAGGTCAACCAATCACGGGGTCGAGAAAGCCAAGCGGCGTGTACAAAAAATCGAGGGCAAGATACAGTCAGCCAGACAACACGCTTCTCGGATCCAGAGTGTGGTGGAATATAAGACGACTGGTAGAGTTTTTACTCCCAGGATCCGGCGCATAGCTGCCGGATTAAGACGTCAACACCATACTCTAAATCTGACAGTGATGCTTACCATCAAGCAGCACTGTCTAGATAGGATCCGAGCGCTCATGGCGATAAAGAAAACATTGAAGAGGCGGGTGAGGAGTATGGAACAAAACAATTTGTTTCGTACGAATCCTTCCCGCCTCTTTCAAGAGCCACAGCGTGTTGTCGAGAATCCGCCGACTGTAGAAGATGTCGAAACCTTCTGGAAGGGAATCTACGAAACGCCGCGTCCATTCAATAGCGACACTCCATCAATTGCACACTTCGAGGCTCTGTGTCACAGACATCTTGAAGAGCCAGAAGAAGTGTGCCCGGCAATCAGTACGGAGGAAGTCCAACAAGCACTTGTTGGTACCAAGAACTTCGCTGCCCCGGGCCCAGACGGCATTAACAACTGGTGGTGGAAGAAATTTCCTTCCACTCACCGCCGTCTGGCGCGAGTTTTCAACTCATGGTTGAACGAGGGGCAGCAGATTCCGGACTGGTTCGTCGAGGGACGTACTGTACTAATCCCCAAAAAGGGGGATCTTTCCGACCCGAGGAATTATAGGCCGATCACTTGCCTTAACTCCTGCTACAAGATATTTACACGTATCTTGTATGCTAGGACGCTGAGGTCTGTTGATCCGGTCTTCCAGCAGATACACGAACAGCGTGGTGCCAAGAAGGACATGGCAGGTTGCAAGGACAGCCTGCTGATAGACCGCTGTATTACACAGGATTCTGTGCAATACAAGCGGAATCTATCGATGGCCTGGATTGATTACCGCAAGGCATTTGATACAACATCGCATGAGCTATTGTTGTACTTGCTCGAATGTCTTGCGGTACCAGCACCACTAGTGAGATGCATAGAACAGCTGCTGCCGCTCTGGAAGACCCGCTTCACCATAACATCAGGTGCACAGCGGGTCACGACAGGACAGGTGGCATTTAGGAGAGGAGTTTTCCAGGGTGACTCCCTGAGTCCTCTCCTCTTCTGCATCTCACTGCTGCCGTTGTCTGTTGGGCTCCGCCAAACCCGCGGATATCAATGTGGGCCACCCAGCGACCGGAGGCATAAGGTCACCCATCTATTTTATATGGATGACCTTAAACTTTATGCCTCCGGAGAGCGCGAACTACAAAACGCTCTTAGGGTGGTCGAAGAATATACGCGGGCAATTGGTATTGAGTTCGGGTTGGACAAATGTGCAGTCGTCCACCTCAAGAGGGGACGATGCGGGGAATTTCCTGAAGACACGCAGCTCGCAGACGGAAGCATCCTAAGACATCTGGATGCCGGAGAGACCTATACATATCTGGGTGTGCAACAAAGGCACATCCAGGATGTATCACAAATAAAAGATTCTCTCCGCGGCAAGTACAGACACCGCCTCCGAAAGATTTGGTCTTCCGAACTTTCGGGGAAGAACAAGGTGTCTGCAACTAATATGCTTGCCGTTCCGATTCTGCTCTACTCCTTCGGAGTAGTAAAGTGGAGGGTAGATGAGCTGCGTCAATTAGACAGAGATACCCGCAAGATGATGAATATTCACAGAAGTATTCATCCTAGATCGTCCGTTCCTCGTGTGTACCTCCCACGTCAACGGGGGGCCGAGGACTCTTGAGCCTGGAGTGTACGCATGGCAGAGTAGTACTGAGTATGGCATGTAACATACTCAGGAGCTCAGATCCCCTCTTGCGGTTCGTAAAACATCACGAAACTGTAGGAGTGGGAGCAGGATTGTTCAAGGCAGCAAAAAGAGCCGCAGATGAACTCGGACTCGCATTTGACATCAGGCGAGGAGGCCGGCGAGGTGCTGATGTTGAGTCAGTCACCGAACTTCAGCCAAATCGTCTGAAAGCCCGAATTAGAGCTGCCGAACAGGAAAATCTGTTTCGGCAGCACGTCGATAAACCCCAGCATGGTGTCTTCTATAAGAACATCGAAACACTGGGTTTATCGACCAGGCTGACCTTCGCCTTTCTAAGGTCAGCAGGGCTTAAGTCGGAGACCGAGGGATTCATTATGGCCTGCCAAGATGGTGTTATCAACACCTTGGTCTACCGTAGCCGCGTGTGGCGTGTAGAGGTTCCTGATATCAACTGCAGGACCTGCCAGCAGGCGCCGGAATCGCTCATGCATTTACTTTCTGCATGCCCCATATATGCGATTTCGGCCTACATCCACCGACATAACGCGGCCTTACGAGTGCTATACTACCATCTAAGGCACTCGTACGGGGTAGACCAGACACCAGTGCTGCCTTACGTCCTCGGAGATATTGAGTCCGTTGTCGAGAACGAGAAATGCCGGATTTACTGGAACTACTCGTTCCCGACTGTCAGGCTAATCCAAGCCAACAAGCCTGACATAGTCCTCCTCGACCATCAACTCAAGGTGATGTATGTCATCGAGTTCTCGGCACCTGCGGAGAAAAACATCACCTTGAAGGAGGAGGAGAAACGGACCAAATATCGCTATCTCCGGTACGAGCTCCAAGTGCTGTACCCAGGCTACTCGGTCAAAATGGTCGTCCTTATTATCGGTGTACTCGGAGGGATAAAGCCTACGCTGCTCTCGGAACTGAAGATCATACCGGCCTGCCAAAAACCAGCCGAGTGGCTGGCAGGTCAAATGCAGAAGGCGGTCATTCTTGGTTCTCTCCGTCTGCTTAGGGCACACGATTCTGGTATCTACAGTCACTAACCCTGCGGGATGTGGGGAGTGGCTGTAGTTGATGCGCCGGCGCGACTCCCGTGAGGCGTCGGAGGCCACGGGAGGACTGACCGGCATCGGGAAACCGGAAAAAAAAAAATAACAATATATGGGAATTCCAACATAGTCCTCCTCGACCATCAACTCAAGGTGATGTATGTCATCGAGTTCTCGGCACCTGCGGAGAAAAATATCACCTTGAAGGAGGAGGAGAAACGGACCAAATATCGCGAACTCCGGTACGAGCTCCAAGTGCTGTACCCAGGCTACTCGGTCAAAATGGTCGTCCTTATAATCGGTGTACTCGGAGGGATAAAGCCTACGCTACTTTCAGAACTGGAGATCATACCGGCCTGCCAAAAATCAGCTGAGTGGCTGGCAGGCCAAATGCAGAAGGCGGTCATTCTGGGTTCTCTTCGTCTGCTTAGGGTACACGATTCTGGTATCTATAGTCACTAACTCTGCGGGATGTGGGGAGCGGCTGTAGTTGATGCGCCGGCGCGGCTCCCGTGAGGCGTCGGAGGCCACGGGAGGACTAACCGGCATCGGGAAACCGAAAAAAAAAATCAATAATAATAAATGTCTGTGCAGACATCCACCTCAAGAGAGGACGATGAGGGTAATTCTCTGAAGATGCGCAACTCGCAGACGGAAGCATCCTAAGACACCTGGATGTCGGAGAGACTTATGTATATCTGGATGTGCAACAACGGCTCATCCAAGATGTAACACAAATAAAGAATTCTCTCCGCGGCAAGTACAGACACCGCCCCCGAAAGATTTGGTCTTCCAAACTTTCGAGGAAGAACAAGGTTGTCTGCAACTAATATGCTTGCCGTTCCGGTTCTGCTCTACTCCTTCGAAGTAGACGGTAGATGAGCTGCGCCAATTAGACAGAGATGCCCGCAAGATGATAAATATTCACAGAAGTATTCATCCTAGATCGTTCCTTCCTCGTGCGTACCTCCCACGTCAACGGGGGGCCGAGAACTCTTGAGCCTGGAGTGTAACGTATGGCAGAGTAACTGAGCATGTTATGTAACATTCTCAGGAGCTCAGACCTCCTCTTGTGGTTTGTAAAACATCACGAAACTGTAGGAGTGGGAGCAGGATTGTTCAAGGCAGCAAAAAGAGCCGCAGATGAACTCGGTCTCGCATTCGACACCAGGCGAGGTGGCCGGCGAGGTGCTGATGTAGAGTCAGCCAAATCGCCTGAAAGCCCGAATTAGAGCTGCCGAATAGGAAAATCTGTTTCGAGCTCCAGGTGCTGTACCTAGGCTACTCGGTAAAAATGGTTGTCCTAATAATCGGTGTGCTCGGAGGGATAAAGCCTACGCTGCTCTCGGAACTGAAGACCATACCGGCCTGCCAAAAACCAGCCGAGTGGCTGGCAGGTCAAATGCAGAAGGCGGTCATTCTGGGTTCTCTCCGTCTGCTTAGGGCACACGATTCTGGTATCTACAGTCACTAACCCTGCGGGATGTGGGGAGTGGCTGTAGTTGATGCGCCGGCGCGACTCCCGTGAGGCATCGGAGGCCACGGGAGGACTGACCGGCATCGGGAAACCGAAAAAAAAAAAAAGTCTTATTTTTCCCCTCATTTTACAAAAGTAAAAATTATTCAAATAATCATATCCTATCAGATTTAATGAAGCAACTATAAAAAAATACACTTACAAATATAAAGGAAAAAAAATCATGGAGCGAAATTCAGATTACAGTGTTTACACTGGTGTTTTCGAAAAGTAATAAACATAAGGTAAGTCTATATTAAGTTAACTATACACACAATATATTTATTTTTGGTAGCTGTAGTGGTGGAATATAAGATAAAATAAGTTATTTCGTTAATTATCTTGTTTTCTAAGCAACACCGCTCGCATAGGTTTTTTAAAAGCTACTACTTTGAGACTTTAGAGAATTTCCTAAGCCATTATATATTTTAGAAATGCTGAGGGTAAAGAATCTTTCGAACTGTGCTGTCCTATGCCATGGAGCAGCCAATTTTGTCACATAAATAACTAGGTTTGTCATTAAACACAATTAAATGAAAGAGAGTTGATGACTGTAAAGTAAACCGGTTTTGCATATTAAGCCACTGCATTTCTCTAAGCTTATGGGATATGCCGAAAATGAAATGAGGACAGGAGTTCAGAACTTTTTGCATCTTATACTTATAGGCCGAAACTAAACAAAAATAGTAAACGGTAGAACAATTGTTTAGCTTTAATATTACGACTTTGACATACTTCTGATACAAAGTATTTGTGCCAAATAATAAAATCTTAGTTTTGTATGCGTTAAGAGATAAGGCAAGGTCTTTGGAAGTTGTTAAAACCGATTCTAAATCAGCATTTATATTGTCGACAGCCAACTTTAATTCATCAGGTTTAAAAGACAAATATAACTGCGTATCGTCAGCATGCATGTGCATTTTACAGTGGTTTATGAACTTTAATTGTATAAATACAAAATAACAGCGGACCAAATATAGATCCCGGAGTTACACCTAATGTCAACTGCATTGATTCGGAAATTGTGTTGTCAATTTTAACAGATTGAATTCTATTAGCAGGATAGGAGCATAATAATTGTATAGAGTTTCTACTAAAACCTCAATAATGAAAAATAGCTGTCATTAGATGATAATCAATTGAATTAAATGAATTGCTATAGTATCGCAAAACTAGTAAAGTTAATTTAGCTTCATCATTTGCCCTCAAGATATCGTCAGTAATATGGAGTAAAGTTGTAATACAACTATCTTGGGGTCTAAATCCAGATTGGTGTACTGGTAAAATATTGTTTTTATCCAAATATTTCCTAATTTGTGTATTTAAAATACAACTATTTATTATATTTAGCAAGTGATGCTGAATGATTGGAAAGCATATTTTTATAATTTCTAAATTGATACCATTAGAGCCTACTGAAATAGTTTAAATTTTATTCACCACACAGAATTATATATAAATTCACTAACTGAAAATTAAATGAGTTTATAGGTGCATTAACATAACAGTATTAAATTCGGTATACTATTTAGGAAAAACTAGTTAATATCAATAACATTGCATAGCTGAGAAGAAATAGACACTTTGGTATTATTTAAATTTAAGTTCTCTAGACTTTTCCATATAATACTGAGTTCTGAGTTTGACTAATAGATTTAAAATATGCATTCTTTGCATGTCGAATAGCACTCGTTGTTTGATTTCTGTGATGTATATAAGTTTCCCAATGCAGAGGTGATTGTGATTTTCTATACATTTTTTTAGCCTTATCTCTGCCTGACATTAATTGTTTTAAATTATCATTAAGCCAAGGAGGACGCGGTTTCTAAATTGCCTTAGGACAAGTTCGGGTTTACGTAACTTGACTGCCTAAATATAAAAAACAGCGTCGTGATACGAATAATTATAATTTAGTACATCAGAGTTAAGTACATAGTTTTTATTTGAAGTTAATATAACATCTATTTGCGTTGCAGTATTCTCAGCAGTTCTAAGGGGATCAGAAATCTCAAGTTCTTCATTAAATTATACATTTATAAAACTTGTATTAACTGATTTTATTTACATACAATTGTTAATGAGGTGGTCTTTTAAATGCGCAAAAAGTTTTACATGAATTTTACGGTCTTATCCTCCAAAAATTGGCTGTTTATGTGTTAAAAAGCTAACTGGCAAAATAAACCAAAATAATACCATTTAGGGTAGCTCAAAAGAATCAATGTTGTAAACATGAGCAAAATTGTTTTGGACTGAACTAAGTGTTACAAAATAGTTATTTGGTATTCTTAGGCATCATTTCAAACTTGATACGATAAGAATTATAAATACCCATAGTTTCTTATGCTTTATACTATCATTCTTATCTGAAAACCATTTTAGATAAATAATAAAACAACCACAATACTTCAAATACATTTTATTGCAAAAAATATTAAAACAACTACTTCATTTAGTAGTAAAATTATATTGGATTAAATAATATTGTCCCCAAAACGACAAATTTTCACATTTAAGAAATAATTCCCTCTCAGCGATGCTTTTAAAATATTATTACGAAGAAAACATAAAAAAAGTATGTGGAGCATTCCCAATGAAATTATTGGAAAAAATAATAATAACAATGTAGAAATAAATGGAGACCAAAAAAATTTTGCTAATGAATATAATAGTTTTCTTGTGAATGTTATATCAGTTATTGAGTCATATTGACAAAGTGCCATTTGTTTGTAAGATACAATCAAATTGTCAGTCAATGTTTATTAAACCTGTGTCACCGGAGAAAATAGTGAATTTACCTAATAGACTGAAAAATAAATAGACAAGTGGCGATGATATTCCCAAAAGTATCATTAAATGTTGTATACAATTAAGTATTGAACCATTGTGTTACATAATGAATAATTCTTTTAAATATGGAACATTTCTCGAGCACTTAAAGCTTTCGGTGATTAAACCAATCTATAAAAAAAGGTGCAACGAAATTGCAAGCTATTTCATTCCAGTTTGTTGTGTTCCGCAAAAAAATTTTTCTGCCAGTCTAGTCCAGAAGGCGCCACTATTTTCTACTGAAACAATTAGTTTGGTAGATTTTTGCACTTATAAAAAATGCCTAAATAACCATTTGTCATTATTGCTCATACTGTACTTTGATATGTTTGTCTCTTTTCAAACTATAATCGAGTTTAGATAGCAGAATACTATGGTGCTACTTCCTTCTTACTAGTGTAGCGTTCTGAAGACAACATCTCTAGTTCAGCGGTTTGGTAAAATTTATATGTTTTCTGGTATTATCGTGTAATTTTATGATCGTCATTATTTAAAAAGTTGCTATTTTGATTTAACATACCTTTGATGTAATTTTCATAATAATATTGTATCGTATTTATCTTAATTTACGCATTGGGCGAATTTGTTTTTCGGTGACCAGTTCACCTTGGCTGTTCTTTGGAACAGCCATCATTAATATTGATTAGTATCGATTTATCGTGCCTTGTTGGCAATTTATCTAATATCTCTCTGATATTATAATAATTTCGTGTGATAATTTAAACTACTTTCGGTTATTGTAAATTTTATATTTACCCGGCAACGGATGTCGCCATTTTTGTATCATAGTTAGTTGTTTTCTGTCTTTGTCTGTTGATGTTTTAGGTCACTTGGCTACGTTGGTAGCTCTGTGAAGTGGTGACTAGTGACATTTGGAGATTTGTACACTTTATTGATCTAAACCTATTTGTTTATAACCCTTGTGAAAATTATCTAATCTAGTGCATTTGTTTTATGGTGAATAATTTTATACCAGTGCATATATTTACCAACCAGACGTCAGTAACGTAAGGTTTTTCAAAATTTAAAATATCGAGTGCTTACTTGAACGTTTACTTAGTATTTAGTCAGGAACGCTGCTCTAGTGGAGCCTTGCCTAGTTCTCTGGCAAAGATACCTCCTCAACTTTCTGAAATATGGTGGGATACCGATCTTAGTTTGTTTAGTTTGCAATTTACTCGCCACAGCTTTTTACTTTGTTTTGCCTATAATACTGATCTTATAAAACTCTCCCTTTTTTATGTAAATACTTGGACCAAGAGAAGAGGATAACTGGTGGATCGAACTGATCATTATATACTGGGTGGAGCAGGAAAACGATATTTTATACAACTGGCATTTCTTCTCAAGGGTAACTGGAGTACTGACAGTGGTGATTCAAACTGACACCGAACTCATTAAGAGCTTAGCTGTTGGTGAATTCTTCGCTGGGCTAACCTATTTGAAGTTTCGTAAGATCTTCGTCCCCAGTGAACGTTTATATTTGGTCAGAAGAATTTTTGTACTTTTTGGTAAATAATATCTACTAACTGTTAGTCGTACGAAAAAAATGTATATGAACAATTTTGTGGAGAATACCATTATACGTAAGTTTTGTTATGAGTTCTTACGACGTCAGATGCACTGGAAGCGAGATTTTCGCGAAAAACCGATTTTCATGACATTTGACCTTCGATATCTCAAGACGCACAAGGGTAGGCATATGAGATTTTTTTGTGCTTCATTGGAACATCAAAACGAAGGTCTCTGCAAAAATTCAGCTTGTTCGGCCTCATTCCGCAGAGGAAGTTTTATTTCTCTGGAGTATTGCTTAAAATTTTGATCTATTTTACCTATTTTTGACATTGTACATGAATCTGGGATCTACGTCACTAACCCAGCGGGGTGTTGAAAGTGACTGTAGATAGTTTACTAGTGTAACCTCCATGTTAATCGAAGCCATGAGAGGAATGTCTTTGGGAAACCAAAAGAAAAGTAGTCCTCATCATCGAGTAATATACATATTTAAAGAAGCAAAAAAATACAAGAATCAATAACACTGATAAGTACATAACAGTTTTTTTGTTCCTAGATTTTTAATTTTTATTTGTTATCGTTTTGAAAAGTTTCCAAATGCATATAGGCATACATAAAACTGGTAAACTTTATACATATAAAAATACTGGATGTTATTTATAGTTACTACTCTCGTAGAACTGCAAGAAATTACCAATAATATTTAGTAATTTTAAAATATTAGGGAAATTAATACAAGAAGAAAATAGACAAATAAACCATCCTGTATAGATAGTTATTGTGAAAAAAGTTATGCAGGCCAAACAGGTAGATACTTAAAAACCAGAAAGAAGGAGCATATGAGAGACGTTAAAAACAAAAATAAAATGAACACAACATTAGTAGAACACTGCAAATGTTTAAATCACGAATTTAATTTTGACGAAACAACAATAGTAGTCAGCGAATAATCTTGGAAAGAGAACATTTCATGAAATGGTGAATATAAAGAAAATGAAGTTAGTTAATTCAAGGAAAAACATTGAGACCTTAAACGCATGTTATTTTAATCTTATTAATAAGTTAGGGAAAAATAACTCTAATTTAAAATGACTATTTACAAAATAATAAACAAATCATCAATCTCTGCCAGTATTGCAAATAATGGTTGTTTTCCCTTTTATCTATGACGGTATTTATCTCTTCTCGTGTGTTTTGTATACTTTGACGTTAAGAAAGATTTTTATTCGTGTCATCATATTAAAATGTGCGAGAAATTACAGCTAAAAGAAAATAAGAAAACACAATTTTGTTCTAATTACCTTAAGATGGCTTTGGAATACAAAAAATGAACACAAAACATTACAACAGTTGTTCATACTGTCATACTGTCATACTGTCCATTAACGTCAATGCACTTCTGAATTCGCATAGCTCTTTCTCGAAGAACGTTCGCCAATTGCTGGGCCGTTATGCTATTAATTGCGCACCTTACTCGTAGCTCCAGGTCTTTACGGGTTGCGTAACAACATTTTTTAAATTACCCCAAACAAAGAAATCAAAGGGTGTTAAATCAGGTGATCATGGAGGGCACCTCACAGGACCATTCGTCGAAATTACGTTTTCTTCGAATCTCCGTTGAAGGTAATCAATTATTATCCTTGAATTATGGGGAGGAGCACCATCTTGTTGGAAATACATTCCCTGTCGTAAATGGAAAGGTAATTCAGCTAAACTGTCCTCAATTTCATTTTGCAGAGATCCCAAGTATCTGGCATCAGTCAAATATTATTGGACCAATGATTCTACTACCGATTATTCCAAGCCAAACATTGAAACCGAACCGCACATGAAATTTACCCTCCCGTAATAAATTTTGATTTTCTTGTGACCAAAATTTTGTATTTTGTCGGTTAAATAATCCCAAATTTGTAAACCTAGGGAGCAGAAAATAAAATCATTCCCAAAAAATTATTGTTTGACTGCACGTTATTCTGCAAAATCCAATTGCAGTATATCATCCTACGTTCGTAAATATTTTCGTACAAGTGCTGGTGCAATTGGTATTTAAAAGATTTATAGCGGTATTTGTGCAAAATTCGGCTTACTGTCTGGTGACTGATTTCCAATTCAAACCCAATTTGCCTTAGAGAAACAGTCTTATCAACTTCTACTCGAGCCAAAACATTAATTTCCGTTCTTTCGCCAAGAATGAAATTTTCTTCGGGATCATTGTTGGGCTCACTACGGAATTAATTTTCAAGACAATTTTCTATCAGGATATCGTTCGACATAAAGGTGTCTAGCCGCAACGGCATTTTTTCTACATTCCCCATAAATAACATGTCCACTTTCTTATCTCTTGAATAAATTTGCGGCATTTTCAACACAATTAACAAAAATATTAAACAATTTCTAAAGACACAGTAAAAATACCGGTAAACTAATAAATGCGAACAAGTTAAATATTTCATTGTTTTCAAAGCCCCCTTAGTTAGTTACTTCTTAACATTTAATTAGAACAAAATTGCATTTTCTTATTTCTTTTTAGCTGTAATTTGGTTTGTATCTATCGCATATTTTAATACGACATATGAATAAATTCCTTATCAATAGTACTAATAAATGGTATCACGATACCAATATGGTTCCATTTGAAAAAAATGAGTTTTTCCCCAAAAACCATTTTAATCACGTAATTTAGTATTTTTGACGGGATTTCGATTTTTCTAGCATTACACGGGTCATTTAAAATAAATCGGAACCATCATGGCACACTTAAATGGAAAACTAAAAATTATGTTATAAAAAATATTGACGTTTGAAATGTCACTTATTTGGTATCTTTGAATTCACAAAATTGTGCAGAATTCAAAAATGCAATAATATACAGGGTATTCCATTTAAAAATCGAAAGTTAGTGTCATTTCCGGCGAAACCGGAAGTTAAAAAAAAATCACTTTTATGTTAGGAATTGCCGCTTATTATGTATATAGGATATCCCAAATTTCAATCAATTATCCTCAAAACTAAAGGAGAAAAGGGGGTGTACCATGATCCTGTTACACCCGGTATATTTTTACTAAGTGTGATATTATTGTTGTTAAAATTAGATTCTGATATTCAATAAAAAAGTACACTTAAATATTTTAAATTATTGTTAATATATTGCGATTTTTAATATCTATTTATATGTACATACACGTGTTTTGTGTATGTTTGTAGGTGCATATACCCGTTTATTTATTTATTTATTTTTTTATTGTTTGTTCCACATGCTATATTATATACATATTTTTTAATTTACGTTTTTTACAAATTTTATACATACATCATAATTTTATATTTTATAGTGCCCTGAGGATTGTTATAAAATTTACGGAAACGTTGGCAAGTTGATAAAGTAGTTTTCTCAAAATAAGGACCCTTACCCAACAAAGTTTTTCCAACTATTAATAAGCCGGTCTAAAATCTTTTCTATTACATAAGGTAGTATACGAAAACGAAAGAAACTGGTAACGACTTATCGTGTCGAATATCATCTCTCAATATTTTAAGTAGTAAGTAGACAGCAAATGGAATGCATGTAGCTTCATGAGCATCCGGTGTACCTTAGGGTGGGTCAAAAAATCCAATATTTTTTTTTGGATCGGACACAGGAAAACTAGTTGCTAGGTACCTCTATAAAGTACTTACCAAGTATGAGCTTCTTAATATTAACGGGAATTTATCCTCATCATAGTTTTCCATTTTCAATTTAGTCTCATATAAAAATTGTCATATCTTATCACCAATAGATTGTTAAACTAGTTTCATCATCAATGTTCATAGGAAATTGAACGCTCTACAAAAATGGTCTCTTATACTTTTTCATTAATCTAACCATTTAAAAGGTATTCAAGGTCAAAGATTGAAGAATTTAAAGGAAAATAACTTTTTGTTTTGAATTTTGTAACTTACTAAAAAAATAATTATTGTCAAATGAGTTTCAATCATTTCTGTAGGAAATTGAACGTTCTATAAAAAAAGGTTTCTTGTGGTTAATCGATTACTCTAACCATTTAGAAGATATTCGCATTGGAATCCCAATGCGTACTGATTTTAATAGTTTTTTATTAAATATTTTCAATTTATCCATTCAATTTATGAATTTTGAAATAATTCATGATCTATTTCAGAAAAAGAAGGTTTTTATCTAAGAAATATCATCAAATATATCAACAGAAAAAAATTTCACCATATGAAATTTTATAATTTAATACAGTATTAATACAAAAATATATATATATTTTTTTTAGTTTAAGTTATAAAAATTGACTTTTGTTACAATTCGGAAATTTTGCTTGATGTTCCTTGACAACTTGCAGTAGATATTGAAACTGCTCTTCGTTTTTTTGTCAAGCATTGGTTGTATTCAGATACCAATGCTATTCCACGCTCTGCTGCGTCATTTACAACTTTTAATTGCTTAAAATATTCTTCATTTTCTTTTTAACTGTCATCTGAAGTCCACAATTCAATACCAACATCAAGAAAATCATATGGTAGGTCAAAGATTTTGAACAAATTCAATGATTTCTGAGAAACAAAGTCAGACTACACTGCACTACACTGTACCTGTAACCTAAAATAGTGTTTGTATTAAAATTACATACATATATTTTATTATTTAACAAGTACAAATCCTCTTAAACTTTTTGTATTAAAATTTTGAATAAAATGCTATAAATTCAGTACAGCTTTAGTACAATATAAAACGCCAATAAATTATTTCATCCTGAGGTTTACAATTACGAAATCTGTGTCATCCTTTAAAATTAAAACCGTTATTTCCACATATATCAAATATGGTATAACATGCCAAACTTCTATTGTGCACAAAGATGAAAAATTGTAAGGCATCAGATTTCATTTATCAGAATTTTCTGCTGTGGATAAATCTAATACCAATTGCCTGTTTCATTTTACATTATTAATTTATTAAATTATTTCTTAAAAATGGCGAATGCGCTAATGTTATTCTGACAAATTTGTGGGAAGTTAATTAAATAGTTATTTATGATACAAGTGTTAAAAATTAATTTTTATTTTGTGAGTGAAGAAGTTTGCGAAACGAGCGTAAGCAAATGGAGCAACTCCACAAACAAAATAAAGTCATTTTTAACACGTGTATCATACAATTTTTTTCTACAAACACCATTGAAAGAACAATAAAGTTTCTTTAAAAAGATTTCAAATCCTTTTAATGGTTACCTCATAATTCTAGTAGTTTGTAGGATTTATGAAATAAATAAATCAAGTTTGCCCGTTGTTTGACACGTGCTTGTCAAATGTGAAAAACTATTGCAATATGATGAGCCAATATTAATTATAGTCCAGAAGGAAGCGAATCGATTCCTCAAGAAATTGAAGAAGCAGCTACAAGGGCAACTTTAGATTTGTTGCCACAAAATCCAAACAACAATATGAATTAGCGTACAAACGCTTTGTGAAATGGTGCGATCGGAACAATGTTGCAGGCAAGTACAGTGAAAATGTAATGTTGGCCTATTTCGAGCAAAATTCTAAAATTTGGAGTTCATCGACGCTTTGGGCACATTTTTCAATGATAGAGGCTATGTTAAATGTCAAGAACAATCAAGATATAAGTAAGTTTTATAATCTCATCGCATTTTTGAAGCGTAAAGGAGAAGGATATCGTCCAAAAAAATCAAAAAATTTTTACACGCCAAAATATTGATGTTTATTGCAGAGGCGCCAGATGACAAGTATTTGATGTTTAAAGTAGCTGTTGTAATGGGTATACTAGGCGCGTGTCGCCGTGAAGAACTTTGTCAAATGAGTTTAAACAATATTAAGGATTTAGGAAATACACTAGTGGTAAACATTCCAGATAGCAAGACTAGAGTTTCAAGAACCCTTTACTGCTATTACTGAGACTTATATTGACTTATATCATAAGTACTTAGTATTACGTCCAGCTCATGTCAACCACCAACGTCTTTTTATTAAATACCCTAATAACAAATGTACGATTCAACCTGTTGGAATAAATATTTTTGGAAAGATGCCTACAGATTGCAAGATTTTTGAAATTACCAAATCGTGAACTTTACACCGGACATTGTTTCCGTCGGACATCCGCCAGCTTGTTAGCAGACTCTGGTGCAAATTTATGTACAATAAAGACACGAAGGATGGAAAAGTTCGAGTGTTGCAGAAGGATACTTGGAAGATTCGTTAGAAAACAAAAAGAGGATTGTTTGTCACATTCTTCCAAATAATTGCCCTTCTTCTAACAATTCTGAAATAGAGCATATTAATAGTACTTCCTCCACTGCTTCAAGTTCAACTTCAACAATTTATTCTTGTGAAGTAGCTTCCTCACAAGGGATAAATATTACTGATTGCTTCAATTGTACAATTAATATAAATATTTCTAAATAACTTAACTTAACTTAACTGTTAATAAATATATAAATGTCATTATGACAAACGACTTGTCATTTTACTTCTTGCACTAGTGTTGAAAGTAAATCATGTGATCATTTTTAACGCGAGTTTATATAATATAACATTTTTAATTCAAGTATGCCGTCTTAAAAATTTAGTTTTTAATGGTGTTTGTAGAAAAAAAATTATTATTCCTGTCCTCTGATAAATCTGATTTGAAGGTATTAATGTAGTATTCATAAGTTCTCATAATGCATTAAGTAATATAAGGGTGTTTTATGTAGGGCGACGAAAAATTCCAAGAGCTATATTAAATAATATGAAAGATATTCTTTGAATAATTTTTTACTTATGTCGCAACAAATTATATGACCATAAATATTTGTTCTCTTCTCTTCTCAATGTTAAAGAATGCAATTTTTGTCCAAACAGAAATATTACTTTTACTATTCACTATTGATTGCATACAGAGTTTTTCAAAAATTACGGAAACAAACTTTGGTAGCGTGGTCGGGGCTTAAAATTTAGAAGAAAAAGTTGTAATATGGAACAAATATACTTTCTAACAGAGCTACAAACTCACACATGCGCTCTGTTGAATGTGGTGCGTCCTGATTAAATCCAATACTGATTGTCTTATTACAATTTTAAACTTATTTAGTCAATTTTGATTCACTATTAAAAGTTCATTTAAATTCAGTAGCATCACAACAGGTCGCTTCTTCAATTTTTCGAAATTTTTTTTGAGAATAACGTTTTTGAAATTAGCTTTACATATCCATATAGTGCGTTCAGTTTTACATTGAACTTTTAAATGCCGATATATTGCACCGTTTTCGAGAAACTGACTTTAATAATAAAGATTACAATTGAACAAATAATTTCAAAAATATTGACAATAACTTACCATGTTTTAAAATTTGAACTAATACAATGCTTCTAATATAATTTTATTTAGTAATTACACAAAAAACGTATAAATTAAAAAGGTATGTCTTAATCAAAAAATTTGTTTTAAAGCAGAGGCAAGAAAAAGTGTTAATAAGTAGAGTTATATTAAACAAAATTTAACATTATTGAACGTCAAACTTAAACTTTGACATCGAATTTTCAGCTCATTATTGATCGAAGAGTAGTAGATTTCGTTCTGGTTTATCGAAGGATATACAGGGTGTTCCTAAATATCATGTACATACGCAAGGGGGTAATTCTTTGGCTTATTTCATGACTGAAAATTTATATAAACATAGGTCCACAAACGCGTCTTTACTGATCTATAGGGTGTTGAGATTTAAAGATTCTTTTTGGCATTTTTACGAGATTATAACGAGTATTTAAAACACATATGCAAACAAGTTACGATTTCAAATGCGACCTGTCAAAATTAATAACAACAAGAGATTATTCAAATAAAACTGAAGCTTACTAGACCATTTCAAAAAATTTCAATTTTATCAAGCGAATTACAGAAAATAGTTTTTTTTTCCTAGGTAACGGTCGCATATATACGGAAAAACTACAAAATACCAAAAAGTTTCTAAATAAAACAGAAAATTCATATTGTATTGTAAAATCTACCAGCGATGCATCAATAAAAAGTTTAGGGGAAGAAAAAGGGCATGACCCCTGAAAAATATTCTCCCTGTAGATTCTCACAACAATTTGGCATGTCTAATGATGTAAGCCCTACAGCGTAACCTATATTTCAAATTTGAGCGAAATATCTCAAAAACTGCAGGAGCTATAAAGAAAAAAAAAATAAAAATCTTCAAATTTCAACACCCTGTAAATCAGTGAAGAAGCGGACCTATGTTTATTTAAACTTTCAGTCATGAAATAAGCCAAAGAATTACCCCCTTGCGTATGTACATGATATTTAGGAACACCCTGTATATTACTTATCCCCAAACAGAGGGATCTTTCTGACAAAAAATTATATGCATATACACTTATCTTGTATGCCAGGACATTGAAGTCTGTTGATCTAACTGTCCAGTGAATACACGAACAGAATGCTCTTAAGGGCAGTCTGCTGATAGAACGCTATATTACGCAGGATTTTATATAATACACTCGACACATCGATTTTTTTTTATACACCACATATAGTACAATCCCCTGTATCCCTAAACTAACGTTGTGTGGGAGGGGGTACACATGGAAGTAAACTCTCTCACAGTTAATTTCACTGTCACGACCGGAAATCGAGCCGGGAACTTTTTGTCAAGAGCCCAACTACGTTGCTTCTCGACCACCAGTCATAATACCTGGATTGATTACCGTAAGGCATTTGACACACCATTGCATCAGCTAGTGTGACAATAGTTCAAATTCCTTACGGTAGCAGCACCATTAGTGAGACGCGTAGTGGAGCTGGAGACCTCGCTTCAATAACATCAGGTACACAGCGGGTCATGACAGGGCAAATGGTATTTAGGAGAGGAGTTTTTCAAGAGTCTTCTCCTCTTCTACATCTTACTACTGCGATTGTCTGTTGGGCTTCGCTGAACTCAAAATACACCCAGCGACGGGAGGAATATTATCACCCATATTTTTTTAATGGATGTACTGAAACTGTCTACCTCGGGAAAGCACAAAGTTCAAAATTTATAGGGTGATCGAGGAATACACGCCGGCAACTGGTATGGATTTTGAGTTGGACAAATGTGCAGTTGTCCACCTCTGTGATGTGCAGCTTGCGGACGGAAGCATCTTGCGACATCTGGATGCCGTAGTGAACTATGTAGGTAAACAACGTCACATCCAGAATTTAAAACAAGTAGGACTCTCTCCGTGGAAAGTACAGACATCACTTCGAATGATTTGGTATTCAAAACTTTCGAGGTAGATAAAGGTGTCTAGGACTAACATGCTTGCCTATCCGGTTCTGCTCTATTTACTCCTTTGGAGTAATGAAATGAACAATGAATGAACTGTACGAATTAAACCGAAATATCTGCAAGATCTAGTGATGTGAGGACGGACATTTCCATTGGACATGTCTGTTGGAAATGTCTGAAAAGTGGACATGTCCGAAGGGTCCGGAAAAGTGAAAAATGAAAAGTGTTGGCGCATGCGCAGTTTATATAAATTTCTGGGTCTTGCGCATGCGCCCTTGGCCCAAATTTTGAAATTTTGTTTTGATGTTTTAAGTGCGGTGTTCCCGGTATTTTGCCTTTACCGTTATGAAAATGGAAAAGTAGTAACTGTAGTTAAAGTTAAGTAGACATTGAAGTTTTTTACATATTATACTATATTATATACTAAGAAAATCACGTGGTAGTGTATAAACAGGAAAACAGGTATGTAACTATTGTAAAAACTAGTGATTTTGAGGTTAAGTAGTTTTTTTCGCAGATGAAGAAATCTATTGTCTGGAGATATTTTGTATTACTAAGTAATACAAGATTTAAATGCTCGTTCTGCGGAACAGCATTTTTTAGCAATAGCACCCGAATGGAAAGGCATTTAACGAAGTGTTTACAAGGCCCAGTTGATATAAAAAAAAAGTTTTGATTCTGATGAAGAGGAAGATGAACTTGTCTATGATGATGCAGATGATGCAGATGATGTCTTTGAAAATGAGTTCCCTGACCTTGTCTATGATGATGTCTTTGAAAATAATAAGTCACCTGAAGCCAATTTCTGTGATTCTACTGATTCTCCATCGAGGTTATCTAACCCGCATAATTCAGAATTACCTAGGCCACAGGCACTAGAGGCAGAGGAACCCAAGCCTGAATCAAACTTACCATTTATTCTCCTAAATGGAAAAAAAAATATATTATATCAATGTCAAAAATCCAGTCATCCAGTCAACTGGCCTAACTGAAAAAAAACTGTAGAATTAAGATAAGGTACCTATATAAAAGAAGTGTTTTATTGTTATGGAAATTTAATTGTTTTTTAAATAAAAATACTTTCTCAATATCCTAGAAGTATATTTTTTAGATTTTAATTTTTTTGCATCATTTAACATTTAAGTATCATGATAGGTTTCCTTGGAAGGAAAAAACCACCTACCAGCTACCTAGGTCCTAGGTCGAGGTGTTACGCATGCTAGTCGCTAAGTCTCCACGACAAGAGTACGACTGCAAACTGCGTAACTGCACACTGACAAAGCAATCAAAATGGACTAAGTCGCGTATGGTTTATTTTGATTGGTTTGTTAGTGTGCAATCACGCAGTTCTTTGCAGTCTCAATGTTGTCATGGAGGCCTCGCATAGCCTTGTTTATTTAATACTAATATAGGGTATAGGGTACATTTCGGATTCTATCCACAGATGGCAACACTATTATATGGGAAAATTCAAGTTTCCTGGCATCTGATAGATGGCGAATCCGTCGATGTCGCCGGTTGACTAATTATATTAGATTAGATTAGATAAACAAGAGTTTATGGGTAGTTTTCAACCTAAGAAATTCTCAGATTGAAAAGATTCTTAGTAAGAATTAATTTTGAACACTTCTATAGGTACTTTTCACAACTTTTCCAACTTTTCTGGAAATGTCCACGGACATGTCCGCGTAAACACTTTTCCTGAAAAGTTCCATCACTAGCAAGATCGTGACTGTTCTCAGAAGGATTTATCCTAGATCCTCCGTTCGTTGTGTGCGTGTATGAAGGGTAGTTTCTTGCAGAGTAGATCTAGAAAGGAATTATTTCTTCCATAACTAATTGTATGTAGAATTTTCACTAGTAAAAAACAAGTCTCTGCCATATTATCTAAATCTTAAATACAGTTTAGATGGTGGCAACGTAAATTATTGCATTTTTTTCCTTTTTCAAAATTAATTAAAACTATGCCAGGTAAACAGGTTATTACTGAATAAGATTTTCAGCCCGTCAGCGGACAAAAGCCCCAACCTGTGTTGAATTAAACTTGCAAGTCTTATTTGGTAGCAAAGATCATATGTTAATTCCTCACTACAGATAAACCGATTTCGAACTTGTTATGTTCTCGTCAGTATGCCATAAGTAATGGAAAATACAAATAATAATAGCAAACCAGGCTAGCCTAAAGCAGACTAAGCAAGACAGGTATAGTGAGTGATAAGTGTATCCCTCTGGTGGTCAGTGCTAGTACCCGTCGGACATCACTGATGCTTTAGTAACTGATAGCGACCTGCAAGCAAGAGCTGGGACCTGGTAGGTTCAACTATATACTGAATAACATTTACAGGAAACAACTACTCAACGGACAAAAGCTCCGACCTATGTTGAATTAAACCTGCAAGTCTTGTTTAGTAGCTAAGAAATTAGGTTAGTATTACGCACAATAAGGCTTGCTGTTGCAAAACTAGTAAAAAATGATCTAATTATAAATAAAACCAAGTTTATTTGTGGCATGACTGAATTATTAATTTTACCAAAAAAAACTATTTAAGTATACAAAAAAAAAACTATATTTAGTAAAATATGTAAATTTTAACATCATTTGCGCGACGACTTTATATTCGAGGTGGTGTCCTTATGCGAAGATTAATATTTAGAACGAAACCGTATATTGCATAAGACAGAACATGTAAAGTAAGTAGGTAAGTAAATTATGTATTCATGAGGAAATTCCGCCAGTACATTTGTTATAGCAGCAGGTAACACAGCTTGATTTTCCTGAAGGAGATGATCTAGATATGCTTTTAACATGAATTTTCCACATGTATTCATTAATAGATTTTAACGAAGTTTTTAACAAATATGATCTAGCAAAGTCATTTATGATAATTTAATTCCGTGGAACTAAGGAAAGGTTAAAACTGGTTATTTCTTCGTGGAAATCAATTTTAATTATTGTACAGAGTGTCCCATAAGTAATTGTACACAGAGCAATGGCAGATTCCTTACGTAAATATATTACGATTTAATCCAACTTACCTTAGTCCAAAAGTTGATAATAACAGAGATACAGGGTGTCAAAGTTACATTTTTTTTTTGGTTTCTTTTAAATAATTTCTTTAAAAAGTTAAATATTTCAACAAAATTTGGTGATTGGAGGTTTTTTTGAGGCGAGGGATTCAAATCACAAAAAAAAAACATAGTACTTGATTAATTAGAATAATCAGTCACTACAGCAACAAAATAAATTTTATTACATAATAATATTACATAATTACTTTAATAAATTTTCAAAATGCGCTCCACCAACATCGATACATTTCCTTATTCTTTCTGTTAAAGATTGTCTAACTTTAAAAAATATGGCAGGTTGATTTGTAATAAACTGAGTGGCATTTTGTATCTGTTGACATAATTCCTGTCGATTATTAATTGTTTGGGAATAAACCAATGTCTTCATATGTTCCCAAAAGTAAAATCCATGGGATTGAAATCAGGGCTACGAGCTGATCATCGAAATTCACTTTTTTCTTCCAATCTACCTATGAGGAAACTGCAAATTTAAATAATTGCGGACTTCAAGGGAATAGTGAGGTGGAGCTCTATCCTGCATAAACCATAAATTCTGTCTTATGTTTCTGGGCCATGTATTCATGTCATCATAAAGTTCTGTTCTCCCCCTAATTCCACACCAACCATTAATTTTGAATTCCTGTTGAAAATGTGATTCCCTAGGTGTATGTTGATTTTCCACATCCCAGTAATGGGAGTTCCTTCAGTTAAATACGTCTCTTCGGGTGAAAGTTGCTTCATCCGTAAATAAAACATTTTCGAAAAAATTACGATATATTGTTTGTTTATTTTGAAGAAATTGTGAAAATTCTACACGTGCGGGAAGATCCCTAGATAACAAATTCTGTACCGGGATAAAATAAAATGGTGTCAAATCTTCTTTGTGAAGTATTCTAAATATGGAAGATTTACTTACTCCAGTAATTGCAGACAATCGCCGAGTGGAAAGTTCAGGATCTTCAGTAATTCGAACTAAAATTTCATCCTCCTGATCGACGGTAATTCTTTTTGGACGCCCTATGTGGCTCTTGAGACGAAACTCGCCACTTTCTCCTAATCTGTCATAGATGTTTTTAAATGTTTGATGGTTTGGTAGGGCCCTGTTGGGATATAATCATAGATATGTACGGCGGGTACGTCTACCACAACAATTTTCTTGTACGTAGAGGCGTATCATATCTCACATTTCACTGTTTGAAAAGTTGTTGTGACGAGGCATGATTAATCCAAACAAATTTAAAAATTCAGTGATTATCTAAATTCAGCCAACACAATACAATAATACCTAATTGACACAAGTCACCTAGATTTATGTACAATAATCTTTAAATTGCATTCATTAGCACAACTAAATTTTTAAGTATGACATTTAAAGAGTAATTGACACAAGCCACCTAGATTTGGGTACAACAATTGTACATCCCTAAATCATAATTTAAATTGGTCGCATTGAATACTTTAAAACCAAATATTACGAAAACGGTTACTCGTAGCGACATTTAGAAGGTGTACCTTTTTTTACGTAAAAATGACAGGAAAACAGTAATTTTTATTTTAATAAAATTTAAAAAAATCGACAAAAAATATGACGTATAAACGACACGCAAACTACCGTATGTGGCGCCCTCTACAAACAACAACAAAACTATGAACAGATTTGAATCCCTCGCCTCAAAAAAATCCTCAATCACCAAATTTTGTTAAAATGTTTAACTTTTTAAAGAAATTATTTAAGAAAAACCAAAAAAAAAACTTTGTTATTATCAACTTTTGGACTAAGGTAAGTTTGATTAAATCGTAATATTTGTACGTAAGGAATCTGCCATTGCTCTGTGTACAATAATTTATGGAACACCCTGTATAAAATTGGTATCTAGATAATATTATCCATTTTGATATATCAGATTTTTTTATAAAGTATGTCTATTTAAATATATTACTGTATTATGGAAATTATTAATATCTACCTATCCCATATACCCTACTTTTGATATAATGGAATTTAAACATATTCAAACTGTATTTCCTTTTTCCTTTACATATACTAACGTTTATTTATTCCTTCCGAATTCTATTTAAGTATCATCAGGGAGTACTTCCTGCGACAAGAAGGTGTTTGACTGTTTTATATTTCGGGACTCTTTAAGTGACATATGAAGAAGTAAAATTTATGTTGATCAATCATTAAGATACTATAAAAGTGTATATATTATTACAACCCTTAGTGTTTAAAAAAGGACAAATTTTGATAAATGAATTTTGTAAATACAATTTAATGAATAAGTTAAACTACCTCCTATATTTTGCAGCTTCTATGAAACAATTGTTTCAAATAGAATTCCCATTTCATAACTACTTAATTTGAAACATCGATTTTGTTAATTAGGAGATGCGTTAAAAAAATATTTATGTATTATTTTTAAAATCTTTATTACTACAAATCTTATTTGATTATTAATAATGTCAAGTCTATTTGAAGAGGGAAAAAATTTGCAAAAAAATGTTTTCTTAATTATTTTGAGAAAAGAAACATTTTCCGATTTAGCTGAAATTTCTCTGCTGACAAAAAAAATCTAAACTAATTATGTTCGATTTATTGCTTGTCTAAATGTCGATCATTTTGTAAAACTGAAGTGAGTCGGAACCATGTAGAATTATGTACTGCCGGCAAAAGAAGGCTCGCACGGTAAAGGAAAGTATTGGCGATAAGTCGTTAGCTTTCTGCGAAATCATTTATTTTGAATATAATAACTCTCCCAAAGAGTAGGTGCGGATGCAACCGATCACGAAAATTTGCCATGCATTAATCATTTTCTTTCCGCCGTTCTTCTTTCTCTGACCAGACTGTAAAAACTGCTATGACACCAAAAGGCTTGATGTGCCGCCGTCAGGAAACTTTTTTTTTTATTGGCCTTCCATTAATTTGATCAATCTATGTAAATATTTTCAATTGCTGATTAATTTATTTCGGCTTCTCCCAAAACTAGTTTTCTTCTATTTGAGAACTAATACAGGATGTCTCGAAATCAGTCTATTAATAGAAGTGCTAGATAACGTCTGTCATATGCAAATGGTGGTAAAAATAATCCTCAATAAAACCCCTCAAAAACTTTTTTATAAAGTAAAAATTAAAAAAGCTTCAGGCTTGTGCGTCTTTCTTGAAACACACGGTATATAAATACATATTTCTTTTATTGGTCGTTTATGTCATAATAAGTTTTTTTTATGGTACCTATTTCTTGGGTGTTTCGGTTATTGAGAAATAACACTTTCAAACATTTAAGCAGATAGCTTCAAATATGTAATCATTTAGAATAATAAGTAACATCAATAATTCTCTGATGAATGATGACACTTGAATTAACTAAAAAGTTAAAGAATAAAATAATTTCATTTGAAGGTCCTTTTTTTTGGATTTATTTGTGTCTTGGATTTGTTGGATTCCACGAAGGGAATTTGCTACACGCGTGGACACCAGGACGGAAGTCTCGGATCCCTGCCATTTACAAATAAGCTCCCTGCCCTTTACCATCCGGAAATACTGACATCAATCATTTTTAGAAGGGAAACTTGACATAAGTTTGAAGTTACTTTAGATATTTATTTAATTTGATTGTTAAATCAGCCTCCAAATTTGACTTTTTTTGTTTATTGTATTATATTTATAAATATATTAATCAGAAATACAGTTCTTAATACATGTAAAATTATAATTGGAATTTCAACTTTAATTCTAGATACGGACTTTCAAGGATCATATTGAGAAATCCACTTGATGCGCCTGTTCTTCCATGTTGTTTATTTTCTGTGTCTTTCCAATTACGGTAGGTACTCCAAATGTCCCTTTTCATTGTAGCATAGAAATATTTTCGATACACTGTACTTGGGAAAAACAAACTGTCTTGAAATGTCCGACTGCTGTTTAAATTCCAAAAAGGCATTGCTTTAATTCCTTCGAAATTGGAATATCTCGGCATGCTTGATTCTATATAAAAATGTTTATTACGGATAAAGCAAACTTCACAAGAACCTTTGGGACTAAACATAAACTATATTTTCCGGGAAATATTTAATATGTTACTTTACTTTTGTCGCACTAAAAATTTCTGTTGTTACATTTATCTTAACATCATTTGTTTTAATTCTTGAGATTATTTATTGCCACCGATGACAGCAGCCTACTTTGATATTTTCAAGTAAAATGTATTTACATAGGTTATCTCAATGTTGCTCTACTTTTGTCTGATAATGTATGTCCTGCGACGAATATTCCTGTACTGAAATTAAATATGCGATTTTACTGAAAACTGTTCCACCTATAAAAAACTATCAAGATATCTTTTTCTTTGGAATGCCTCAAGGAGCTTGGAAATAATTTTTTAATAATTCCACTGTCGTAGAAAATCTGATTTAAAAAGTGGGCACATAGTATGAGGATTGATATAAGCTACAGTTCAAATCAGTATCTCAAATTTTTATTTGAGATGTTTAAAATGTTTGACTGGAACCTATAATAATAGGTAGCAACTCCCCTAAAAGTATACTGTTGTGAATTTTCGCGGTACTTATTTTTCCCAAAAATAAACTATTTCAGGAATAAAACACAAAATTTAAATATTTCAGTTCTTTTGCATCACCTTATAGTGCTTGGTGTAAAGTAATCTCGTGTGCTCCTTGATGAAGGAGTATAGTGGGTGGTACCGTTGTTTTCAGAAAAATTTATAGATTACGAATCACGATGGTTACATCATAGGCGCGACCGGTTTTTTTTAGGGGGTTTTGTGTTAAAAAAAAATAATAATTAACACTGTCAACTGTCGTATTTTTGTTGTGATGCACTACTACTAATTCTAATTAACGAACATACACAGCCAATGGTATTCTGAGTTAAAATGCAATAATGTTTTCTTGCAATTTTATCAGATTTGATTGTGATTGTTTGAAGTATCATGTTAGGGGCATTGAATTGGGATGTAATTCAGAATATGGTAATACGATAATAATGAGAAGATTTCATTGTGCTATATATATATATATATATATATATATATATATATATATATATATATATATATATATATATATATATATATATATATATATATATATATATATATATATATATATATATATATATATATATATATTGAATAAATAAAAAATTATCTAATTCAGATTATCTATCAATCGTCATTTTCGTCGTCCTCTTCATCGTTCAAATTTTCTGTGATCTTATTCTCGCATAAATCTTCCTGCGCTTGACAATTGCACATTTCCGTACACCTAAGGTTATTTATTGCACATTTATATGGTGGGTTGCACTTGTTTTTTTGTACATGTACATTTAACTAGCTGAAGTAGTTCTTGGGGAGCACAGGGTTTATCACAAACTATCGGCGACAACTTATTTTCCTCTGAAATTCTCCATCCATAATCAGTTCCCTCCAGTAAATTTGGATGAGGCATACCACATTGTTCCCACTGAATCGTTTGAAAATTTGCTCTTCGAATAGCGGGATTAAGTGATCCCCTTGTTGGTGGCATATTTCCTACGGCAGCATTTTTTTTTTGGAAAGAACCACCATCTCAAGTCTGCCAAATTCTTGAGCCTGGAACACTTGGCAAATTAATCTTTCAATTGATTCAAATGATTCTTGCTGCATATTTTCTTTACCAAGAGTGGCATCGTCTGCTCTTCGCGATTTCACGTGTTGGTCAGTCTCTTCTAATCCATTAGACAAACATATTTCCAAATAAGTTTTGTGTAAATCTGCCATATAAGTAACATTACCAGAAGATAAAAATGTATCCAACATGTTAAAAAATTCTATATGAGCTGCAGTAGACGCCATACTCCGATGTGATTCAGCTGTAGACGTGGAACATCTTCTAAGAGTATTTGCTACATTTTTTATGGTATCTAATGTCGATTGCATGAGAATCTTTTTTCATTGATACATTCGCTGAGTCTTACCCGCCATACATTATTGCCACTGATATCAACTGCTTGTTTGAGATGAGCCCCTCAACTGTCATATGAAACATGGTGCAACTGATTTTTTTTTGTACTTTTTCCATCACAAAAAAAACACGCATTTTTGTCATATAAGTAACTGCTAATTTTTACCTCTAGTAAAATGACCTAGACTCGGACAACATGCAGCGGACTCTTCAGTTATTTCATTATTATTATTTCTAAGTTGGATTTTTTTTCTCGGCGAGTTCCCTTCTTCTTTTATTAGTAATTCTCTTATCACATGGAAGATGCCAAATAATGCCAACAGATTTTAAATTTTCCACTGAAACGTCGTTTTTCAAGGACAGAGAAATTTGAACTTCATTATCTTTCGTTAATTAGAGAACTAATTGTTTGGGATAAAATTATATGACGATTGTGCTGGATTTAAAACACATTTTTGTTTGGACTGTTTGGAACAAATAAAACACTTTTTTCTTGCACTACTTTCCCCATATAGTCTAAGTTGTGCTAAAGATTTCATTAGGTATGCCTATTACGGTATCTGGAATAAGTAAATATATTTATGTACACATCCTCAAATTTCAGGAATAAAATAAAACACACCTCAACAAGAAATTAAGATTGATCCGGAGGATCAAAAACACAAGACACAGGACACACGTATAAAAATCAACACTGTCTCAAACAAAGAGATGCTACAAGAGACGAAGTTTCTCTGCGCGCGCATAGCATTGGCGATTCAGATCAAACGACGTTCTAATGTTTTCATAGTGAACAAGTATTTTCAGAGTTGCCAGTGGTAGTAAAATTGAAAGGAAATAATTTTCTTCAGAAAAAAATTTCATATTGTATTAACAATTTAATTAAAGAATCCGAAATGCCTCATTTTGAGATAGAATTCAGAAATTTGTATTGTCCTGGCCTTGAAACAGTATTATATTTTTTATTATATGTACACTCACATAATTTTTTTTTTAAATTAGTAAATAATAGAAATCGAATTTTTCTATTTATATTACACAAAATACCCTAAAAAAAAACCGGTCGCGGCTATGAGATAGTAACCATCGCGACTCATAATCTACATATTTTTCTGAAACGGATGGTACCATTCCCTATACTCCTTCATCACGGAGCACACGAACCTCAATTTTATTACTTTACGCCAGGGACTATTAATTAATTCATTCCAAAGTACATGAATACCCATGGCTTTTTAAAATTAAGAAGAATGTTAAGAACTGACATTTAAACTATTTCATTGTTCACTGATAAATGTTTAATTTACTATGGACAAATGTAATAAAATAATGGAGAAACTTTCATTTCTTTCCTAGTTCTATAATAAAGAAAAACCCTCCCTGTTTTTTCTTTAATATTGTGCCTATTCTGTAAAATCTAAATTCGCTTCCGAACTCTCCTCTCTCAAACCGCAACATTTTACACTCCAATGCATCCCTTGTACGGCTACAGAAATCACTAGAGGAGAAAATAATTTCTTTGTAAATTTACCATCACATTGACTTTGGAAAACAAAATAATATACAGTTAATTTATATTTAAATAACTTTTGAACTTGGGCATATATGTTCTAAGCTCATAAATTAACTCCTACGTAATTTTTAATGTAATATTTGGACGGTATTATGCAATACTAGGTTAAGCCACAACAACATAATTTTGAGATATTTAAGATTAAAGTTTGTTAGGGTATAACAAATAACTAAACCAATTTTTTAGTTGCAAATATCATTATAATATCATGACAGTATACAAATAATCCATCTTGTATTGTTTTACTGAAATAACTAACTTATGTTCCTAGAAAATATATATAAATGTGGATTGATTCATTATTGATTATCCAATTTATTAATATTACAGAAAATAAATAACAACGGTTTAACCAACATATAAATTTAATATCCCTAGTATACCTTCAAACAAAATAGGAAGTACTATTCTCTATAAAAAAACAAGATCAGTATTAACACCCTAGGAAATATATTCCCTTCTCCTACCACCAGCTGGTTGACCGGTTGATTAATTTAATGCTGGATACTGAACTTCTAAGTCTTCTTCCTCAATAATGTCAATGTTTTCATGTTCGTCTTCATATCCTTGAAGATTTGGAGAGTACCTAGATTCGTCCGACGGCACATACTCACTGCCAGATGCCGAAAAAGGCTCCTCGTCGGAAATTTCTGATAATTCCATAGTTTCCTCAAATTTCTTTTTACCTAACGCAGCAATCCTTTTTCCTCTGCTTGTAGATTCCATTCTGAAAACAACGTTATGCATTAATGGTTTAACGCAAATTAAAAAACAAAGAATGCACGGCAATTCGATAATTCAATAAAATACATTTTCCCAAATCACTTACCGGCAAATACGATGGTTTCTCATTTACTTTTTATTGTAAAAATATTATTTTTTTTCCACTAGTATAAGATACTTATTTTAGGTTATGTAGAATTTTGTCTGGCAATAATAATAACGTGAAAATAAATAATAACTTACCTAAAATAGAAGAAAAATCTCTAGTAAAACACTGGACACTTTTAATAGTCAAAATATTTAGTATCTAATCAACCAATGAGTTGAAAATAATATTATTTAAGCACAGGTGATTGCTCGTTGTTGGTCAACTTATTCTTGCTTATTATAAGTGCAACCGATTGGAAATAACTCATTATTACAAAATGGGCAACCATACATGCAGTAATGTCGGTTAATATTATACTCTATAGATGGCAGTAGAAACAATTTGGAGCTTGAATCATTTTTGCTAATTGTTAAAAGTGCAAATACCGCAAAACTTGTATGCTTAACTCATTTTACCATAAAATGTGAGTTAATCTCATTGTTGCAAAACACCGTCCATTTTAGGGAAGTTTTATGTTATTTGATTATTAACATGCTCGAAATATAAAACCGATAACACTGGCAAAAAATTTCAATATTTTCTTATTTTTTCTTTTTTTCTTTTCAATTTTCTACTATATTATGGATTTAAAAATACACATTACATAAAATACTTTGGTCTAGTTTTAAAATTAACTGTCCAGCCCCATCAGTAGATATAATATGGATACGCCTAAAGGAGAATAAACAAAGAAATCACCTCTTCTGCATTAAAGTAACTTGTAGAGGCATTAAAATATGTTACTGGGTGAATTAATCTAAATTTTGTATGTCTAAATTTTGCATTTTTTAGCTGTAGTTTTTTTTGTATTCACTTCTAAGAATTTTGGGTCACATTCCAAAAGTAGTCGGCCGGCATTTCGCAGACAAAAATGATTTCTTCTATTTTCGCTTCTGCGAGTCTATGAAATTCTGTTTGTAGATAATGAAAAGCTCGCCCGCTCCTCTCCAGTACTCTTACAAACTGTTTTATTACTCCCAATTTGATGTGAAGTTCCACTTCACTTAATTTCAGAATAATCCACTCGAGATGGCTTGTCTGTGGTTTTTCTAGCGCCGGGATTTGGTGACTGACTTGAGAGCCATTACTTTCTTATATAATGCAAAGAACGTACTCTCCTGGCCCATTCACAGAGGAAACAAACAAAACATTATATAGTCAAGTTATGTCACTACAAACTGCAAGATACCGTTCCATTCTAAAAAACTGTATAATGTCTTATTGTCGATGTTATATACCAACACTTAAATTTTATTCGAGAAGATTCCATTATTGTAATCTAGAAACTAATAGGTCAGATAAAAAATAAAGATCTTTGGGAAATCTAGGCCTCCGATTAGGTTATTTAGATTATTTTATGTAATTTTGCATAGTTGTTTATACAGATGTGTCGGCCCAAAATCGGAATCAGCTGAAGTTGAATGTTCAGGTTCAGGAGAAATAATCTTGGACATCAGCAAATTGTTCATCAATTCTATTGTTCAATGTTGATAGTGGATCAGGAATAGTAAAGTCTTCTGTAGTTGAATAACGGATGGTACGTTGGGGTAATTCATGATCCACTTTTTTTCTAGTTAATTCCTTTTTGAAATGGTGCCATCATACAAAAGTAACAACCTGTTGTATAATCTGAAGGTTCTTTATATACCATAGGAGATTTTTTTCTCACACGATCGCGCTTGCATAAACTCCTCTCACTCGAATCCACGTAAAATATGTTTTACCGCCTGGCGCAGATTTAAAACCATCAAATTCACCTGGCTTTTTACATACGTAATTCCAAAAGTATGAAAATTATGCTGTACAAATTACGCCATTTATCAAACACCTGAAATGCCCCCATTAGTAACTCAACTTTAAGAACACCTGTCTATAATTGAAAACCAGCCAAGCCTGGCAAAATTTTTTATTTATTTAAAAGTGTATCAAATTTAACATAATAAAATTTCAACTTCTAAACTCCAAAAATATTTCTTGTAATTTTAAAAATTTGACTAGCATTTATCAATTACCTAAATCCAATCGGTCGTCAGTCTTGGACTATATGAGTTAGATCAGATAGTGCTGGAGTGGGTTAGAACCTTTTATGTGAAGACAACACTGACGTAGTTTTCCACGAAACACCAAAACACTATATACTGCACTCGACGCGCGTTTCACAAACCAAGTTGGCATCATCTGAAGATGATTAAAACTACACTTATGCTAACAATCTACCCTATTTATACCTAAACTATTGTCACGGTTCACCGTACCGTCACGGTTCGGTGAACCGTGACCCACTAACCAATAAAGCGGGCTATTTGGGATAGGCCCTCTATCACTATTCATAATATTTTTATACTTTATGATTTCCAAGCTCTCAAATGCATGCAGCTGTCTAGTACACTCAGTTCCAAAAAAAGTGACGCACTTGATTTTTGACCTAACTTTTTTCCTTTTTTTTAAATAAAACCAGTGGGTCGATTTTTAATTTCTTTTATTTGTTGGTAGGTAATTCCTTTGTCTTTCAAAAAAAAAAAAATAAAGAGGTGGAAATTTTTTCAAAGCCTCCTGGATGGTAGTGGAAAAACTCGTCCCATGTTTTTTTCTTAATTTTTGACTCACCCTGTATGTTAATCAAGTAATGGTATAGAAAGTGCTTACACTCTGTATGAAAGACGCTTCTTTTACGAGCATTATGTTTTTTTATTCATTGATTTATCTCTAAAATTGTCCGAATTACAGCTCTTGCTGAAACCTTGCGTATATCCCACAAATTTATTTCGTTGTAGGATCACATTGCCTTTAAAAAAACAATTGCCGTTGCCATAGCAATTAATTTGTTGTATGCCTCCATATTTGACTCTTTGTCGTTGTGTCATTAATTAAGTTTCATTTAAAAAGTTTTAGAGACTAAAATTACATAAAATGCCTCAAATAAATTCTGAACTAGTAGCAAGATTAGTTGCTTTAGTAAACGATGGCCGTAGTAAACGTTATACCGCTCGTGCAGTGGGAGTCCATGAAGCAACTGCTCGTAGAGCGATCCGCAAGTACGAACAAACAGGAAGCGCTACTCGAAGGGTGGGTTCTGGTCGCCCTCGAAAAACTTCTCCAAGAGATGATCGCTTCTTGAGATTGCGGATATTACGGGATCTATCAAATACTGGGGTAAATGTTCAGCAAAATCTTCGCCGAATTCGTGGTGTTGCAGTAAGTAAGCAGACGTTATGTAGACGTCTAAAAAAAGTTAATTTAAAAGCTAGGAGACCTGCAAAAAAGTCCTAAATTATTGCCCGAACATCGTGCTGCTAGAAGAAATTTCGTTCAAAATTATGGAGAATGGAATATTCCTGAATGGTCAAATGTCTTGTTTACGGATGAGTCAAGGTTTTGCCTTAACATGGTGGATGGAAGAAAAAGAGCGTGGAGAAGGACTGGTGAAAGGTTTAATCAGAATTTAATAACAGAATGCGAAAGATTTAATGGTGGGTCGGTTATAGTGTGGGGAGGGATTTCAATGAATGGAAAGACACCCCTTCATGTTTTTCCGGTGAGGCGGACGTTGACAGGCCTAATCTACATTGACATTTTACAGCAGTATGTCTTACCTCATGCAGAGTTAGTGGGCAATAATTTTATATTGATGCAGAATAATGCCCGACCACACACCGCAGCAATAGTGCGAAACTTTTTAGAAGCTACGGGTATCACCACATTACAGTGGTCTGCGAGAAGCCTCGATATGAACCCTATAGAACATTTGTGGGATGAATTAGGGAGAAAGGTACGTTCTCGCGAGAGGCCTCCGGAAAGTCTCGCAGAAATGGCAGATGCATTAGTGAAAGAATGGGATCGTATACCAATGGAAACGATAAGAAATCTAATTTCCAGTATGTCGCGTAGATTAGAAGCTCTTAGAGTTGCTAGGGGTGGCAATACAGGGTATTAAGCAGTTATCCCAGTTTATAATTTTGTGTTTAATAAAAATGTTTTTAAAATTCGTATCAGTTTATTTCACTACAAAACTGTTTCTCGATAAATTCAGAAAGTTGGTAATACGCAAGGTTTCAGCAACCATTACTTGATTAACACACAGGGTGAGTCAAAAGTTAAGAAAAAAAAAATGTTTCAAGTTTTTCCACTACCATCCAGGAGGCTTTGAAAAAATTTCCACCTCTTTATTTTTTTTTTGAAAGACAAAAGAATTACCTACCAACAAGTAAAAAAAAATTAAAAATCGACCCACCGGTTTTAAAAAAAAAAAAAGAAAAAATTAGGTCAAAAAATCAAGTGCGTCACTTTTTTTTGGAACTGAGTGTATTTGTTACATTCCTAATTAATCTTAAATTGCAAATATCTATTTTATGGTTCTCAAACGCATGTTGGGCAGCACTAGACTTATCTGATCTACCATATTTGAGGTGGGCCAAATGCTCTTTGAATTTAGTTTGATTTGTTCGTCTAGTATGTCCAACATATTTTAGATTACAGTCCTTACAGCAATTTCGTAAATCCACGACTTTTCGTTTGTTTCAATTTTGTCTTTTGAATTGCCTAAAAGTTTTTGTAATTTGTTTCCCGATAAATGAACCACTGTCATACCTACATCTTTAAAAATCTTACCAATACCACGGGTGAATCGTAGATCGAATAGAATCGATACAAATTTCGGATTTCCTCTTTCATTTAGAAAGATCGAAGAATTTCGAAGCGACTCTTTAAACTTTCGTTTTCTAATTATTTTATCAATTAAACTTACAGAATATCCATTACTCGCAGCTAATTCTTAATCAATGCCTTTTCTTTTTCAAACCTCTCCATTTTGTATCGCACCTCCTAGTTTCTCTTTCATTAATTCCAACAATTTCAGTAATAAGGTGAAAAATATTCAGCTGCAAGAAGGTGAAATTGTGATCTCCTTCGACGTTTGTTCATTGTTTCCAAATGTTGCGATACCACAGACCTTGGACTACCTTAAGGATCTACTCGAATTAAACAATCTCAGACAAGATGTAGTAAAAGAATATCTTAAACTCACTAAACTTTGCATGAAACAAAATTGTTTTCGATTCAACGATAATTTCTTCGAACAACATGAAGGAACAGCAATGGGTAACTCTTTGTCACCATTTATTGCCAGTCTCTTCATAAAGAGATTCGAGATGGAAGAAACAGAAGAATTCGAGTATTTCCCCAGGGTTTGGCTTAGGTATGTGGATGATACTTTTGTAGTGTTCGATACAAAAGGCGCTGATGTTGATAACTTTGTATCTAAATTAAACAGTCTTTTCACGTCTGTTAAATTCACATATGAAACTGAAAACTCTGGACAACTACCATTTTTAGATGTATTAATAATTAGAAATAGTGAAAATAAGTTAGAATTTGACATATACAGAAAAGATACCAGTACAGTAAAATATATCCCTAAGGACTCTCACCATTGTGCTCAAAATGGTGAGTTTTGATTTTCTAGTCCATCGTCTATTTAGCTTCCCCCTCAATAAGGAAAGGTTTGAAAAAGAAAAGGCATTGATTAAGGATATAGCTGCGAGTAATGGATATTCTGTAAGTTTAATTGATAAAATAATTAGGAAACGAAAGTTTAAAGAGTCGGTTCGAAATTCTTCGATCTTTCTAAATGGAAGAGAAAATCCGAAATTTGTATCGATTCCATTCGATTCTCGATTCACCCGTGATATTGGTAAGATTTTAAAGATGTAGGTATGATAGTGGTTCATTCATCGGGAAACAAACTACAACAACTTTTAGACAATCCAAAAGACAAAATTGAAACAAACGAAAATTCGGGGATTTACGAAATTAGCTGTAAGAACTGTAATCAAAAATATGTTGGACAGACTAAACGAACAATTCAAACTAGATTCAAAGAGCATATGACCCATATCAAATGTGGTAGAACAGATAAGTCTAGTGTATTCCAACATGCGTTTGAGAACAACCATAAAATAGATATTAGCAATTTAAGATTAATTAGGAGTGTAACAAATACTAGACAGCTGGATGCATTTGAGATTTTGGAAATCATTTTTAAGTTACACTCTGCGCTTCTAATTCTGAATTTTTAATGTTATCATTATTCTAATGCCATTTTCATTTTAACGCTTCACTAATAATTGATATGTTATTAGCAAATGTTTATAAATAATGTAACTATTTCATAACAAACTTTTTGACGTTTCACTGATATTACCACTCCACGTCTTACTTAGCTATGTTTGAGAAAATGGTGGATTTGGAGTTATTTATAGAACAAACTGTAAGTTGTAATACATAATTTGATAGGAAATTTAAAGCTGAATTATAGCCTAAAAAAGTTGATTATTGCAATTTGAAATAAGAAAGTTGATATTACTTTCGATTAGATCGGAAGTTGTTTTCGGTGTAAAAGTTACATGAAATTCTTTAGCCGCATCTTACGAATTTCCAAAAAATTCAAAATGGCGTTACTGCGAGTTATTCTGTAAGAAATGCTTTCGCGGCCACCCAGTATAATAATATGGTTGAAATTCCAATAAAATGTGCTGTCATATAATATAACTATACGTAAAAAAAATTATGTATATGATGATATTAAGAAATCAAAACTTTACTTAGTATTTGTATGACTATGATCGTGAAGTATAATAAAAGTTGTCCTTAGATAGTGTTTTTTAGTTACTACATATTTTCTAACATAAAATAGTTACAGGAAAAATAAAAATTTTCTTATCTTCACTATTTCATGATTTTCTCTACTGCAAGGGGTTTCAAAAATCCACGACACAAATTCAGTAGTATATTCCTTACGTTCAAATGAAAACAAATGATCCCATGACGATGGGTCTAATATCGCCTCATTTCCGAGATACAGGGTGATGATGATGAGACTATCAGCAAAGTAATTTTCCTTATTTTGATGTAAGGAATGTGCTCTTGAATTTGTGTTCTGCATTTTTGGACTACCCTTTATATCACACATGCTTATTCAAAAAACGTATTCAGATGAAAAATTATAAAAGTATTAACCTGATAATCGCACTATCTTAAGATTACCTTTGTTTCTTTTATCTTTTTTTTGCTAAAAAAATATTGTCTTATTACTTTTTTAATTTTTACTCACAGTCCACTTTGCAAGACTTTGGCAATGGCCATTATGTCTTCAGATAAGCGAGATACCAATCTTAAGCCTCAAATTTGCATGTAAATAAGTATACAATTAAGCACAATTGCTAATTATTACTGGAACACAATTTGCTGTAAGTTTTATGCCAAACAATTTTTTCCTTTTAATAAAGTAATTTGACTCATTTTAGTGTAATTCTTCGTTATTATATTAAAGGCTAAACAGCGATTTATTACTACTTCTAAAGCTAATTGCAGGAATATAAATTTTTTAATACGTAAATTGCCGCAATGGAAATGCAAAATTGTGGTCTATTATAGCCAAATTTTCAAAATTTTCATTTTGTTTTAGTAAACTATTAAGGCTTTTGACCACTTTCGTTCCAAATCACAACATTTTCCAAAAAAATGACCATTTATAGTGTCAGACAGCGTTGATACCCCACGGACAAAGAGCTGTGAGGATGTGAACGCAGCCGACGCAATTTCCTACCGATACGTGTTTCATCGGCTTCGATTCATTTTGCCATTGATTTGCGGTGCGATAAATTAGATCGACTGTTTCTTGAAGTGAAATTTATTTGTTTATAAAATGAGTCATTACGAAAAGAAGCAAGAAAAATTTAATAATTGTAGGATGAAGTTCTTTCTGCTAGCGAAGAAGATTTTTTGCCTGATGTAAGTGAATATGAGCCCTCTGATTCTGAACTATCAAGCCCTGAAGAGGATCCTGAAACACTTAGAAAGAAAATAAGAATTTCTCAGTTGCCAGAGGGAAGCCTTGAGTGTTTACAAGCATTGGAACTTTTGCCTCGTACCTCAGCGAAGAGAGTAGTGTTTTCGAATATCTCAAGTTCTAATGTCGAACTTCCTTGTGTTCACGGTCAGCGACAAATATAAATGACATTATTGAACAGGTTATGTAGCAAAATACATATTATAATGACGAAAGTAGATGTTGAGACTGAAAATACGAATGAAATTCTTACTTGGACGGATATAACCAGTATGTACAAAAAAAATCCATTTACCATAACAAATCCAGGCATTTGCACATCTGTTCACGAATTATAAGAAAAATTGCCATTATTTTTGTGAAATGAAAATTACCGATGATTTGTCCACAATGCCGATCAACAGAGAAATACGCAAGGACAAACACCAACAGCTCGTATTCAAAATTGGAAAGAGACAAATCGTAATAAAATGAAACAGTTTGTCGACTGCCTAATTTGGACGGGTCTAGTGTAGCTATCCTCAGTGTCATCGTATTGGTAAAGAGGCAAAATCTACAATAATTTCATCAAAACAGTTATGCCATGAAATCGGTTTCAACTGTTATTCAAAACTTGGCATTTCTCAAACAATAAAAACGTTCTGGAAGGCGGCAGGTTATATAAAATAACACCTCTTGTGTTAAAGCTAATAGACAGTTTTCAAACACCAATTGTACCAGGCGAATTTATTTACACTGATGAAATCTTAGTGCTTTTCAAAGGTAGACTAAAATTTAAACAGTAGAGCAGTAACAAGCATCATGAATTTGGAAATAAACTTTATAAACTGTAGCTCGAAAATGGCTCATTTACGATCTTTCTATTTACTGTGGACAAGAAAAAGAACCAAATCAAGAACAATCCATACCCTACAATATTGTTTTGAAGCTAACAGAAAAATTACTAAACCAGGGTCGTACAATCATCGTTGATAATTATTATACATCTGTCGAATTAGCTACTGCACTACTAAAGAAAGAAACTTATATTCTGTGTACTTTTCGAAGTAACCGAAAGCATAATTCAAAGAATGTAGTTCAAAAGAAACTAAAACGAGTGAAACACATTGCCGAAGAAAGTAACAGTGGAATATTATAGAAAAATGGAGAGATAAACGAGATGTTCTCATGTTGACGACCAAATTTGTTACAAAAATAGTTACTCAGAAAAAAAGAACAGGAGATAGCTTCAAACCAGGAAGTATTATTGAATACAATAAACATCAAGCATATATCGATATATTGGATCATATGAAATCCTAAAATTCTTCTTTGCATAGTGGGGTTAAATGATACAGAAAGTTAGCCATCGATTAGTAGTTGGCTCAGCAATCGTAACTGCCTTATTGTATCAGTAAATAACCAACAACAAAATAACCATTACTAAATTTCGCAAAGAAGTAATCAAAGGACTTCTAAGATGTAACGAAATCCTAGTGTTTGAGAATAATCAAAAAAAGTCATGAACCTGTAGATAATGAAAAAAGATATCATGTACTATATGCTATGCTAAAATTTCTAAAGAATCTGGACGCAAAATTGCCCTCTAAAACTAAATTTCGATAATGCGTGTCAGAAATACTTTTATTTGCAATGTGTTTTTGATGTACATGTTTCATTCCCTCAATAAATTATTTTGGTTTGAAAAAAATTGGCTTGCCCTTATTTCACATTATAAAAGATTTTTGAATATATTAACACCAAAATCAAATAGTCTCACATTGTACTTATAACTTTTATAATATTATTACATATAGTTTCCATTGAAATGTCGCCTCAATATAGTGTGATGTAGCCACAAGTAATTTTAGGTTTGACGGATAGCATATATCCCCGTGTCCAGAACATATGGAAATGTTGAAACGAAATAGGAAATAGAGTTGATCCTCCATGGCACTTTACGTGTTAATATAAAACAAAAGTAGATGTCAAAATTAAAAATTAAAGTATTGAAATAGTTAAATAATTCTGTAACTTAATAACAAAAAAGTCCTCCCTCTTTAAACTTCTCTTTGCCCATAAATTATTTTCTTTAATTTTAACCGCCTCAAATTTTACTAGAGTATAAATAATTGCCACTAAGTATTATGTTCTCTTGAAAGAACAAAAGTCAAATTAAATGAGCTAGAAGATTAGAGGAGATATACAAGATTGCCATTATTAACGGCTAACGTCTTTAGAATCTAAAATTACGATTACGAACATGTACGAAAACAAAGTAAGAGCATTCAGAACTTTGGCCATTTCTGTTGTGCGGCCATAATGATTATGGTCTCGCAGTTTAGGCCAAACTACTCACTTTGCTGAGTTAGATTTTAAGCATTATCGCCTCAATAAACTGTTATATTTTTTCTAAACTAATTATATGGGCGTGACCTATTTCACTTCCGCATTTCTTTCAACACTGGTATTATAAAGGAATATATATATATATATATATATATATATATATATATATATATATATATATATATATATATATATATATATATATATATATGTATATACATTTATAAAAATTTTGAATTTGTTTTATTAAACTGTTGTAAAATTGAAAATTTTGTGATTTATTAAAACTTATGAAAATTGGCGCCTTTATTTTAAATTTGTATTTGTTTTTATTTATGCCCTTGTATACCCAGACTAGCTCAGATTTTATTTTAGAAGTTTTTACTTACTGTTTTATTTTCTTTTGCTCTTACTCAGGATGCAGGTTCAATATGGTTCTATCTATAGTATAATTTCAAATTTAAATACACAAAATCAGTACACATCCATACACAAAAAAAAACTAAACACTTTTAGAAAATAACAAGGAGTTGTTTTAATTTAATAATTTTTTTAAAAATTTTAACAAATAAATTTACTATAATAGCTTAATTTACCCAACCAAATGTTAAATCTCGAGATCTTACCTTACTTTGTTTTCTATCCTTGCAGTGGGCCAAACTGTGTCGTTTCTTAATTCTGTATCAGCTGTATTCCATGTTCCAAGTTCAGATAATATGGCCAAATTTTTTTCTTGCTTACTTTAATTTTGTATATAGTAAAAATCACCAAATTTCAAAACTGACGACTTGTGACAAATTATTTTTTTATGTCAAATATTTTTAATTTTGAAAATAAAATCTTTTATACTACCGTTTTGTTGCCTTTTTAATACAATATTCTTTTCTTGATACTTTCCTGAGCATTTTCTGTAAATTAGCATGTTTTATGTTCAGTATACAAATTTTTATCTTTCACATTTCATTTTAAAATTTTCTTATTTTTTTAACGAGTGCCCTGTCATTTTAAACAAACTCCTTTTTTATAAACTAGAACTTATTAACTATTCATAACAAAATCTTTTCATATATATATATATCTAGATTAACATATCTTTTCTCAAAAACTAATATTTTTGTTTTTACATTTTTGTAGGCTGTCGAAATTGGTTTCACCCCCTTTTACCACACTTTAACACGGTGTCTTGAGCTACCCCCACTCACACACGAAGCACTGAGTGTCTTCTTTTTCCTAATGGCATGTCTTTGCACATCGATGGATTTTCTGTTTAATTTTTGATGAAATTATAGTTCAACTATGCTGTCGCACATACAAAATCAAGAAATGTTTATGTTTCAAACCCCAATATTGGAGAAATTATTATGGCATTCATCTAAACACATTACTGCACCCCTGTTTGGTAAGTTTTATTTCAGTTTATATTCACTTTTACAGACCATGCAGTTTTTATGTTTCGTTCTAAAAGTTTTAAGATAATTTACAATATTTTCCCCTGTTTATTGAATGTTGCTTTCTTAGTTTTATCTAAAGTTCAATTACATTTACTCTATACTAGATTTTTCATAAATTTCCCCTTTTAAAAGTTTATACTATAACAATTGTCTCTTTTTATAGGTGAAATCTTTCCCCTGAAAATATGCAACTTTTGATACTACTGAAGTTGATTGAAGTGAAATTTTTATATGGGACTACATTGGTGACACCTTTTCGATGGCAGGAAATATACAATATGTCTCTCGTCAGCTCTGCCAGTGAAGATCCAGGACTTCGACTTGAACACCTTTTTCTTGCTTTTTTATTTGTTTTTCATTAATTTTTATGGCCAATTTGGCTTTGCAAATACCTTATAACTAACGACATTTTTGATATGAACAATAAATACCTAATTCTACTACACATATGTTAAAAACTAAATTAAAATTATTTTCTGAAAATGTTCATTCATAAATGTATGCATAATACTGTATTCATCAAACCTTTTATTTTTTACTGCACGTTTGCACTCTATTTTTGTACCTCTATTTATCTGCATTTTATTATTCTAACGAAAACAATTAAAAACCTTTTAAAATAATTTATAATATTGCTACATGTGATAATATATATATATATATATATATATATATATATATACATATGTATATATATATATATATATATATATATATATATATATATATATATATATATATATATATATATATATATATATATATATATATATATATATATATATATATATATATATATATATATATATATATATATATATATATATATATATATATATATATATATATATATATATATATATATATATATATATATATATATATATATATGTATATATATAGAGGTGTATTTTAGTACAGAGACAATTATAAGTAACATTATTAATTAATTAAAAGCAAAAATAAGTCTAAAAATATAGAAAATTTAATAGAAATATGAAGTGAGGAATTCAATTTTGTAACATAAACTTTAAATAAAATGAATTTGTAAAGAAATTAGATATAATAACTTATTAAGTTACATGCAAAAGTGTAATATGTCACATTCAAAGTTTATCCTAAAAAATGCATAACTGTGTAATGTAGACAGGGAAATTGCTATTTTGTAGATAAAACATTTTATATAGTAGGTCCAAAACTGCAACGTTGGATGATTTCATTGGGTTTTATCTGGAGACACAAAATTGGTTACATACATATAAAAAAAAGTAATCTATAATTAAAACATGCATCAAAATTAAAAAATAAAATAAAACAAGGAGAAAGGTACCATTAATATGTTATATTGAAAAAATATAAAGATAATAATGTCAAATTTAGCATAAATATTAAAATAAGAATTTGTGTAGTTTGTAAGATGGACAAGGGATATCAAGTGTACAGTGTAAAAGTAAACAAAGTGCGGGGAATGTAAAAGCTTGATATGAGTAGGTACAGGTATTTAAAACTTTTAATAATACTTCTCGTAATGATATGTGCAATGTATAAAAACAATGCTGGAGAAACCAGGAACATAAAAATATTATAAGTGGATAAAATGTAGGTCCAGAGAAAATTAATTTATAATCAAGCAATTTTGATAAAACTTGAATAGAAAAAGAATTTAGGTAGACAGTGGAAAAAATAGGGGGTTGTTGATTTAAAAAAAAAATGATGATGGAAATGAAGAGAAGAATAGTAAAAAGCAAGTGATAATTGAATGTTCATAGAAGAGAATTTATTTTTAGTTTGTTTAGATCTATAAATAGAAAATCTGTACAACTGGCAACAATATATTTTTTCGGGAATATATATTCTGAACATTTTCTAATCAGAAAAATATCTCAAAACACCGTCTTTTATCTATCCATTTAAGCAGCGGTAATAGTTGTTTATAGATACATATACGAAAAAGATATATGCATTTTTTTTATCTTATTGTATTACAAAAAGTAAGTAACTGCCTTCCATTTGAAGTGAGTAATTACTTTCACTATTTAAAATTGAGGAACCAGCGAAACGAGGGTGAAATATTGATAATAACAGAGATGATATGTCACTAATCTCAAGTTTAGTATCGCAAAATAAAAATATAATAGAAAATAAAAATATCTCTGGTTTTACAGTAATATCCGCTTATAACAAACCTCAAGAGTTCGTTATAAGTGAAGTTCGCCAAAAGTGATGGGTTAAAAAAATGCTTCATTATTTTCAGTGCAACTCAATTTTTTCTTTTACGTAAGAAATGATGTGAGTATATAATACACATCACTTCGGCCAGTCTATTGAAGATACCTTGCGGAGCATTTCGCGATTAGAGTAAATGATGAAAGGCCACAACATACTGGACTGCCTCTGATGTAGTTGGAGCTGGAATTAATTATCGATTTCTGCATCTTCGTCTTCATCTTCAATATTATTACACACAGAAGCTACAATATCTACAATCAACACTTTTGAAATAGTATATTGTACAAAATAAGATTCGTTTTACCCGAAAGTTCATTATAATCGGCTTCGTATTAAGCGGACATTACTGTATATTCATCTGGCGAAAATGATCTTCTCTAACATAAATTCTACGTGGAATTTCCACTTCAACTATTTTCATAACTTCTACATCATCATCTGTCAAATCATTATCATCAAAAAAGTCCATATATAAAAAAAATCTGTTGGTACTTATAGTATTAAATATTCGACTGATACGTCAACATGGTTAAATAGATAATACTAAGTTAAACTTTAAGCAACAGATTTCTACTGCTTAAGTGAAGTACCACTTTTGGAAACTAAGTGGATCTTGGTTGCAATGAAATAAGTGTTATTTTGTAATCATAAGTAGCACTCTGAATACAAGTGCCATTGGTGCAAGTGGCACTAATGAATTCAACCGCTTACAACTACCTTAGGATGGACTTTTCAGAATTTTGGTATACTTGGCATTATTTTGGGTCATAGAATCTATGATAAGATGCCGAGGTAGCAAATTTTCGGACACTCTGTACTTGACAAAGGAATACGAATAGGGCTCGCTTCTAAATTTTTTTTAATAATAAAATTATTAGTCGAGAAAACTCCTAGTTCCACTGTAGCCTCCATAAGTTTTATTATTTTTGTCATTCATATAAGAATTGGGGTCAAATACATTAAATGAAAAATATATATTAATATATCAATAAACCAAAATAAGTACATAGCAATAATATACTTTAAAATTGTATCTATAATATTCTATGGTATTGAAGAGAACAAAAAATTATTTCCATTTTATACAATTCCAATTAAAACTAATGTATTTCAATACATACATTGTGAAACTGTATATTTCTCTTTACAGCTCATTAAAGAGATGTGCGAGTTTTAGTGAAATATTAAATACATTATTTCATTTTAAAATTATCTATATATATATATATATATATATATATATATATATATATATATATATATATATATATATATATATATATATATATATATATATATATATATATATATATATATATATATATATATATATATATATATATATATATATATATATATATATATATATATATACACAATTTATTTATTTTATTTCCTGAATATCTAATAAAATCTCAATGCCCGTAGAAATATAGAATTACCCTGGAAAATCAAATAAGGATTCAGTAGTTCTACGTGAAGGTTATTAAGTCATGTTCTCTTCGCAATATTATAATCGATTACAAATTTTCCCTCTTGAGGTGGGTTAGATGTATACGTTAATGCCATTTGTAAGCGAAAACTAGGTAGCAGGGGAGAGTGGTCTAAAATGATCTCGGGTAAAATAGTTTTAGCGATCTCCTCGGCATCGGTGTGACCTGGTTTCTATGACAGAATTTAAATAGTTGTCATTTAGAACCTAAAAACTGTCAAGGGACGCAGGATAATTTTAGCCGAAAGTACACGAGCAAAAGAAAGTAAAGGATTTGCTTGTGTCATTTTTTTTTGTTTAATTTTTTTGTCGTCAAAGATTTCGCTAACGATATATCCATTTAACTGCAAAATAAATAACTACCGCTACATTCGTAAGAGAGCTATGTTTATTAAAGTTAGTGCGGGAGAAACTTAAAGCTTCTTGGGTCACCTCAATACAGAAATGCAAAAATTAACTCCGGCTGTTAAAGAAAGTTTTAGCGCGTTTCTTATCTACCTCTTTTTCAATGGCAGTTAAAGAGATCTAGCACCCATTTGAGCTTTACAAATTAAACGTGAGGCACTAACTGTTAATACGTTATTGTAGAGATCGGGAGGTAGCGATAAATTCCATAGTCGACTTTTACGTAGATATAATATTGTATAGTAGACGAAATCTCTTTATTGACGGGACGTGCGCGGTAAGACGCTACAGAACGCAGGGCCGAATTTATCTGTATTGCTCTCTCGTTCACTTTTTCAATGTAGCATTTTGCGCTCAGTTTAGCTAGCAACAATTTAAAAATTTTGGAAAAAAGCATTAACTTGATATAAAAGTATTGGATTTAAAGTCTTGACTACACATAGAGTAGTTGCAATATTTAAGTTTGCTTAATATAAATTGTTACTAACCAGCAAGAACCATGAGGAGGTATGAGCATTTCTACTACTACTAATATTCCATATTAGTATAGAATAAAGAAATTATTTAAAAGTAACAAGAAATCTTTAAAAATAAAATGAAATCAAAAAATACACTCTCAAAATAGTAACAGAAACAAATATTTTTCTCAATAAATAAACTAAAAATAAATTCTAATAGTAAAGTTATTAACGCAATAAAAATAGGAAGACGTACTTTAAAATGAAAAAAATAATAATAAATAATAATATCCTGAAAAAGAATATTTCTCAAGCACTGAACTACAAAAGCACAAAAACGGAAATAAATAATACAGTTAATATCACAAAATTCACTTCCTCACTTCACATCACTTCACTTTACTTCAACTTACATCGCTTCCTCCCCCTGAATCCACACCTTTCTCATCCTCTTCTTCATTTTCAAATGAACTACTATCCTCGTACAAATTTATAATTTTATTTCCATTCAGAATTTTTAAATAATCATTCTCAATTGTGATTACCTTCCTAATTCTTTTTTCAATCTTCCTTGTTAATTTTCGACACTTCATTTTGAATTAACTCTACGACTTTTTTATCGAATTTCGCAAAAGTATTTCCTTTTCTGGCATTTTTCTTTAATAATTCAATCGGGTTAAAAATACAGAAATATGACGATAATCTCAACACTTTGTGGCCATATTTCTCCGCTACAGTGTCTATAATATAATTTTTCATTTGCAAAACTTCCAATAGTTGAGCTTTATTATAATTTTCCGTATAATAATAATATAATAATAACACCACATATAATTACGACCCCCTTTATCTCTTAATATCTGGAATGATTTTGTGCGGGAAAGGGTTACACACTAAAAGACAACGGACACACATCAAATTTCCAAGTATACTGGGATTAATTTCTCTTTCCGAGAAAATCCCAGTTCCTCTACCGGGAATCGAACCCGGGACCCCGAGGTTTCGAGGCAAGTACGTTACCTCTAGACCACGGAGCCAAAGATCATGGTCCATTGAAAAATTTGTAACTTCAGCTTAGTAGAACTTTTGTTAGGAATTTTATACAGTTGTCTTGAATGGTACTTCGCATTGTCAAGAACAATACTATTTGATTTTAATTTTGGAATTAGGGTATTTTCAAACCATTCCTCAAATATTTCTCCCACCATGTTCTTGTGGTAATCTATGTTACAGTCTTCCATGTTTTTTCCGCACCGTTTTAATGTATTATCAACCCATCCATCAACTGATCCTCAGCGTAATATAATCAACTGAGTCACTTTATTAGGGGGCAATGAGAATGGTTTACATATCCTAGATACATCAGTTCATCCTTTTTTACGGTGTCATGAGTATCATACCAAGTTTCATCTAGATAATAAATTAGTCTATTTTCCCTTTTGAGTTCTTTTGCCTCTTCTAGATATGAATCTAGCCAATCCACTATTCGTCTACTTTCCATAATCGCCATACGTTTGATAATAGTTTGATATTTATATTCAATTTTTCTCAGCCTAAAGTTCTTTTGGTATATTTTAGATGATAATCCATTGCTATCAATTTTCTGTCTATCTTGCAATAGTTGAGATTTCATTTTCCTGATAAGCGTCGTAAACTATAGTTCTTAAAAGTTTTGCTAACGATGGGTCCAGGGTTTTCGATTGACCGGCGTCGGATCGTTGTTTTCTTGAGGGCATCTCCTTTCACCAGTTTGTTTATTGTAGGAAGGGAAACGATAGAGATGCTGGTTCACCTAGTACGTCTAAATCATAGAAATTGAGGTCATTAACTCGTCGCTTCAAAAGATTATTGTAAACATTAAAGCAAATTTATTTCGTTTGCTCATCAAATGTAGCCGATTTTTTCTTACTGAAAACAGTGATGAACTTTGATTTTCTTTATGAATGCAATCACTATCACTTTCATTTTCACAAACACAATAAGATGTAGACGTAAAGGTCTTCCACGGTCGAAACATATTTACATTAAATATGGTAATCTTCTTAAACTATTTCCAAAAACACACCTGTAAATAAACATATATAAAATAACTATTACTTATAATATTACACTTTCTCATACAGCACTGCTAAACCAATCGGTAACAAAACTAAGTGCGAACCTGAAATATCACAGAACGTAAGTGAAACTCCGCCTCGGTCGTGTGCCAACAAAAACAACAATCATCTTTCTCGCTTTAATGTAAGCGTTGTAAAAGACGGAAGATGTCATTTGTTAGACATTTATCGCCCCCATGTCGCGTCTTGCCAATGAAACATTTCCATGCAATATGAAATGATAAATATTCCTATATACTATGCAATAAATGTTTTCTTTATAAAAATGGGAACAAGAAATTTAAGGTTTTTATCAGGTAAGTAACTGGAAACCTTGTAGCTATAAAAAACAAATACTTGCTGTCAGACGGGGGAATGCTAGTTATTGCTGAGTGTCCAATAAAAATTCAGAAATAGATATAGGTGGATCTCGTTGGCTATCACGTGTACACCCACTACCCCATGTTGAAAATGATTAATATACTCTAATTACGTGGTATATATAAAACATCTATATGAGCAATACGCACATACGTAAACGGTGCTAAATTAAAGAAAACAGAGGTTAATGTTTTTAAATGTGTCGTTTAATTAATTCCTTCCCTTCATATTAATTTTGGATGATACAGAACACGCCAATATAACCACGAGGTAATATATTGTATAATATATGTGTGTGGCTTCGTGGTCGAATGGTAAGGACACTTCCTTTTCACCCTGATGTCTGGGATTCGATCCCCGGTCGAGGTGTTAGGATTTTTTTAAACCAGAAATTAATCCTAACATACTCGTATATTGTTTCTAAATGTGTAGCCCTCTCCCGCACAACACACTTTGAGCTATCTGCAGAAATACAGGAGATTAACTTGTTATGTTTAATTTTAATTTAATATTATGGACATATTTACGCGGTGACATATCACGTCTTCCCAGGAACTGATGTCATCCCGATCTCTAATTATTAGTGATCAAAACTGAAAGCGACTAATTGATATTTCCCTCTAGTTGGGAGAATGTACACGTTTGGAAGGAGACTATGAATGTAAATCATATAATAGAGCAAACCTAATATTCTGATTCGAGCAAAGAGTTACATGAATATACAATTAATTCTGATTTTAAATTATTGTGGAAAATTGCAAGAAAATGCTACAAAAGCTTCTTAATAGTTTCACTCACAATGTATTCTCAACTTCTAACCACAGCTCTTAGCAGTATACGCTACAGTGCAATATTGAAAATGTATCTACATATGCACCTGACATATTATGACATATTAGTCAGTGACGGTAATCAGCATTTTATCCTCGTAGAACAGCAATTCTTTCAAATGGACAATGACGAATCTTGTTAAAACTAAATTCTTCTATTATAGAATACTTCTGAAACATAGCCTCAAACATTCAATTACGTCGGTTATACTGCCAAAAGTCTATAGTCTATACACTACATGATCACGTTAAGTATGTTTTCTAGTTACAAGCATCCACTGCTTCTGCAATTAAATAATTATTATAATTTTAGGATTTTTTAACACGACATAACAGCCCTTTCCACTCTCTACAAACAGTATTTTTTGCGTTTTTCATAGAGAAAAACTTATAGTGAGAGCTATGACACATTTTTAATTTCAGCACATATTGCATACCCGTGAATATTTTCCAGAATATACATTTTCTTTACATATTTCTAGGTATTTTTTCTTTCAGATACCAAATTACGCATGTGAAACATATAGACCAACTTGCTTAATACGGAAGTGATATATTTTGGTCTAGTTCGTACAAATTATTACTGACTCATATATAATCAGTTCAATTGCCTTTACAGAACATCGTCCCAAAGCTGAGATCTCAGTCTCTTTTTTCGTTATTTTCATGAAGACTGTTTAACAGAAGTTGCATCCCAGATGATTAACACTAACGACTTATTCCAATGGCACTGGACAGACTTTAATAACTTATTTCTTTGTCACGAAGATCCATTCTCTCATACATCAATTTTTTAGACATCACTTCTGCACTTCGCCGCAAAACTAAGAGACATTTATGATTGTGGATACTCCCATGATCAACGACTACCAGTTCTGTGTCAGTTCTCCAAAGTGATACCACTCTAAACCGTAACTAATCCTCCACCATATCTAAAGTTGCCACGATGTTGCACTATGAATATCGCACTCCTGGACATCTAGGCTCTCATCCGTCTGTTGTTACTAATTAGACTAAATCTGTAAAAAGCACTCGCCTCTATTCAGCTTCCCGCCAAATAACGTGTTTTAGATAAAACCCAAACCTAGCTCTGCGATGGGTTGCAGTCAACACAAGACCTATAGCTGCCCTGTATAGCAACAAATTATTTTCCCTTAACCTTTGTCGAATGGTATCTTGACTGATTTGCACATTATAATAATAAAAATAATAATAAAACATTTATTCATCCCATTAATTATTACATAACAATTAAAAAAAAGAAAAAATATATACAGTTTGGGGACTATAAGCAAGGTAAATGGGAAAAACCAAATGTGAGGAACAAGGACAGATTGCTCTCATATCATACGTATGTTAGAAAAGGACAGAAAAACCGATAGTAAATAACGAAATTTGAATTAGTGGTAACAGGAACCCATAAAGAGAAGCTGGCGGTATTCTTATCACCGTTTGTTTGTTTGTTCATGCGAGTATTATGTAAAGTGGGGAGACCGGCCAGCGACCAGCCGGCAAGAATAAAGAATAAGATACACCCAAAATCTCTGTCCTTTTCTAACATACGTTTTATGTGAGAGCAATATGTCCTTGTTCTACACATTTGGTTTTTCCCATTTACCTTGCTTACAGTCCCCATACGGTATATTTACAAATATGGGGTGAAAAGGAATGTATTCAATAAAATGCCAAAGCAGCCAAAGATCTTCCATACATCCTTCGAATAGGGCGTAGCAAAAGAAAAAAACATAAGATAATATTACCATGTGATAAATAAGAAGTATTTTCTGCTACGCCCGAATTAAATAATCTGTTGTATTTTAAAACAGTTAAAAACAAATTAAAACAAGAAAAATCTTTTAGAATAATTGCTTAGTTTTTCTTTTAAATGTCGAGATTGGCATGGTTTTATAACTGTAATCAATTTAGTTATACAGTTTTACTATATTATAAGAAAAGGAGCGTTCATATAAGGTTAATTTGTGATGGGGCATGGAGAGCATATCTTTTCTTCTAATATTAATGTTGTGTATCTCTGTGCGAAACCTAATCTTATTATATAGATATTGTGGTGATTTCACTATGATCAGCCTATGAAAAAAACATATAGAATGGTGCTTTCTTCTATTCGATATATTAAGCCAATTTAATTCACTCAGCTTGTAGGTAACATGATCCCGCTTTTTTATATCGTATATAAATCTAATACACGAATTTTGGACTTTTTGAATTCTGTAACAGTCCTGTTTATCAATGCAAAATTCATAAAATACATCACAGTAATTAAATTGTGACAAAACAAGAGATTCACATAAAGATGTTCTTAATTTTTTTGGTAAGTATATCTTTGTTTGTGTACAGAATTTTTAGATTATAATAAGCCGTTCGGATCATGTTACTTACTTGTTTTTCGAATCTTAAATGTGAATCAATAATTACTCCTAAATTTTTTACTTCTTGCACTGCTTTTAATAAGTCATCCCCAATTTTCAATGACATACTATCTTGTACTACTCCCAAAACAGCCTTTTTGCCAAATACAATTAGCGCCGATTTGCTAGAATTAATATACAAAGAATGTTCAGCAGCAGCTTGACTTATGTTTGATAGGTCTAAATTTATCTCATGACTAGCTTGCTGGATATCACTGGCGTTAAATGAGTAGTATAACTGAGTATTATCTACATAGAAGTGATATTTACAATAAGTAATATAAGAAAAAAATTGCATGTGTATATAGTATACAACAGAGGACCCAATATTGAACCTTGTGGTACTCCAGTTGATACTTCAAGCATTGTAGATGACTCATTATTTATTACAACCGTTTGTCTTCTTCCTGTTAAGTAATTAGTCAATAAGTTAACTGATTTTTCAGCAAGGCCTATAAAATGTAATATTGAAATTAAAATATCGTGGTCTAAGGTATCAAATGCCTTATTGAAGTCAAGAAGAATAAGGGCTGTAACTTGGCCTTTATCAGTAGATGCTATGATCTCATCACTAATATTCAGTAAGGCCGTGAGGCAGCTGTGCTGTGGCCGAAAGCGAGATTGGTATATGGGTATTATTTGTTTATTATTTATGTGCTCTCTAAATGGAGTCTCTATAATTTTTTTCGAGCTCGAGCTCGAAAAGAGTGCGCTTCTCTCGTGGATGAGTGATCTGAAGTTACAAAATTATAAGTTAAGACACCATTTTGTAGTGAAAAACTAAGAAGATATAAAATGTCATGGTATTGGTTTCTTATCTTTTACTTTACAAAAACGTATACTTTTTTAAACGTTGTTACAAAAATGTACTGATAAGGTATACAGGGCCTATTATGTACAGGTCACGCATCGTAGAATGGCCCCCGAATTGCGCACAAGTTAGAAAAAAGTGGCCAGTATGTGGTAGAGACAGTAGATGCAAAATCCATTGCGCATTTAAATCTAAGAGGCCATGCTACGATGCGTAAGTTGTACCTGCAGATGTGATGAAATTTTCTTCGATAAAAAATAATTGAATTTTAGTAACTATGCGCTAATTTTACAACTTGTAGAACAAACAACAATCTTTGTCCTCCATGAAGTTTCCTTCAATAAAAAAAATAGCATTTGCAGATAGTAATAATCTTAAAATAAAAAACGGATTATGAACATCCGCTCGCTCATATCTGAAGATTTATCCATTTCTATCCGTCAAGAGGTCTTTTTGAAACGTCAGCCTAATTTAGCAACTTAACTAGCTTTAAGCAATATTTTGGAAATGTGGATCTGTTGGTTCAAGCTTATTGTTTTCAAAATTTTCATTGAATTCATTAATATAATTTGAAGCATGTCTACGTTTTACCAATTTTTTTCATCGCCCCTCATTGATATTTTGACAAGAACATTAGTTTATCACACGGTTGGATTATTCTCATATAAAATGTTACTCGTGCTGAAAGTGTCCTTTCTAGGATAGACGACATCGTTATCAGTTTAATTCTCTTAACGATAGTGAATACAGAATACAAATTGCTGTATTATCGTTAGGGGTATGTCGTTGGAAACATTTTATCGGGAAACAATTATCAATGATATCGTTATAGACGGTAAGTAGTGAGTAGGGTTGTTAGCATACAGTCGTGTAGAAAAGTCAAAATTGTTTGAGGCCAAGGACTTTATAAATGTCACACAACGAGGATGACATGATTTGGTTTATTCCATCAAATAAAATTATTAATACTTATATTGGTGGTGTTAGAAGTGGTACGAGCATCCAATAAAAATTCTAAATATTGTTTGTGGGGTTTCATCTATTTTTTGCGAAAAATGGGATATAGAAAAATGTTCATAATTTGTAACAATAATTTTAACAAATTATGGTTACGACCTTGCTATCCTGGTGTTTTAATGGAAACGTCCTGATTTTCGTTCATGCGCGAGTCAATCACTTGACGAGGGTGCGGGCGAAGAGAGTCTCTGGTTGTTCTTCAAGTAGGAATGTGAGCGTAGCATTTCATTATCGTTAAATTATTAATTTACAATATTTAATAATTAGCATAATTTCATTTTAAACAATTAGAGCATGGAGGGTATTCCTATGTTCTTGAAAAGTTATTTATTTCCTTATATAGGTTTTAATATCGATTTTTATTGAGTTATATTAGTTTAGTATAAGGCCCGTGGGCTAGTTGCCATATTAGCGCGTCCCTTACATTCAACTAAATTCTTGAATTTGGATCGCCCTACTAGCTCTATAAATGAAATTTATATCGTTTATCTTATCTAATTAGTAATTATCTTATTGTACCTTGTTAATTGGCCTTTTTGTTGCTAATTTGCTACACTCACTTACCTCTAGGACTTAAGTCCTCTTTTCTTCTTCCTGCTGGAGAACACGCAAAGCCTCTAGGTGACTGAAAAAGTCTGTCTATTTTGACGGCAGTTAATTACATTTTTCTTTATCATCACAACGCCACATATTTTGAATTTACGGATTCATAAGAGCTGTTGCCTAGATGTTTGGCTAGTATTAACGTATTGAAGAAGATTAACTTGATTTCTTAAAGTTTATTAGACTGTACCGATATTTACCGTAAATAACGTTTATATCTTAAAGTAACACACACAGCACTTATCTTTTCTGTGAAAATTAAAAGAATTTATTTCTGTAAATATTAATATAATTTATTTGAGAGAGAAATTATTTACCTCATTTCTTTATATGTAAAAATTAATATAATTTATTTAAATAATAAATTATTCACTACCTTTCTTTATCTGAGATAAATAACATAATTTATCTAAAAAGGTAAAATATTTTTCTGCATTTCTGTTATACTGTTATACGGTGTGGCATTGGAATAAATCATTATATTTCAGTTACAAAACTCATATTTTTTTCTCTTATATTTGTTTAAGCATATTTTATTAGATTGTGCTTCAAAATTCATTGTCGGGTATTTTTTACTTTGGATAAAGGTATATATTTATTTTTTGGAAAAACCCAAAAAAAGAACACAAAAAAGAATAATAATTAACAGTAAAAGTAACAATAATTAACAAAAGTAAGGGGTAAAAAATAACCAAATGTATAAGCTTATATTAAAATTGTTGAATGTTCCAGTTAACTTATGGTAAAATGAAATAATGTTAGATTAATTAAGTTGAGTTAGGAAAAGAAAAAGACAATATGACACAAAAGCAAGGTCAATTAAATAAGAACAAACAGTCAAAACAGTTAGGCGAGGGTGCCATGTTCTATGACAATTTTGGTAAGCTCATTTAGGCTGTTGTGGTGTATATCACAGAACATGCTAACGATATTCACACTATTGCACATATTATAGATAGGTGACCGTAGTAATGTATTAGTTCTAGCCACAGGTAATTGAAACGTAGTTGATACTCTTGAATGAAATTGCGGAACTCGAAATTGTATTTGATTGACAAGACTAATGCAATCAATTTTATTATGTATTAGCTTGCAGATAAAGCTCACTGCAAATACCACTCTTCTTAGATGTAGCGATTGAGTATTCAAGGAATTCAACAACAGATGTTGAGCGTACCCTCTAACAGGGTAGACTCCTGAGATTTTATATTGTAAGAACTTGAGAAATTTCCTCTGAACATTTTCAACAGCCAATTCTTGTGTATTATAACATGGATACCAGATCAAGGAACCTTACTATAATTTTGACCTTACATAAGAAAAATAAAGTGTTTTTAATGCAGCGGATTCACGAAAATTACTACAGTTTCGAATTATGAAGCCTAACATTTTTAGTGCAGAGGTTGTAGATTGTTTAATTTAATATGATCATTGAATGACATTTTTGAGTTAAACATTATACCCAGATCTTTTATGGATTCGCATCGATTCAAGTCAGTGGATTTTAATTGATAAATAAAGTTTATATAATGTTTTTTTAACGTAAAGGTTAGGCTTTTGCATTTTTGAATGTTTAATTGGAGATTATTTTCTTCACACCAGACTTCTATCTTTCTCAGCTGATTTTGAATAAATATACAAACTTCGACATTTTCTATTGCATGGTAAATTTTGAGATCATCGGCAAACAACACTTTTCCACAATCAATAACGTGCACCAAATCATTAATAAAGAGCAAGAACAGTAAGGGACCAAGATTAGATCCTTGCGGTACTCCAGAGGTAGCAGTGAATTGCTTAGAAGCAAACCCGTTGTAAGATACATACTGAATTCTGTTTGATAAGTACGACCTAATAAGTGCAATAAGAGATTCATCAAAACCAAGTCGCTCAGCTTAATTAAAATTATTCCGTGGTCGATGCGATCAAACGCTTTGGCAAAGTCGGTATATATAACATCAACCTGCCCATGATTATCAAGCACGGAAGCTACGTATTGGGAGAATACTGCTAAATTTGTTATGGTGGAACGGCTCTCCATAAATCCGTGCTGATGTGGTGAGATTAAATTTTTTACCGCAGGGTATATATATATATATGTATTATATATATATATATATATATATATATATATATATATATATATATATATATATATATATATATATATATATATATATATATATATATATATATATATATATATATATATATATATATATATATATATATATATATATATATATATATATATATAATATATATATATATATATATATATATATATATATATAAATATATATATATATATATATATATATATATATATATATATATATATATATATATATATATATATATATATATATATATATATATAAAACCATAGAGTGATATTTTCAAAAGCTTTGCAAAATTACATAGTATAGAAATGGGCCTGTAATTAGTCATTTGCGATGGATCGCCAGATTTGAGTACGAGACATACTCTCGTGACTTTCCACAGATCAGGAAGCACCGAGGTTTTTAAGAATAAGATTAAAGATAAATAATAGAGGAGTTATAAAAACATATCTACAATCTTTCACTAAAAAAACTAGGGACTTGGTCACGACCTGTCGTCATTTTATTTTTCAACTTATTGGCAGAATTCAATATGTCCTTTTCGGTAAATTCTCTGATATTAAGTCAAGCTAAGTAGTTAAAGCAATTAGATTCAGTATCTAGGCTAGTTGAGGTTGAATAAACACTACTAAAATAATCACTAAATCCATTAACAGTGGATTGAGGAGCTTCAAAAACTACATCACTGTTAACTACTTTACCTGGTATTCTAGTTTGTTGTTTTTTTGATTGAATATAAGTCGAAAAGTATTTAGAATCATTTTTTATACTATTTTCTACACTTTCAAGGTATGATTTATAAGCTACTTGAATTTCAGATTCAATTGTCGACCTTAATCTTTTAAATTGCTCCAAATACTTATCAAATTTCGTCTTACTTATTCTAATTTAACTTTAGTCCTGGTACTCATGATGTAAATATAGTCCAGTCAAATTAGATTTGTAATAGATCGAGGAATTTTGATTACGATAAATGTAAACATAGGTTATCTAGATATAAATATATTTTTTTGTTATGTGGTTTTATGTAAACTACATGCAATTTCATTTAGTATAAATCTACCTAATGGTATTATACTTTTAATTGGGAATAATTTATAAATTTAAAAGAAAAATTCACATATCTATTTGTAAATAATTATTTCTTTTGAACCCTGCTATCGACCTGACTCGATCCTAATTAAATATTTTATTGAACCTACGTTGTTTAATTTCCAAGAATAGGTTTCATTAAGTAAAGTGTGGTAAGGTATACCAAATTCTCTGGTCAAATATTAATTGTGTATTTCTTGAATTTAGAATACCTACTGAGAAGCTGAAGGCACCAGTTCGCCTGTATGATACTGGTAACCCAACCTGAGATATTGTCACGCAGAATGATATACCATCATAGTAAATCGCATAAATGAATAATTTTGAGAATCTTTTTATTAGCACACCCTGTATATGAATTAATATTAAAATATTTAGTTCTAACATGCGATATAAAAAGTAGAGCATTTCACAATGATAATCAAAGTTGCTGGAACAGCATAAATTATAACAATGACCTGAAACAAAGTAAGTTTCCTAATGCTGACTAAGGGAAACTGAAGGCGAGTCCAAGAATTAAAGTAGAAATGCTAGTCAGTTGCTTTTTAGGTATTCTTAGGGCTGAACGGGTGTCTTGGGTGTGACACGTCTCCCTCCCAGGGGGATGGCCTGGCCGGGGAGTAGCGAACTGTAGTTGTGGGTTTTTAGGAGTAAGTATGATCTGTTCGTTATAATCATTAATAAATTGTATTCTAAATTGTATATCTTACCACTGCCTTATTTTGTTCCCCTTCACTTATCAACCAAAAGTTCTAATGATACCTCTCCGTTGCCAAGCGAGTAACATTTTAATATTTCATTCTAAATTAACGTATGGAGCGATGGGGTGGTCGACTTCAGCGTGGCGTACGGTGGAGGGTGGCCAAAGTTGGTACGCGGCGTTTGGAGGTGACACCAACCCCTTCGTGTCATACGTAAAGTTGCATACGTGACATGCTATACGCCATACGTGACATGTGGTGGAGGTGCCGGGCATTACACGCATACGTGACAATATAACGAGCTAGCCGAAGATTGGTGAGGTATTCAGTTTTTTCCGTTTACCTAAGAGTGCGTAAACGTTACATATTTGGCATTCCAACGCAACAAACGTTACAATTTTTTACTTAAATATATTAGCCAATTCAAATTAGATAAATTGTAGTCGAATAGAAAATAATTTATAACGAGATTTTATAGCTGAAATTTTGGGATTGCCATTTTCAAATCTAAGTATTCAGAGAGAACAGAGTTTCCGCTCCTTTGAAGTGAGCCTTATCCCCGTTACCCCCTAAAACCACTGGCAATGATTATTCGAGTTTGTCTCCAGAACTATTAGTCATACCTGCAAATCGAGAAAGACAACATTTTGCTTAAAATAGTTATCATAGACATGGACATGAACAAGTTCTGTTTTTTGCAAATTTCATAAGGAAAATTTTGAGCCCTTTCGATTTGTGCGTACGATTAACCGTTTTGTGTATAAACGCAAGTCTTCTCCAGGGTTGGTCTTTAAGGTGTTATAGTTGGGTGTTATAGTTTAGACACGTGTTTGGGCTGTGGATTTTGTCTGGCTTTTTCTTTTCAACTTTTTCTGTTGGGCGCCACGTGACTTTTTGCCATAAATGTATGTATTTGTGTTACTACGTGTTTAAATGTACTCTGTTGATGGGAATGGATTTCCTCAAGATCGATTTTGGTGGTTGGAGATAGAAGGTAACCTCACCTTGACCCATTTTATTGTTGCTATGCCTTTGTCTATGCTGGGTAGAGCTGTATAGGTCTACAGCAACCCCTCTTCGGTGGTCTTGGCTTGACAGACTTATTACTACCTAAGATTTGTTGTCTGAGAGTTTATCGAGCGGCTTTTTTATCGATTTTTTATTTGATAAAATTGCACAGGGTGTCCTTGGCAATTTGGCTTTTTTCTAGCCTGAAAATAACTTTATGAAATACTGATAATATTTTTTCAGTCAACTTTTATGTAAAAATAAAATCAAAATGTAAATGCTTTTAGAACTGTGAAATATTATTATTTCCAAGTCGCTGAAGGCCAAAAAATAATTTGCACAGAATGTTCCCTACAAAAGCTAATTTTACCTCCTGAAAATGCTTTTATATTGATGACTGAATTTGAATTGTTATTTTCCAAGTGGTAAATAATTTTGGACAGATAGACCCTTGCAAAGTTGGAATTTACTAGTGAGAGCAGGTGAATTGTGAAATCGTAAAAATATTTTGACTTCGATAAGACCAAAAATAAAATTGAACAGGGAGTCCTTTAGACAAACGTTGCAATTCAGCAGACTGGCAGGCAATTTGACCTACAACTTGGTTACTACTAACCTGTCAAAAAGTTCGAGCAAGAGTTTATAACTTTTTTTAATAACGGGCAATTTGTAAACCAAAGAAAAAATTTTCTATTAAAATTTTCTCAAGTCGAATTCGAGAAAAAATATATTTGAGCAGTGTATCTTTTCATGCTGAATACAATTATGTTGAAGTAAAAATAAATTTGAAAATTTAGTTTCAAACGATCAAGTCGAGAATTATTGAAAATTTAAAAATAAATTTTTCGTTGTCCTGTTGGAACTAACAAAATCATTTGGGTGAAATTTACTTTATATAAAAATTTTGCCCGTCGATCCTTAAAACACAAAAAATTTTAATAAATTCTGGCAGCCTCTAATAATCACCTGGGAAACTTAGAACTAGCCAAATTTTGTGTGAAGTGAAGCTTTAAATTTGAAATAAGTTAAATATTCTAAAATTAAACTGAGGTTCGAGACTCTATCGTAACAAATATAACTTCGCGAAAAAAAATAAATTTGAAAAATGATTGAAAATGATGAAGTTCCTAAGTATATAAGTCGTTTCATTACCTTGCCCTAGGAGGTGTCAGACGATGATGTTCTTTTAGCAAAAATGCTTATTTTTTATTTTTTGACAACTTACGTCTATAGGAGATTATATTTTTTGTATTTTATAAATAAAAGACAATTTGAATTTCAACAATGAAATCTGGTGACGGAAGACTTCTCAAACCAGAATCCACATCCGTAGAAGTTGTAGAAAAAGTACTTCTATGCCTATTAATGTTTCGTATTTGTTCTGGACGCTGCGCCGCTTCGTAGAGTACCAGAAAATAACTTAACGTCGGTGTCTTGATTAAATTTCTTAGTAACTGGTGTCTCCTGGGGTCCATGTGTGCCCTATATCTGTGTAACAGCCAATGAGGAACTGTCTTCTGGACTTTAGATCAGTATGTCTTTAATGATGGGATTTACTACCGGTTTAAAATATTTATCATTCCCGGAGTGAATATGTATTTAAAATTAAAAATGTATTTTGTTAAAGTTTTTTACCGCGATGCTTTCCTGTTTAATGCCGAATGGTAGATCCTCTGTTTTGAAAATAAATTTTATATTTATAGTGGTCTCGTCATCTATTGCGATGTTAATATGAAGCCATGTTTTTAAAACTGCGTCGTAAAAATAAATCTACCCCGCTTGAAAGCTCCGACACGCTTTTTGAAAGCTCTACGTAGCTGGCCTGGCTGTTCGGCTGCTTGGTGTACCAAACTCCAATTTTACAAATTTAAGTTTCGTATAAACAAATCTAGCGGTTAATGAGGCACTATGGGAACAATGATTGTTGCCTGAAATTATTATTATTATTTTGTCTTAAACTATTTTACTTGGATAATAATTTTTATTTATTTAATTGACTGTAAAATTATTTTTAGGTAAAATTCGTACGGCAGAAATGCAAAAATTTAGCATTTACTATTTTATGATGGCTTTGGCTACTGACGAATATTTGCCTCTGTCGAAATTGAAAATTTGATGTGGCTTTTCTGAAAGCAGTAAAATCATTCACACTGGTTTGTACTTATTTCTTATGAATGTCTTTATGAGTTTTGGCTATTTTAATGTTTGTAAGTGCACCACAGCGCCCGTCGTCGCGTTTTTTGCCGCTGTGCGGTTTTTTGATGGAAACTAATTTTACTATTTTGAGATAAAAATGTTTAATTTGAAGTTTTGAATATGATTTTTTATTCCTTACCTAATTTGCTAAAAATAGTGGTGACATGTGATATTTTGAACCCTTGTAATTTCGGTCTCGGGCATTTCTTTATGTTTTTAATGGCTGAGGGCCTTCTATGTGATCTCTCTGATTTTTTTGGTAACATTTATTTTTTGAAAAAATTAAAAATTTACTTGAGGTTTAGTTCTACAACAAGAGATACAAGAAGAAGCTCGCTTTGGAGAGGTAGCAATTTTAAAATATATTCATAGAGTGTGGAAATTAAGTAACGCATAAATTCAGTAATTCCGTTGATATTAATTTTTTTGGAAAAAAATCTCGAAGGGGTATAGCGATTTTAACTTCAGCAAATATTTTCAGTCTATTTTTAGTTTCTTATGTCATTTATTTTTTTAGATTATGACGTCATCAACTTTTTTTTTAAATGACAACCTATATTTTTTTATTATTGATTTTGGTAGTAGTTTTTATTCCGGTTCTGACTGTATAAAATTTTCAATATGTTATATTTGAAAAAAAATCGAGAAAAACACTCTTAAAATTCAAATAACAAAAATTCATTAAATTGGGAAAATTTATCTAGTTGCCTAAGTTTGATGGAAAGTTATCGACGGCCCATTCGTTTTTATTTCGAAATTATACAAATAGTTGAAAAATCGAACTAATGTGACCGGCAACTAGATAAATTTTCCAAATTTAATGAATTTTTGTTATTTGAACTTTGTAACGCATAAATTCAGTAATTCCGTTGATATTAATTTTTTTTGGAAAAAATATCGAAGGGGTATAGCGATTTTAACTTCGGTAAATATTTTCAGTCTATTTTCAGTTTCTTATATCATTTATTTTTTATATTATGACGTCATCGACTTTTTTTAAAAATAGTAACCTATATTTTTTATTATTGATTTTGATAGTAGTTTTTATTTCGGTTCCGACCGTATAAAATTTTCAATATGTTATTATTTGAAAGAAATCGAGAAAAACAGTTTTAAAGTTCAAATAACAAAATTCATTAAATTGGGAAAATTTATCTAGTTGCCGGTGTATCACATTAGTTCGATTGTTCAACTATTTGTATAATTTCAAAATAAAAACGAATGTGCCGTCGATAACGTTCCGTCAAACAGGCAACTTGATAAATTTTCCCAATTTAATGAATTTTTGTTATTTGAACTTTAAGCCTGTTTTTCTCGATTTTTTTCAAATATAACATATTGAAAATTGTATATGGTCAGAACCGGAATAAAAACTACTACCAAAATCAATAATAAAAAATATAGGATGTCATTTAAAAAAAGTCGATGACATCATAACTTAAAAAATAAATGACATAAGAAACTGCAAATAGACTGAAAACATTTGCTGAAGTTAAAATCGCTATACCCTTCGAGATTTTTTCCAAAAAATTAATATCAACGGAATTACTGAATTTATGTGTTACTTAATTTCCACACTGTATAGCCATCAGGTACAATTCTAAAATTTTAAGGCATTCATTGCTCTTTCAAAAACTTCAGTTTAAATAGACCAATGGCACAATTTAAATTATTAATGGTCAATAAATTATTGTGTCATTAAAATATTATTATGAAACAATACGATCCCAAAATTTCCATCTGTTTGTTAATAACGCCTGGATTAATAAATTAAATTTTGCGTCACCTTTATATAACATGAATGATCTAAACATAAGCAAAACGGATTAATCCAAAGCCCAGAGGAACAAACTTGAACATGAATTTAACTATTAGGCGAATATTAAATCAAAATTTCGTCTATTTACTAAGTTATCTGAAGGTCTCAATAGTCGCAAGTGATGCGGTAAGTTCACGAAAGTGGCATATGCTAGCAATCAGCACGTTTCAAGATCGCAGTTTGACCAAGTCATTATACGGCGTGGTTGTTTTAACACTGTAACCTATTGCTGTCGTCTTAACCGCGCTGAATTAATGAGTCCCTGCTCTTTCGCATACCGAGTTCAACCCCAGAGGGTTAAAGCAAGCCTTTAGGGCTCAGTCTGCTTCGTTACGAAGTCTTGATGACGGTAGAGAGGGCGAGAGTTGAATACACAATAGGTGCACTAGTTACTCGATTACTGTATACTATTGGTGGTAGCTTGTTGTACACTGCTGCCAGCATCCTGTGCTTTGATGCCTTGACCTCTTTAAAAGCTTTTAACAGATGTAGGTTGTTGTGTAGTTCAAAGCAGTTTCTAGTTTGAGATAAGTATTTTATGATAGGATATCCCAAACGATGGGTTATTACCGATATATTCGGTGTAAGTGTAAAAGCTAAGTATTATAATGTAACAATACGTACCGAAACTGCTACCGATATGTGACGTTTAAAATAAATTTAGGTACTTATATTGCTTAACTTTTATCTTTTTAATGACTTTTAAATATTAAATTTATTATTTTTAAACGACGCGGACCGATTAAATAGCAACTTTGTTGCTTAGAGAATATTAATTTTCAGGACGAATTTTAATTTGATTTGATTTGATTCGACTCATTTTACTCATTACATATATTTATGTTTGGAATGAGGTTATTTTCCAAATTCTTCGTTAAAATCCATAGTGTAAGTATGACCCCTCTCCAAGGTTACAAGTCCGGCAGGGTTTACCATTTTAGCACTTATTGTCTATTGTCTTCAATCAGATTTATCAATATGTTAAGAAAATATTTACTATTTAAGGGAATATACAGGGTGGGTCAGATTTTAATCGAGAAACTTAGAGAATCGATAGAATACACCAAAATAATATGGATTTGTCATACAAATTTATAGTTAAAATGGTTAGTTTTCGAAATAGAGGGCACATTTCTCCGGAAATAATTTAGACATAGTTATGAAATTCAGAAGATGTAAGTTACGTACACCTCGAACCATAGTTTTCATTTCTCCATTCAAAATTTTAATAGTGGAAAAATGCAAAACCATGTAAATTGTTTACACGATTAACAGTTAATTGTTAAGTAGGGAATGATTTTGAAATGAGTTTAACTCTATCAAAAAATTATAACGAATATTCTTTATGCATTAATGATGGTAAACGTCGAAAAGGACAGAAAAAATAGGTTATGTCAGTGGCTTCCCATTTTTTGGGAAGAATATCCTCGACACCCACATCGTCACGCCTCTGGTTGGAATGGAAAACTATGGTGAAAAGTGTACTGATGTATGCAACGTTCACTTTCCTAATTTCATAACAATATCCCTACCAGGTTCCGAAGAAATATGGGAAAAACTGAAAATAAATTAAAAATTCAACGCCATCTATCTCGAAAACTAAGCATTTTCAGTTATAAGTTAATATAACAATTCTATATTATTTTGACATATTCTATCGATTCTCTAAGTTTCCAGAATAAAATCTGGTTCACCCCGTGTATCACTGCAATAGCTCTTATGCATGTTTGTGATGACATTTTAAGAGAATGAGATAAAAGAGAGCTGAGAGCAATAGTGTTACCTGATTTTTCAAAAGCCGTCGATATGAAGCGCCAGTTTAATTTTAAAATTAAAATATAGCTTAAATGAGTTTTAAATACCGTTTTTCGAATGTTTTTATATGGTCAAAACATAAGTAAGGATTGGTTGTAATTTGGCCTATTACATTAACATTACCAATAAAATAGCCTAGCTCAGGGGTCCATATTAGTCCCAATGATTTTGTAAATGAGCAGATCCTCAAACTTTTTGACCCACTGAATATCTCACCACCCAGTGGAATTACTTTTAGATCAATTACATAATTAAGGAACCACATTTATCTTATCAATTTTGTAACGAAGTTACAAGTAATTTCGTTCCAGTATGTCGCTTTCCGTTATAAATTAAGTTCTGCCAATCCAGCCTCAGATGGCGCTACTGTAGTTATGTTAGTTTTGCAGGTTTTGCATATTTTCGCCTTCTCAAAATGTAAAAATGCCTAAACCTGTCATTATTGCTCATATTGTACTCTCAAATGTTTATCTCTCTCCAAACGATAATTGAATTCACATGGCAAAACACGACGGGGATAAGTTATTTTTACTAGTGTAGCGTTCTTGAGGTCAACGGATTTAGTTCAACGGTTTTGTATTTTTTTTTAAGTTTTCTGATACTATTGTGTAATTTTATGATTATTTATATTTAAATAGTAACTATTTTGATTTAACGTACGTTGGTAATTTTCAAAATAATATTTTATCGTATTTATTTAATTTATGCCTTGGGCGAATTTTCTTTCCATCATTGGCGGTCGGTCCATGGAAGCAAGGGAAGCAGTGCTTCCCCTGGGATTATTAAAAAAGACACACATAATTAGAACCTAATTATTGTTTATCACATATATTAATCATTAAAATTTACTTTTACCCAATTTCAATAGACACGGCCCTGCATTTCAACAGCTGACATAATGTTTCACGCTAAAACCGTAACGATGACGAACTCGATTAATCGAGCCAACACGAACTCGCGCGACTTCGATAAAACTGATAAGCAACTTCTTGAAGGGCATCCCATCCCCACTTCATAATCTTGATATCTGAGCCGTATAGCATAGTAATGCGTTTTGTTTTATAGATTTTAATCTCAATTTTAATATCGTTTTAATATTATACTTAATATTAATCTTCCTAGTATTATTCTCAGCTTTTATGCTATATTTGTAAAAACTTTTTTGGTGTTTCTAAACCTGTAATGCGGCGACAAGTGATTTTTAAAACGTTGAACATTAGTGCGCGTATAAGCAGTTTTAGAATTGCTTATTCAGTTTGGAAGCTGGTCCTAGCACTGTGGAAAATATTATTTGCGTTTGTGTGGTGTGCAATTTGTTGAAAAAGAGATTTTCAACATATCTGTTTCAAGATAAACTGGATATTATTAGAAACGGAAGACCAACACCTGATTTAAATCTTTTAAAAACGAAAGTTAAATCATGCTATAGGTACTTTAATATTGAAATGTACAGTGCTAATCATTGGTTAACGAGTTGTGAACATTTGTGTAAATTGTTTTGTTGGCCATGTGTACTTTTCACAAATGAAAAAGGTGTTTGGAATAAAAATGGCTTTTCAGATTTAAACAACATTCACAAAGTGACAAAAAGGCATAGTAAGTGTGAAACTCATTTGCGAGCGGTGCTAAAAGAAAAAAACATTTGGAAAATCACGAATTGAGCATTCATTAGATCAGCAGTTGAAAGAAAGTGACAGTAAGCATAATGAACTTGTAAAAAAAATCGAGAAGTGTTAAAAAAGACTTATTGACATTGTTTGTCTTCTCGTCGAAAATGAACTTAGATTTAGAGGTCACACTGAATCTCGGAGCGTTGCTAATAGGGGCAATTTCATCAATTTAGTTGATTTATTAGCTAAATACGATACAATTTTAAGTAACCATCTGGAACACTCCACGGTACTTCGCGGTACATCAAATCATATTCAAAATGATTTGATTCAGTCGATAAGCAATATTGTTTTAGAAAAGATCAAACAAGAAATAAAAAAGCTCCTTTTGTTGCAATTATGTTAGATGAAACAACCGATATTACGAATATTAGTCAGTTGTCAATCATAGTACGCTACATAAATCCAAATGGGAAAGTCCAAGAGCGCTTTTTAGGATTTTTTAGATGTAGCAACGCAGAGAACGGCTATAGCTTGTCAGATAGTCGATGATCTACAGTGTGGTGCTAAACTTATCGCCCAAAGTTATGATGGCGCCGCTGTAGTGCTGGTGAATTGGGGGGCCTGCAGGTCAAAGTAAAAAGAGACTTTTCAGAATGCAATATTTGTACATTGTTTTGCGCATCGATTAAATATAGTTCTTGCTCAATCTGCAGCGTGTCTTAAAGAGTGTAAAGTATTTTTTTTCAAGTATTAGTGGAATAGCTGCCTTTTTTTTCAAAATCATCAAAACGGACACGAGCTTTAGATTTGGAAGTACAGAAGAGACTACTCAGAGTTGCTCCAACACGATGGAATTACAGTGGGAGGCAAGTGCAAACTGTATCTGAATATCGACAGCCTCTAATTGATTTATTTGAAAATATTTTACAAAGCAAAGATGATTGGGACACTGAGACTTTGAATGGATCCAGAGGTTACTTAGATTCATTGAAAAGAGACTTTGATTTTAATTTTTTGTTAAATATTTTCTCCGAAATATTCCCATTTACTGACAATTTATTCAATATTTTGCAAAATAAATCAAATGGTGTTGGATTTTGTGTAATAAAAATTGAAGAATTAAAAAATTTGATTTGTAACAAAAGAAATGAATTTGAAAAGTTCTGGGAAAAAACTAGTTATGACAATTTAGAGCCGCAAAGAAAAAGAATACGAACTGAATTTATAGTGGATTGTAGAACTTCATATCGAAATTTTGGACAATATCACTGGGCAACTAAATAATAGATTTAAAAATTTTAGTGTTATACAATTTTTAGAATTGTGTAATTTTAATGAATTTAAAAATAAACAGTTTCCACAAAACGCACTTCAGTCATTGCGTGATAACTATGGAATTTTTTTTTATATAGTTGGGTTAAGATCGGAACTTTCAGTTATTTATGCTACAGAAGATATTAGTCAGAAACATAACGCCAACGAACTGATTTTCTTTATAAAAGAAAATAGTTTGGATCAGGCCTACTCTGAAGTGTTGAAATTGTGTGAGTTAGTGTTGATGATACCTGCAACTAGTGCTTCGGTTGAACGCAGTTTTTCAAGAAATTCAACTAGTGAAAAGCGGCTTTCAAAAGTGTCCCTGTTGACAATAGAAAGTGACTTTGTGAAGGAGATGTCCCAAAATTCAAACTTTTACGACGAAGTTATTTCCGACTTCGCAAAAAAGGAGAGGCGGATTAAACTACATTATAAATAGGTAGGTAGGTATGTGCATGTTAACTACTTAACTAGCCTGCTCGATTTATAGTTGACTAGAGAGTGCACGATGGCAAGTGTGACTGAACAAACTCTCTATTTCGCTGCGGGTCCGATCCCCGCCACCGGCACTGGCAATGTCGATGGGTATGGTTGTGTGTCTGCATTTTTTTCATAAGTGTAACCCTCGCCCGTGCAGTTTCGGATTTGGAATCGGGGGTTGTCTTTTTGTGGTGTTTTCATGTTTTATGTTTATTGAGGAGTGGCGGTCCTACAAGTGTACTTTTTTTCTAGATATCATAACTTTGCGGCTTTCGACATTTGCTTTAAAATGAGTATGCGGAAACCACGCTCATTTTCTTAAAAAAAATTTTGTCTCGCTTCGCTCGGGGGCTTCGCACTACCCATCACCCTATATCACAAACTGCTTCCCCTGTATCAAAACTCACCGCACGCCCCTGCTTTCCATTGATCACGTTCGCGTGGATTGTTCTTTCGAACGGCCATCATTAACATCGATTAGTGTTGATTTATCATGCCTTGTTGGCAATTTAATTTTTATCACTTTAATAATGTGTTAGTTTCGTGTGATAATTTAAATCAACATGCAGGTTATAGGTAATCTTAAAAATTAACCTAACATTCGACTTCGATTATGTCCATTTTGTAACTAATGTACCTGTCTCTGTTTATAAATATATTAGGTCACTTGGTTACGTTGATAACTGAAGAGTGGTGAATGGTAATATTTGGAGTTGTTAGAAAATCATTAGTACTTAGTAATGTCAAGAATAAGATTTAAGGTTGGAGTTTCGGCCATAATTTGAATAAACTTCTATTTAAAATAGAGAAGGGACCTTTGAAGTACTGTTGGCTAAGGGTTGAGTAATTTTTCTTTTGATATTTACTGTCAAATTGAATAATTGCTCACTCTGGGATCAGGAGCTTCATATGTCCTCCTCTATTTTGAAAAAGGGAATAACCAACTGTCACCTAATTGCCAAGGTGTCCTATCGGGATTAGAAACCTAAATTAGAGAAAATTGTATTTACTGTTATCTTGTCGTTGCTCTCTGAAAGACAGTTTTTGTTCAATAGACTTTGTGAAAAGTGCCTAACATTGTACCTTTGTTTTGTGATGAATCATTTTATACAAGTATATGTATCTACCAACCAGACCTCTATACCGTGAGATCTTTTCCAAATTGAAAATATCGAGTACCTATTTGAACGTTTTCTTAGTATTAATTACGAACGTTGCTCTAGTGGTCTTGCCCAGTTCTTTGGCAAAGATAGCTACCTAGTTATTTGGTAACCGATAAATGTTTTCAACTAGAAACATAGGACCTCTTTAATATGTTTTATGTGTGATAAGAACGCACTCGAGTTACGGTTTTGTAGCTGCTGCTAAACTGATGCAACACGTTCCATTTTTAGGCTTCGTAACAGTTGCTGGACTCTCACTCTATATAATATACAAGTAATATTACTTAATAACTTCCGTATATCAGAAGTTTACGATATATTATTTAAAATATCGCCATTTCAAGTCGGTCGAAAGTTTCAAAACATGTTCGGTGTTAGGTGACTATTTCAAGCCATTTAGAAGTTATTTTTGGGTAGCAGTATATATAAACTTTCAAAAGTAAAACTCATCATTCGTAAAACAGATGTACAATCATTTCAAAAGTTTAAACAAAACTAACTTTCCTATGGGTAACGGTACAATTTCAACTTGAATTATACGACAAAATATCTTGCAAAAATTTAAAATTAGGATGACAGTTCAGTTATCAATCACATGGATATATTTTTTAAATTGTAATAACGTACAATAGTTCAAATTTGTGCTTGATTTTGACTTGATGTTGGAATATCATTAATAATGCCTAAATCCCTAAATAAATGAAAAATTACTTATTTTTTTATGAATAATTTATTGAGATCTTGCAAAATATTCGTGGAATGAAGTATCGGTCAAATGATCACCTCGGCTTATCTGGTACACATGCGATGAAATTTTCACATAACTGACGCTTGATTGTTTCTATGATTACGTCTTTCAATCTTTTATTTTAGCACTGGAATTGTTTGCGTAATGTTAACATAGATCTTTTCTTTAATATAGCTCCAAAGAAATAAATCTAGCGCGGTGAAATTGCAAGATCTTGATAACTAGTCTCTCTCGTTATTTCTTCAACGCTTTGTGTGTTTGGAGAACGGAACGAGATAGCGACCTTCAGTTAGCGCCGTTCGATTCGTCTCGCGGTTTTGTGTTTTCTTGTTTTTTTTTCATAATTTTCTCAGGAAAAAAAAATTATGGAAAAAAATTTCATACATTTTAATTTCGAAACGTCTGGTGAAAAAATTGAAAAAATTATGAAGGCTCAGATTATGTGTACAGGATTATTCATTATAAATTACCCACCCCTTATCATCGTTATTATTGCCTATAGAAAAAAGAAGGTTTAAATAAAAGTTGTATGGTTATGACTGATTTTGTTAAAATGCTATCAAAAGTACAGTAGCGTCCAGATTTCAGGAGATACAAAACAATAATATTTTTTTTAAACGGGATACTCTATATATTATTAAATTCTGGGAATGATCCCTTGTTCCTGATTTAAAAAATATACCATATGTTACTCCTACCATATACCATTTTTGAGTTATCAAACGTCGAATATCTTAGTTAAACTAGTTACTCTAAATATGGAAAAGTTAATATTATTAAAGTGAGCTATGAAAATGACAACTATTATGTTTGATAAGTGGCATTTCTTTAATGAAGTAATCAAATTGGTTTACAGTGAGGAAAAAACCAAATATTTACACAACATAGATAACAAAGATTTATTTAGGAAATTAAAATATAAATAAATGACTCATAAAAAGATATTCGATGTGTCCACCATTACTGCCAATGCATAATTGATAACGTCTTCTTATATTTATAATTGCACCAGAAATGGCTTCATTATTTACATTCAGATTATTTATTTCAAGTCGAATCCTATCTTTAATGACTTGAATACTATTATTATTATTATTATTGACAATGTCTTTTAGAAATCTTTTAAGAAAATTAATCCATAGAAGTCAAATTCGGACTGTTAGGTGGCCATTTAATAGGTCCATTATTCCCTATCCATATTGGGAATACATTATTCAAATGATCTCAAACGGGTAGGACACTATGCCCCATCCTGTATTCAAATCATATCATTAAGTTCGGCTTCCGGAAAATACTGCAAAAGAATATTTTCTGCTTCTGGGATTATTATTTCCAGATAGGTAACTCCAGTTAAAGTAAAATCATAAAATATAGGCCCAACAATTTTGTTTCTGAAAATTCCGCACCAAACGCTAACAGTTTTTATTCCTGATTTTTTTATTTGTTTTACTAATCTTTTCTGTTGTGCTTGGTTTCTCACGACCTTCGATATTTCCTATTAAAAACTCCTGCCGTAGAAAAGGATGATTCATCAGTCCAAAATATTTTAGTGAGAAAATCGGGATCTTCATTCAACTGTTGATTCATCTGGCGGCAAAAGTCCAGCCTTTTCCTTTTATGAGCCTCTGTTAAAACTTGTACGGGTAAAATTTTATATGGTCTATAGTTATTATTTTTTAACGTATGTTGGACTTTGGAATAACTTTTACCTAATTGATCGACTGCATTATTTATAATATATTCAGAATTTTCTAAAAAATAACACAATGTTTCAAAAAAGTCTATTCGCGAATAAATATGGATGGCTTTACCTTCGAAATAAAGCAGTATATCTAGCTGTTCTTTCTGGTTTCCTTGAACTACACGCTATTTTCTACTAAAACTGGAGGTATTATTGACCTTTCAGTAAATATCTTTGAACGTATTTTCTGATGGTGTTGGACGATTTGGATACAACACCTTATATGCTTTTTTTGTTGCACGTTTATTTTTGCTATTTTGTATATAATAAGTAATTATTTGGACCTTTTCTTCCTCACTGTAAACCATTTTGATTATTTCATTAAAAAAATGTCACTTATCAAACTTAATGTCATTTTCATAGCTCACTTTAATAATGTTAATTTTTCCATATTTACAGCAACTAGTTTAACTAAGATATTCGACGTTTAAGGGGCCTAGTCGGGAAAAAGCTTCGGATAGCTGTGTTACTCTCTAGAAAGTTTTTATACATGGGCCGCTGAATAATTTTGCTCTTGACTATACCTTCACTGGACGTTTTCTTCACCGACTTCATTGAGGTGCGATTCCCGATAGAGGTAACACTTCCTTGCTCCATTTGTAGTGACAAAGATACTTATTTAGAAAATTCTTTTAACCAAATAGTACGGAATAAAAGTTTGAAACTTGCTGAGCATAATTATGAAGATTCATTCTAGACGACATGTATGAATTTTACCTCGAATTTTACCGATTGATATCATAATTCAGGAGCTAATCACGTCCAAATTTCACTTATATTTACAGTATAAATTTTCCCTACATAAAGTAAAAATTAATTAAAATAGATATACATGTACCCTCTAGTACACTTTCAACTACTGATCTTCCAAATTTGGTGTAATTTGACCAAACCTTATGGAAGAAATAAATTTTGAAAAATTACCTTACAAACACTGGTTCGATTAGTCCTCTTAATAACTCAAAAACGGTATACGGTAGGGGTTATATATGGTATATTTTGAAATCAGGATCATTCCAAAAATTTTATAATATATATATATATATATATATATATATATATATATATATATATATATATATATATATATATATATACGAAGCCGCGCTCGAAATCAGGAGATGGGTGCAGCAGACCATGACGCCCGGAGTGTGTCGAGAGCAACAGAGCGTAACATAGGTAGAGTATATAAAGAACTGCCAGATCCAGAAAACGTCATTTCAGTTCGAGTTACCAGAAGCCGCAGTAAGCAGTTATCTGTTAGAACCTGAAGATGGCAGATGAGATTCTGCCGAAACGTCACGTCGTTCAGACAACCGCGGTCCCTCTCGGGGCCTATCACCTGCGCGGGAGTATACCCGGAAATTTTTTTTTTTTTCTTTTTTTTCTTTTTTTATACCTATTCACGAATTTAATATATATATATATATATATATATATATATATATATATATATATATATATATATATATATATATATATATATATATATATATATATATATATATATATATATATATATATATATATATATATATATATATATATATATATATATATATATATATATATATATATATATATATATATATATATATATATATATATATATATATATATATATATATATATATATATATATATATATATATATATATATATATATATATATATATATATATATATATATATATATATATATATATATATATATATATATATATATATATATATATATATATATATATATATATATATATATATATATATATATATATATATATATATATATATATATATATATATATATATATATATATATATATATATATATATATATATATATATATATATATATATATATATATATATATATATATATATATATATATATATATATATATATATATATATATATATATATATATATATATATATATATATATATATATATATATATATATATATATATATATATATATATATATATATATATATATATATATATATATATATATATATATATATATATATATATATATATATATATATATATATATATATATATATATTTTAAATAATATATTTAAAAAATATATATTTTTTTTGTATCCCCTAGAAATCTGCACACTACTGTACTTTTGATAGCATTCAGGCATAACCGCACAACTTTTATTTAAAACTTTTTTTTCCTATAGGCAATAATAACGATGATAAGGGTGGGTAATTTATATAGAATAACCTTGTACCATATTGATTTAATTTGTATGGTAGCGTAACAATAACAACAAAAGGTTATCCATTGATATAAATAAGAAGTATTACATAAAGTTTCAGATTTGAATTTAAATTTACATGTAACATTTCATTTTGAAAATAGCATTTTGATTGGGATATTTCTTTCACTCACTTGACATTAATATAAATGAAAATATCTTAGAAATAACTTTGAGGTGTAGAAAATGTATTCACAGACATTTCAAAAAGAATTAAAATTAATTTGTTAATTATCAATGTCAGAGTTTATCAAAGTTGTATTAAAATGGCATAAAATACTGAAAGAATTCATTGGTAAAATGTTATTTAAAATTAAACGTATTTTCTCTTACAATTAAACATTTTGAGGAACATAACATTTTAAGATTAAGACCAAACTTGTATAGGTGCTTGTCGATTTTGATAGATTAATTTCAAATACAATACGTCAGCTGCTAACTCATTTAATATCTGTCAAGTAGATTCAAAGAGACCGAAATTTACAAATTAATACCTCATATACGGTATGAAAAACAAGAAGATTAATTCACTTGTTCAGATAAAAATTGTTTATATTTTATTAATTATTTAGAGTGGAATGAAAAAATAATAACCCTGAAAAATTTTTTGCTAATTATTATTTATTACTTTTACAAAACTTATCATAGATAAGTACAACATATATCTTTTTAAACAATTATTTTCCCGGCTATTTGTCAAAGCGCTGAAACTTGGATTAAAAGAAGATAATATGCACATTATGAAGTGTTAAATGAGTTTGGATTCATTTCTCAAATTAACGATTTCATTAGAGAGCAAACTGACTCACAATCTTGTATTGACCACATTTTTTTGAAGAAAAAAAACCCACAAATCTCAGAAATAACCTGTACATCATCAATAATAAAAATCAACACAACCGACCACTACAATATTTGTATAGACATCTCCTTAGCATCCACAGTTGTACAAACAAATATCAAAACAGACAACTCTTACATAATTACTAATGAACAAAAAAATTATCGAAATTATAAAAAATGAAACATGGGAGGATATTTATAATGAAAAAAATCCAAATATGTGTGTAGAAATATTCTTAAATAAAATAAAAAATGCAGTGGTTCAGAGTTCTGTCACTAAAAAATATAACAGTAGTACTAGAAATAGAAAACCTTGGGTAAGTAAAGCTATAATTATGTTAATTAACAAACGAGACAACCTATACCAGCAACTATTAAAAAATCCAAACAACGAAGTGTTAAAAACTACATAAAAAACTGAAATAAACTAATTTCTATAATTAGAAAAGGCAAAAAACAATTATGTAAAAGATCTAGTGTATAAACAAAATGTAAATAGTAAAACACTCTGGGAAGGCATGAAAAACTTAATAAATGACACCAAAAAACGGACAGATATACAATGCATTCTATATAATGGGGTAGAAATTACAGATAAGACAACAGTAGCAAACAATTTTAATAAATACTATACAAACGTTGGTACAAGCTTAGCACAAAAAATTAAGCACTATGATTCCACATTCACCCATACTGAGCAGTCTTTTTACATGAACCTGAAATTGAAAAAATACATTAAAGAACTCAAGTGTAACTAAGCTCCAGGAAAAGATGGAATTAAGGCAGAATTAATTAAACATCTCGCAAATTACATAAAGTCCCCAATTTGCTATATTTTTAATATAATATTAAATACTGGGATATTTCCAGATCAATTTAAAGAGTCAATTGTAACCCCGATATACAAAAGCGGAGACAACAAACTAATGGAAAATTATAGGCCGATCTCATTAATATCGAACTTCAGTAAAATCTTAGAAAAAATAATTAAATCAAGAATAAATGCCTATTTAAAAAAAATACAAATTAATTTCGGATATGCAATTCGGATTTCAAGAAAAAAAATCAACTAACGATGTAATAGCAAAATTAACAATAATGATGTATAATGCAATAGATGAGTCAAAACCTTCGCTATGTGTCTTCCTAGACCTAGCGAAGGCTTTTGATACTGTTTCCCACGAACAATTATTGTTAAAATTAGAATCAATAGGGTTTAGAGGAGTAGTCCTCAATTTGTTTAAAAGTTACTTGTATCAAAGGAAACAGTATACAAAAATTGAAAATGCGATTAGTAATAATTATGATATAATAAAATATGGCGTCCCACAAGGAACAGTCCTAGGACCCACATTATTTACTGTATATATTAATTACACCCTCACAACACCATCTAAAGGTTCAGTGCTGTCTTTTGCAGACGATACAGCAATTGTTTACTCGGGAACAACATGGCAAAATTTAAAATCTATTGTAGAAAACGACCTAAAAGAGATCAAGAAACAATTTGACACAAAAAATTAACAATCAACTATAGTAAAACCTTCTACTTACCACTAACGTTATATAAACCTAACTTACCTGAATTTAATAAATTAGTAATTACAGCCGAAAACGAAAAAATAGAAATTCATTCAGCGGAGAAAATTAAGTATTTAGGTATATACATCGATTCAAGTCTAAACTGGAAATACCAAATACAGTCAGTAGTGCAAAAACTCAGGGGTCTAATCTATAAATTTAAGCAACTTGGAGAAAAATTAAAATAAAAAGAACTTGTAACTTTATATAAAAGCTTAGTCGAATCCATAATAAGATATGGCATTGTGGGTTGGGGTGGAGTTGGTTCTGTTTACTTAAAACCTTTGGAAATAAAACAGAAAAGGATCATTAAAATAATATTTAATAAAAGTATGTTATATCCAACAAAACAGCTTTTTAATGAAACGAAGTTACTTGACATTCTCACACTGAACATAAAGTGCATATTATCATTTTTGTAATCCAAGTTTTAGCGTTTTGGCAAATAGCCGGGAAAATAATTGTTTAAAAAGGTATATGTTGTACTTATCTATGATAAGTTTTGTAAAAGTAGTAAATAATAATTAGCAAAAAAAAATTTCTCAGCGTTATTATTTTTTTCAGTCCACTCTATATTTTAAACTTTTACCAAGAAGGGGAAACCTAATATATTTTTATTTTTAAATTTTTCTACCCAACGGGGAATTTCCACTACATAATTTCAATTGTATCCTATTCTCTGAAACCATTAGTTTATTACATCGGGGTTTCCTAGTATTTAGTTACTTTGCATGCTTTAAATGAACTGTCTATACGAAGCTAAAAGCAGAAACACGTGTCGGCAGATGTTTTAAGGTTTTTAAAGTGATTGTTCAACTGATGAGTACCTTTTGTTTTATTTATTTTTGGTTTTACTGAACAGAATAGTTGGAATTAAAAATAACATTATTGAGTCAGCCACACTGAACATAATGTGCATATTATCTTTTTTGTAATCCAAGTTTTAGCGTTTTGGCAAATAGCCGGGAAAATAATCGTTTAAAAAGATATATGTTGTACTTATCTATGATAAGTTTTGTAAAAGTAGTAAATGATAATTAGCAAAAAAATTTTTCAGCGTTATTATTTTTCTATTCCACTCTATAATTTAAACTTTTGCCAAGAAGGAGAAACCTGATTTATTTTTATTTTTATTAATTATTGAGAGTTGACATTATAGCTAGTATGTACAGCAATTTGTTTATTTTAAAATATTTTAGGCACTTTTGTGACAGTATGTTATTTTTTATTGTATGAAAACTATTGTAGTCCGTTTCTTATTAATAAAGAATAATAAATCATTTTATAACATTCATTTCTTTCTTTATTTCGAATTATTTTTTTTATAACAATGTTATGAAAATACATGAAACCAATGATAATGTAAATAATAATTTATATAAAATATAAAAGGAATAATATGATGAAAATGCAACGCGTCAATATTATGATGTATCGGTGCTTCCTTCTATATATGCTCTTTCTCACACTCGAGCTTCTACATAATGTTTCTATTCTTTCTATTTTTATAAAATTAAAAATATGCTGCAATTATTAAAGGCGATAAAGAACATTTTAAATGTAACCCCTAATAATGCAACTCTCAATTGTCCGGCAATATGATATGCTTTACCTCGCTTTTATTGAAACTTTGAAAAATTAAGGGAGGCTCCCAACGGAGGTTGTCCATCCAGGTTGTTGACACTACTTTTAAGTATGAAAAAAATAATTCCCTCCAATATTTCAACCGGTTGAAAACGCTTTGAAGAAAATGTTGACCAGCTCTTAGATTAATATCGATGGTGTAACACACACATGTGGTAAGTGAATTTTTCTGGAGACTCCAAAAATGAGTTAAATACACTAAACAATAATTGCAAGTCTTTGCACATGTTTGGCGTATTTAACTTATTTTTAACACGCTTTTATTAGCTTCACCTGTATGTTTGTTTGTTTGTTTGTTTGTTTGTGTGTTTGTTTGTTTGTTTGTTTGTTTGTTTGTTTGTTTGTTTGTTTGTTTGCTTGTTTGTTTGTTTGTAACCGACTCTTTGGACTCGATTTTGACCCACTTTAAACGGACAGATTTAATTGAAACTTTGTACACTTACGAAGAACCGGTAACAATACAATAATTTGATAAGTTTATATCATTATCCTGATCAGGATCGCCAGTCCTTTCCTCACGTATCCTCTACGTGAGAGCAAGAGGCTTAATATTGTAAGTATATTCCGTGATTCTCAGTTCGGTCGTTGGCCGAGCGGGCAAGTCTTAGTCGACGCGAAACGACGGACTCCTCGGGCGTGAGTTCAAATCCCATGGCTGAAATAAAAAAATATTTTTTTTTTCAGAAATATCTGTTGGATCGTAATATGTTATAATATCAGCATCAATAAGCAATATAAATATAGTTTAAAAAAAACTACAAAACACGCTTTCATAGTACATCAAACTAAAAAGTGAAAAATAAATATAGTTTAAAAAAACTAAAAAACACGCTTTTAAAGCACATCAAACTAAAAAGTGAAAAAATATTTATTAATATAAACTGAAAACAATAATGAACGAAAAATACTAGTATTATTGTGAAAAAAGCGTGGGCGCTTTGTGCCATATTTTTCGTATATCGAGCAACCCACGCTTTTTTCACAATAATACTAGTATTTTTCGTTCATTATTGTTTTCAGTTTATATTAATAATTATTTTTCACTTTTCAATTTGATGTGCTTTAAAAGCGTGTTTTTTAGTTTTTTTTAAACACTATTTATTTGTCCAATATACTTACCTATGTTTGCACTACACCATCGATATCATTAAATTAAAGAAAATGGTTTTTTTCATAAAAATTTTTATTTTATATGAACTTGCGGGAAATCCTTAACATTTACGGAAAATACTTTTATAAATAAATTTATAGATATTTAAAATAGCTCTCATTTAAAAAAGATACAAAGGATTTTCGTTTGGACGTATCTATTTCCATACTCCCCCATCCCACTCCCAGTAGCGGGTCACCATTACTTTTCTGATTTTCTATCAATAAAGGAACAGAATGACGCAAACCCCAATACTCTAGTTCGAAAATAAAATTAATTTGAAAATCACTCTGATTTCTTGTGATCCACTTCTAATGGGCGGGAGTGTATAGTTTTTTCTAAATTAGCATCAAAAACTGTTACTTTTCCTAATTAATTTCAGTTACGAAAAACACTACTTTTTCCAACAAGTGGTGAAAAGTAAAACAAATTATTTACTATAAACATTTACTACACAATTAATGCCTTTCTTAAACAAGCATTGTGGTGACATTTTATCGAATTAGAAATTTCCGTCATTAAAGTAAAGTACGCGATCCTGCATTTGGTATTTGGTTTTCAATGGGAGTATTTTATGATCCTTTTTGAAGCAAATATAGCACAAGGGCGTTATAACATATTTGAAAAAACAACATTTTACAAAATATGTCATCAATGATATACCAGAAAAACATGGTATTACTGTGAACTTAATTTTTCTTTTAAATCCCTTAACAAAATAAATTTTAAATTAGAAATGGTCTGTGTAAGAACTGTTTTTGTGATATGTAACACTAAATCCAAAACCTCTCCAAATCTTTTAATTTCTGTGATCTTACAGAAAAAAAGAGAAATTATTTGAGCTAGTGGATTTAACTGAAATAAGTTTAAACACCAGTCAATTTAATGTAACGCTGTTTAAAATCAAATTTTCTATCTGATTAACCCTACCCTTCTTTTCATTCAGCTTGATGGATTTACTCGTTTTAGGTTAACAGATTTTTTTTCCATCCGCTTCCGTATAAAAACTGGGATTAACCACCCCAGTTTCAATCAGATTATTTATCAGAAAGAGCTGCTTTGTACCAGTTCATACAATGGGTAGGATTTTTTCGCATAAAACAATAAATTCAATTATAAAACACAAACGAATTGAATCTGCAGTGGGCTAGTTGTGAAGCATATTTTTTAACAATACAATTATTGAAATAAGAATATTTGGTTTTTTGTTTCACAAGTTCCTATTTTTAAGACTTTGAAATGTGGTCACGGCACAACTTTCAACCTAACTAAAATTAAGGCATATAGCGATACCCCAACATTAAATATTGATATATTTTTACTTTTTTATACCTAATATAAAGAAGTATAGTAGTTCGATCTCGAGATTTTGAATGATATATATGTTTTGAACCCTTCTGAATCCATTCTGACTATTTTCCGAATGATGTCTGTCGGTGCATGTGTGTGGATGTGTGTGTGGATGTGTGTGTGTATGTGTATATCTGCGATAACTCAAAAAATACTAACGAGAGACTTTCCAAATTTGGCAGTTAAAATTTCCAACAATATTTTAGGTGACACATTAAATTTGGTGAATGTGGTATCACCAGAAGCGACATAAATGAAAGAAGAAAAGGGTACAATTTCGGGAAAAATTTTTTTTTTTATTGCATTTCTGGTCGAATCTCGCTGAATTATAATGAAAAAACATAACTTTATGAACAAAAATCTGTCCGCATGCCTGTAGTATCGCGATAGCAGCCACAGTCTTTGAGATAAAGCTTTCAAATTTGGCACACTTGTTCTAAGGGTAAAAGACAATGAAAAATTCAATGATGACCAAAATGGCCAGCTGAAACTTTTTGTGTTTGACTTTACGAAAAAATATACTGTTGATGAAAGATTATAAATCATGTCTACTATATCAAGCGAATGAAATATATTTTCCAAGTACTTAAATAAAGCTGATGTAAACTGAAATATTTTACACATTTGGCCTCATAAAATGGAGTTAGGATAAATTTAACAGTTTGACGTTTGAAAGATCTCATTTAGTTACAAAAATGTCAATGTCAACAACAAATAATTATTAAAATATATGACATGAATTATTATTCACAGTATCGAATGACGCTGATAATTAATTATTTAAAATTTTTATGAAACATTTCAAGGTACACTATTAAAATTTAAGTGAAGAATCAAATAGAATATTTTTTTTAAATCAGGATGATATATACTCGCATAAGAAAGTTATGTGCTGGCCACATCAGATATTTTTTTTATTTTAATATTTAAAGTTTTACCGAGTATAGAGTTAACTGTCTGGTATAATCAAAACAAAAAAAAATAATAAATGAAACACAAAAGAAACTTTAATATCCTTATTAATAATTGAATTACGGAAAATAATAAAAAAATTAATTAATAATAACACTGTAACTGTTGTGTATAAAACTGAACCTTTGCTACCCTTTTATCCTCAATCAAGATAGGGTACAGGTATCTTCCAATTTTTCAAGTAGAACCACCAAAGTCATAACCTCACTTTTTATTTGCTATGTGCCAGACTACAATATTCCTCAAAACAATATGTATATATTGTAACATTAAGATTAAGCGTTTATTACAAACCAGCCAAAGGTCGCAATTATATCTTGTTTCCAGCAAAAGTTCCTTTCTATAACAATATTAACAAATTCTTTACTGAGTCCAAACCAAGGGAACTTAAATTTCAGGACAAATTCCTGACAACTCTATCGGATGACCGTAGATTTAGTCTTATGAAACTTATCCTTCACAATATTGGAGCCGGCATAATCCACAATGAAAGAAAACATACAAAATACCGGAAGGTTGATGATAGCGCCTTGCGCAATAGAATGCGGTACCAGTTATTATTGGCTGCCTATAGCTTAGCGAGATTTTAGGTACAAAATAACAAATAAAGAACGAGGTTTGCGAGGTATGGTTTTATGAGATTTTGGAATGTAACTCCCTACCTAGTCTTATTACCTTAGTTTTAAATACATTTTCATTTTGAAAATCACTTAAGTAGATTTTATTCTTGGTTATTATTTATTTATACAAGGTGAGCCAATTTAAATGGGCACCATGACCAACTCTATTATTATGAGAGCTACGAACTCAATTACATTAGCAAAATAATAGAATTTGTTTCGCTGATTGCGGTGCTGAAAATAAAAGAACAATCGAGTTATTTCTAAAAATGCAGTCGATGTAAAATCAATTTCAGAATAAAAATATCTTTAAAACTTTTCTAATAAAATTGAAATTTAAAAACTGTTTCAAACTATTTAATAGTCAAGTAGCCATGAAATGAAAAGCATTCCTTGTTGTAAATTATTCCAACGTGTCAAAGTCAAAATAATAATTGTGCTTGTTAGTTAATGTAAATCTCAGTTTTATCCTAACGAAAATGCCTTTTTCGCATACTGAAAAATGTAATATGCTGGAAACATATTTACTTTGTTAGGATAATTGCAAATTATTCTAACCGGGGCATACAAAATAGAAAAAATCACCATTATTGAAATAGAGAAAACCCCTTATTGGTTCATTCGAGTGATCCACACAGACTTTTTATTGTTAATGTTTGATATGGTATGTTCTCATCCAGAATTGTCGGTCCATATTTTTAACAAGGTCCATTTATTGTACAATGTTACATTGAATTTGTAATTATTATATTGTGAGGATTTTTCGATGATCTGGAGTTCGATGCTCGACATGAAATCTATTTTCAGCAAGACGGTGCACCTGCTCATAATTTTAATGGAGTCGGAACACTTTTGCGGATATATTTTACAAATAAGTGGATGGCTACAAACTACCCTGTTCTCGCAGTCACCGGTCATAACCACTCTGGTTCTTTATTTTTGTGGACATGTAAAAAATAGAGTTTACAAAATCAGATATAACAATGTGAACGAACTAAAGAATTGTATTAGATATGTAATAAATTCTATTGATGTTGATAACTGGACTCTTCTTAAGACAACACGTGCATTTGCAATGTTTTAGAAAGAGCCCAAAAATGAAGTAGAAGGCAATGTTTCTTAATTTAATAGTTGTGTGCAATATTGTAATTTTAAAATAAATCATTGTTCGCTTCCACGGCTACTTGATTTTAAAGGGTTAAAACAATTATTTTTAAATAATTTGGTTATTCTCTTATTTTATCAAAAAAAAACATAGGGGAATTTTTGTTCAGAAATTAGTTTTATATCGGCAGGGTTAAAAATATACAGGATGTTCCATTGAAATGGTATGCACTTTTAGAAATGACTTTGTAGCTCCAATCATAATGGAGTTAGCAATGGTGACCACTTAACTCGGTTTACCCTGTATTGTTTATTTATACAGGGTGATCTTTATGTACAGGTTTATTCATTATAAATTACCCACCCCTAATAATCGTTATTATTACCTATAGAAAAAAAGTTTTAAATAAAAGTTGTGTGGTTATGACTGAATATTGTTAAAATGCTATCAAAAGTATAGTAGCGTGCAGATTTCGGAGGATATAAAGAAATAATATATTTTTTTAAATAGGATACTCTACATATTATTAAATTTTTGTTCCTGATTTCAAAAGTATACCATACGTTGCCCCTACCATATACCGTTTTTGAGTTATTAAACGTCGAATATTGGAAAAGTTAACATTATTAAAGTGTGCTATGAAAATGACAACTATTGTTTGATAAGTAACATTTCTTTAATGAAATATTCGAAATGATTTATAGTGAGGAAAAAAAGTCCAAATATTTACTTGTTATATACAAAATAACAAAAATAAACTTGCAGCAAAAAGAGCATATAGGGTGTTGTACCCAAATACGTTCAAAAATATTTACCGAAAGGTGAATAATACCTTTAGTAGAAAAAAGCGTGTAGTTCAAGCAAACCAGGAAAAACAGCTAGATATACTGCTTCATTTCGAAGGTAAGACCATTCATATTTATTCGCGATTAGACTTTTTTGAAACATTGTAATATTTTTTAGAAAATTCTGAATGTAATATAAATAATGCAGTCGATCAATTAGGTAAAACTTATTCCAAAATCCAACATACGTTGAAAAATAACAATTAGACAATATAAAATTTTACCCGTACAAGTTTTAACAGAGGCTCATAAAAGGAAAAGGCTGAACTTTTGCCGCCATATGATTCAAAATTTGGATGAAGATCCCGATTTTTTTACTAAAATATTATGGACTAATCCTTTTCTACGGCAGGAGTTTTTAATAGGAAAAATCGAAGGTCGTGGGAAACAAGTACAACAGAAAAAGATTGGAAAAACAAATAAAAAATCAGGAAGGAAAAACTGTTAACGTTTGGTGTGGAACTTTCAGAAACAAAATTGTTGGACCTATATTTTATGATTATAATTTAACTGGAGTTACCTGTCAAGAAATAATTATCCCAGATGCAAAAAATATTCATTTTAATAATTTTTTAGAAACCAAACTTAATGATATGATTTGGATGCAGGATGGGGCAACTCCGTATAGTGTCCTACCCGTCCGATCATTTGATTAATGTATTTTCAATATGGATAGGGAATAATGGACGAATTAAATGGCCACCTAACAGTCTGGATTTGACCCCTATGGATTCATTTTTTTGGGGATTTCTAAAAGACATTGTCAATAATAATAATAATAATAATAATAATAATAATAATAATAGAGGGGGGTACGAAGGCTAACCACCTAGTACCCCTTTCCCTTCTGGTTCCTTATAACCTAAGAAGAAGGGCCCCTCACGACCGACCCCAATCGGATGGGGGTCAGAGACAAGTGGGAGGGGCCTCACCGGAACGTCTCAATGATAACAACCGCAACGGACAAGGACGCTTTAAGTGGACGAGGGAACTTCGGGATGACTTGCTGACCTGCCGCGAGAGTAGCGAACCTGAGCGAAGGGGATACATGGCGCGATTGCATGCACTTTGGTGCGAAATGCATCCAGAGCATCGCGCCTTCTCTCAACAACATCTGAGAAATCAAGTATCCTTTCTGCTCAGGACAGGTTACGTAAGGGCACCCCGTCAGCTAGAAGAACTGCCAGCCGCAGTCCCACCGCGGCAATTACCAGCTGATGGGGAACATCCTTTAGAGTTCACCGGTGTAGACTTAAGGACGAGGGTTAGCCTTAACACCAGGGCTAACCTAAAGCCACAAGACGTGGCTAGAATGGACGCGGTCATCGATGAGGAAATTCCGGAAGATGTAGACATCTGGCAAATTAACTGTGCCGTGTACAGCGCCGCGAAACAACTCGTCCCCCGTGAGAGGTCAACCAATCACGGGGTCGAGAAAGCCAAGCGGCGTGTACAAAAAATCGAAGGCAAGATACAGTCGGCCAGACAACACGCTTCTCGGATCCAGAGTGTGGTGGAATATAAGACGACTGGTAGAGTTTTTACTCCCAGGATCCGGCGCATAGCTGCCGGATTAAGACGTCAACACCATACTCTAAATCTGACAGTGATGCTTACCATCAAGCAGCACTGTCTAGATAGGATCCGAGCGCTCATGGCGATAAAGAAAACATTGAAGAGGCGGGTGAAGAGTATGGAACAAAACAATTTGTTCCGTACGAATCCTTCCCGCCTCTTTCAATAGCCACAGCGTGTTGTCGAGAATCCGCCGACTGTAGAAGATGTCGAAACCTTCTGGAAGGGAATCTACGAAACGCCGAGTCCATTCAATAGCGACACTCCATCAATTGCACACTTCGAGGCTCTGTGTCACAGACATCTTGAAGAGCCAGAAGAAGTGTGCCCGGCAATCAGTACGGAGGAAGTCCAACAAGCACTTGTTGGTACCAAGAACTTCGCTGCCCCGGGCCCAGACGGCATTAACAACTGGTGGTGGAAGAAATTTCCTTCCACTCACCACCGTCTGGCGCGAGTTTTCAACTCATGGTTGAACGAGGGGCAGCAGATTCCGGACTGGTTCATCGAGGGACGTACTGTGCTAATCCCCAAAAAGGGGGATCTTTCCGACCCGAGGAATTATAGGCCGATCACTTGCCTCAACTCCTGCTACAAGATATTTACACGTATCTTGTATGCTAGGACACTGAGGTCTGTTGATCCGGTCTTCCAGCAGATACATGAACAGCGTGGTGCCAAGAAGGGCATGGCAGGTTGCAAGGACAGCCTGCTGATAGACCGCTGTATTACACAGGACTCTGTGCAATACAAGCGGAATCTATCGATGGCCTGGATTGATTATCGCAAGGCATTTGATACAACATCACATGAGCTATTGTTGTACTTGCTCGAATATCTTGCGGTACCAGCACCACTAGTGAGATGCATAGAACAGCTGCTGCCGCTCTGGAAGACCCGCTTCACCATAACATCAGGTGCACAGCGGGTCACGACAGGGCAGGTGGCATTTAGGAGAGGAGTTTTCCAGGGTGACTCCCTGAGTCCTCTCCTCTTCTGCATCTCACTGCTGCCGTTGTCTGTTGGGCTCCGCCAAACCCGCGGATATCAATGTGGGCCACCCAGCGACCGGAGGCATAAGGTCACCCATCTTTTTTTCTATGGATGACCTTAAACTTTATGCCTCCGGAGAGCGCGAACTACAAAACGCTCTTAGGGTGGTCGAAGAATATACGCGGGCAATTGGTGTGGAGTTCGGGTTGGACAAATGTGCAGTCGTCCACCTCAAGAGAGGACGATGCGGGGAATTCCCTGAAGATGCGCAGCTCGCAGACGGAAGCATCCTAAGACATCTGGATGCCGGAGAGACCTATACATACCTGGGTGTGCAACAAAGACACATCCAGGATGTAACACAAATAAAGGAATCTCTACGCGGCAAGTACAGACACCGCCTCCGAAAGATTTGGTCTTCCGAACTTTCGGGGAAGAACAAGGTGTCTGCAACTAATATGCTTGCCGTTCCGATTCTGCTCTACTCTTTCGGAGTAGTAAAGTGGAGGGTAGATGAGCTGCGTCAATTAGACAGAGATACCCGCAAGATGATGAATATTCACAGAAGTATTCATCCTAGATCGTCCGTTCCTCGTGTGTACCTCCCACGTCAACGGGGGGGCCGAGGACTCTTGAGCCTAGAGTGTACGCATGGCAGAGTAGTACTGAGTATGGCATGTAACATACTCAGGAGCTCAGATCCCCTCTTGCGGTTCGTAAAACATCACGAAACTGTAGGAGTGGGAGCAGGATTATTCAAGGCAGCAAAAAGAGCCGCAGATGAACTCGGTCTCGCATTTGACATCAGACGAGGAGGCCGGCTAGGTGCTGATGTTGAGTCAGTCACCGAACTTCAGCCAAATCGTCTGAAAGCCCGAATAAGAGCTGCCGAACAGGAAAATCTGTTTCGGCAGCACGTCGATAAACCCCAGCATGGTGTCTTCTATAAGAACATCGAAACACTGGGTTTATCGACCAGGCTGACCTTCGCCTTTCTAAGGTCAGCAGGGCTTAAGTCGGAGACCGAGGGATTCATTATGGCCTGCCAAGATGGTGTTATCAACACCTTGGTCTACCGTAGCCGCGGGTGGCGTGTAGAGGTTCCTGATATCAACTGCAGGACCTGCCATCAGGCGCCGGAATCGCTCATGCACTTACTTTCTGCATGTCCCATATATGCGATTTCGGCCTACATCCACCGACATAACGCGGCTTTACGAGTGCTATACTACCATCTAAGGCACTCGTACGGGGTAGACCAGACACCAGTGCTGCCTTACATCCCCGGAGATATTGAGTCCGTTGTCGAGAACGAGAAATGCCGGATTTACTGGAACTACTCGTTCCCGACTGTCAGGCTAATCCAAGCCAACAAGCCTGACATAGTCCTCCTCGACCATCAACTCAAGGTGATGTATGTTATCGAGTTCTCGGCACCTGCGGAGAAAAACATCACCTTGAAGGAGGAGGAGAAACGGACCAAATATTGCGATCTCCGGTACGAGCTCCAAGTGCTGTACCCAGGCTACTCGGTCAAAATGGTCGTCCTTATTATCGGTGTACTCGGAGGGATAAAGCCTACGCTGCTCTCGGAACTGAAGATCATACCGGCCTGCCGAAAACCAGCTGAGTGGCTGGCAGGTCAAATGCAGAAGGCGGTCATTCTGGGTTCTCTCCGTCTGCTTAGGGCACACGATTCTGGTATCTACAGTCACTAACCCTGCGGGATGTGGGGAGTGGCTGTAGTTGATGCGCCGGCGCGACTCCCTTGAGGCGTCGGAGGCCACGGGAGGACTGACCGGCATCGGGAAACCGAAAAAAAAAAAAAAATAGGGGGTGCAAAGGACCGGCAACCTCCACGTTGGTGCACCCTGGACGGGCAGAGGCAACTCTGCCTGACTAATGCCGGCCGGGAGTACCAGGGCTAACTACCCTGGTACTCTTTTTGCTATGGTTCCATATAACCTTAGAAGGGCCCCTCACATTCGACCTCAGTCGGATGGAGGTCAAGGACAGATGGGAGGGGCCTTACCGGACGGTCCTAACGATGATGACAATGCGATTGTACATGGACGCTTTAAGTGGACGAGGGACCTTCGGGATGACTTACTGACCTGCCGCGAGAGTAGCGAACCTGAGCGAAGGGGATACATGGCGCGATTGCATGCACTTTGGTGCGAAATGCATCCAGAGCATCGCGCCTTCTCTCAATAACATCTGAGAGATCAAGTATCCTTTCTGCTCAGGACAGGTTATGTAAGGGCACCCCGTCAGCCGGAAGAACTGCCAGCCGCAGTCCCACCGCGGCAATTATTAGCTGATGGGGAACATCCTTTAGAGTTCACCGATGTAGACTTAAGGACGAGGGTTAGCCTTAACACCAGGGCTAACCTAAAGCCACAAGACCTAGCTAGAATGGACGAGGTCATCGATGAGGAAATTCCGGAAGATGCCGACATCTGGCAAATCAACAGTGCCGTGTACAACGCCGCGAAGCAACTCGTCCCCCCGTGAGAGGTCAACCAATCACGGGGTCGAGAAAGCCAAGCGGCGTGTACAGAATATCGAGGGCAAGATACAGTCGGCCAGACAACACGCTTCTCGGATCCAGAGTGTGGTGGAATATAAGACAACTGGTAGAGTTTTTACTCCCAGAATCCGGCGCATAGCAGCCGGATTAAGACGTCAACACCATACTCTAAATCTGACAGTGATGCTTACCATCAAGCAGCACTGTCTAGTTAGGATCCGAGCGCTCATGGCGATAAAGAAAACATTGAAGAGGCGGGTGAGGAGTATGGAACAAAACAATTTGTTCCGTACGAATCCTTCCCGCCTCTTTCAAGAGCCACAGCGTGTTGTAGATAATCCGCCGACTGTAGAAGATGTCGAAACCTTCTGGAAGGGAATCTACGAAACGACGCGTCCATTCAATAGCGACACACCAGCAATTGCACACTTCGAGGCTCTGTGTCACAGACATCGTGAAGAGCCAGATGAAGTGTGCCCTGCAATCAGTACGGAGGAAGTCCAGCAAGCACTTGTTGGCACCAAGAACTTCGCTGCCCCGGGCCCAGACGGCAATAACAACTGGTGGTGGAAGAAATTTCCTTCCACTCACCGCCGTCTGGCACGAGTTTTCAACTCATGGTTGAACGAGGGGCAGCAGATTCCGGACTGGTTCGTCGAGGGACGTACTGTGCTAATCCCCAAAAAGGGGGGATCTTTCCGACCCGAGGAATTATAGGCCGATCACTTGCCTCAACTCCTGCTACAAGATATTTACACGTATCTTGTATGCTAGGACACTGAGGTCTGTTGATCCGGTCTTCCAGCAGATACATGAACAGCGTGGTGCCAAGAAGGGCATGGCAGGTTGCAAGGACAGCCTGCTGATAGACCGCTGTATTACACAGGACTCTGTGCAATACAAGCGGAATCTATCGATGGCCTGGATTGACTACCGCAAGGCATTTGATACAACATCGCACGAGCTATTGTTGCACTTGCTCGAATGTCTTGCGGTACCAGCACCACTAGTGAGATGCATAGAACAGCTGCTGCCACTCTGGAAGTCTCGCTTCACCATAACATCAGGTGCACAGCGGGTCACGACAGAGCAGGTGGCATTTAGGAGGGGAGTTTTCCATGGCGACTCCCTGAGTCCTCTCCTCTTCTGCATCTCACTGCTACCGTTGTCTGCTGGGCTCCGTCAAACCCGCGGGTACCAATGTGGACCACCCAGCGACCGGAGGCATAAGGTCACCCATCTGTTTTATATGGATGATCTTAAACTTTATGCCTCCGGAGAGCGCGAACTACAAAACGCTCTTAGGGTGGTCGAAGAATATACGCGGGCAATTGGTATGGAGTTCGGGTTGGACAAATGTGCAGTCGTCCACCTCATGAGAGGACGATGCGGGGAATTCTCTGAAGATGCGCAGCTCGCAGACGGAAGCATCCTAAGACATCTGGATGCCGGAGAGACCTATACATACCTGGGTGTGCAACAAAGGCACATCCAAGATGTAATACAAATAAAGGATTCTCTCCGCGGCAAGTACAGACACCGCCTCCGAAAGATTTGGTCTTCCGAACTTTCGGGGAAGAACAAGGTGTCTGCTACTAATATGCTTGCCGTTCCGATTCTGCTCTACTCCTTCGGAGTAGTAAAGTGGAGGGTAGATGAGCTGCGCCAATTAGACAGAGATACCCGCAAAATGATAAATATTCACAAAAGTATTCATCCTAGATCGTCCGTTCCTCGTGTGTACCTCCCACGTCAACGGGGGGGCCGAGGACTCTTGAGCCTGGAGTGTACGCATGGCAGAGTAGTACTGAGTATGGCATGTAACATACTCAGGAGCTCAGATCCCCTCTTGCGGTTCGTAAAACATCACGAAACTGTAGGAGTGGGAGCAGGATTGTTCAAGGCAGCAAAAAGAGCCGCAGATGAACTCGGTCTCGCATTTGACATCAGGCGAGGAGGCCGGCGAGGTGCTGATGTTGCGTCAGTCACCGAACTTCAGCCAAATCGCCTGAAAGCCCGAATTAGAGCTGCCGAACAGGAAAATCTGTTTCGGCAGCACGTCGATAAACCCCAGCATGGTGTCTTCTATAAGAACATAGAAACACTGGGTTTATCGACCAGGCTGATCTTCGCCTTTCTAAGGTCAGCAGGGCTTAAGTCGGAGACCGAGGGATTCATTATGGCCTGCCAAGATGGTGTTATCAACACCTTGGTCTACCGTAGCCGCGTGTGGCGTGTAGAGGTTCCTGATATCAACTGCAGGACCTGCCATCAGGCGCCGGAATCGCTCATGCACTTACTTTCTGCATGCCCCATATATGCGATTTCGGCCTACATCCACCGACATAACACGGCTTTACGAGTGCTATACTACCATCTAAGGCACTCGTACGCGGTAGACCAGACACCAGTGCTGCCTTACGTCCCCGGAGATATTGAGTCCGTTGTCGAGAACGAGAAATGCCGGATTTACTGGAACTACTCGTTCCCGACTGTCAGGCTAATCCAAGCCATCAAGCCTGACATAGTCCTCCTCGACCATCAACTCAAGGTGATGTATTTTATTGAATTCTCGGCACCTGCTGAGAAAAACATCACCTTGAAGGAGGAGAAACGGACCAAATATCGCGATCTCCGGTACGAGCTTCAAGTGCTGTACCCAGGCTACTCGGTCAAAATGGTCGTCCTTATTATCGGTGTACTCGGAGGGATAAAGCCTACGCTGCTCTCGGAACTGAAGATCATACCAGCCTGCCAAAAACCAGCCGAGTGACTGGCAGGTCAAATGCAGAAGGCGGTCATTCTGGGTTCTCTCCGTCTGCTTAGGGCACACGATTCTGGTATCTACAGTCACTAACCCTGCGGGATGCGGGGAGTGGCTGTAGTTGATGCGCCGGCGCTACTCCTGTGAGGCGTCGGAGGCCACGGGAGGACTGCCCGGCATCGGGAAACCGAAAAAAAAAAAAATAATAATAATAATAATAATAGTATTCAAGTCATTAAAGACAGGATTCGACTTGAAATAAACAATCTGAATGTAAATAATGAGGCCACTTCCGGTACAATTATAAATATAAGAAGATGTTATCAATTATGCATTGACAATAATGGTGACACATCGAACATCTTTTATGAGTTATCATTTATTTATATTTAAATTTCCTAAATAAATCTTTGTTATCTATTTTGTATAAATATTTGGTTTTCTTCTTCCTCACTGTAAACCATTTTGATTATTTCAAGAAAGAATTGCCACTTATTAAACATAATAGGTATCATTTTCATAGCTCACTTTAATAATGTTAACTTTTCCATATTTACAATAACTAGTTTAACTCAGATATTCGACGTTTAATAACTCAAAAACGGTGTATGGTAGGGGCAACATATGGTATATGTTTAAAATCAGGAACAAAGGACAATTTCAAAAATTTATTAATATATGGGGTATCCTACTTAAAAAAAAAATATAATTTTCTTGTATTCCTTGAAATCTGCACGCTACTGTACTTTGATAGCATTTTAATAAAATTCAGCCATAACCACACAACTTTTATTTAAAACTTTTTTTCTATAGGCAACAAGAACATAGATAAGTGATGGGTAATTTATAATGAATAACCCTGTACATCGAAAAAAATTCAAGAGATAATCCCTCTACCAATTTTGAGACGATAAGCCCAAATGAAGTTTTGTCCTTAACTACTTAGTTTCTTAGTATGTTGTATTAAAAAAAAAAACAAAGATTATGCTTAATATCCCAAAAATGAGTAAACATTTGTTTTATGAAACACAGTATGCATAATGAGAGAGTTATTTTGGCTCTTAAAGTTTTCTCTCTTACAAACTAGTTTATGCACGTATAATAAATGTCTTTATTGACATGACATTGATAAACATACTACCAATTTTAAATGCATCATTCACATTTATATCTAATACTTGCATGATCTGGTTTTAGAAAGTAGTTAAGTTCCATCACTTGACTTGATGTAGTTATTTCACATAATAAGAGTAGTATTTCATATAGAAGGAATCGCAACATGTACTTTTATTCTGTAAAAACATTCACATGAAGCGAGTATTATGTATTCAAAAGAGTAAATTTTTGTTTTTAGATAATAGAATCAAACGAAGAAGCCAACAGTAGCAAGAGACCCAACTCTCGAGTGGTGGTAAATGAACCATTTTTTTTTAAGGGAACAGAAATAATTTGGCGGAAACTCTTTTTTAAAAATTCCCTTTAATACACCAAGAGGCAATTGAAAGACCCATTCACACTACATCAAAGTCCTTAATTCTTAATAATTTCATTACACTTTTAATTTTGTTCGTGCTGTAATGCTAAACTTAATGGAACATTCATTATTTTTCTTTTAACTTCACTTGCAAGAAATTGAATTACAAACCGGGTTTTAAATGAGCGTTTTACGTTATTTAAATTTTCATAAATAACTAATGTCAAAATTTAACTAATACTTTTTATCACAGAATTATAATAGTAATTATGATTTTTCTCGCATAAATTCAATATACATATTTTGAACTTTCCTGGATGTACTCTGGCTATTTTCCAAGTAATATTGTCTGTTTGTATATCCCAAAACTAAGTTATAGAAATAACTTTCCACTTTCACACGACAAAAGAAACATAGATAAGATAGGACTTCGAGAATTTCAGGAAAATATTAAAGATAGTAATTTAAGCTCACATTACAACCAACAATGAAATGACAAAATTTATAAGTTAAGTACAAGAGATAACACCCTCTGGGCAATGACCAAGTTGTTAAAAAGGGACCAGAACTACATCCCAGAAATCATCAATAACGGACAACCCGCTTTATCTGATAAAGATAAAGCGTATGCGATTGCTCGGTACCTGCACCAGATTTACCAATTAAAAGTCAATATCACGGAAGAACAGACGAGCATCGACAGACTAGCACAAGACATTTCTTCTCATGCCCCAATCCCCCCCCAGAAAACTAATCAAACTTATAACCTCCTCCACAGAAATTCGACCAAAACACTTCCTAACCTCAATGCTCTCGGTCCTGACAACATCCATAACATCCTATACAAAGAACTACTTAGAAAAACCCTAATCCAGATCACCTATATTATAAATTAGACGATTTGGCTGCAATACTTTCCAACAGCGTGGAAAACAGCAATTATTGTACCTTTCCTGAAACCAAACAAGGACCCAACACAGGCATCTAGCTACAGCCATATCACTTTTGAACTTGCTAGGCAAAATAGCAGAAAAAATAATTCTTAAGAATGTGAATAAAATAATAAATAAAAAAGAACTTATCCCAGACATTCAACTTGGATTCAGGAGAGGTCACAATACCACGCTGTCGTTGTGCAAAGTCGTGCACGACGTGATCTCCAGTTTTAACAAAAAACATTGTACTAAAATGGTTCTATTGGACATTGAGACAGCCTTCGACACTGTCTGGCATAAACTACAATTTCAACAAAAGTTCCCATATACGACTTAACATTAATTAAATCGTATCTAACTGACAGATCTTTCACAGTCAAGATAAACAATAATTGCTTTGAAACGCTGTTTAATCTATACTTGGCTGATATCCCCACCCATCCCCTTGTCACAGACAATTATGTGCGCAGACGACACGACCATATATGCACATCATACTATGCTCAAACTGCAACTACCAAGTTGCGGTATCATTTAGATAAGCTTGCGACGTATTACAATAACTGGAAAATTACAATCAAGAGACGAAAACTGAGACAAAACATTTACAAAAAAAATCACAAATTAAAACTTTTACAGCACTTAAAATAAAACTACAAGACAAACACGGTGAAAGATGTTGTCAAGTATCTCGGTATGCAGCTAGATAAAAGATTTTCGTTCAAACAAAATACAAATAAAGCCATTAATAAGGCCTATATTGGTGTAAATATATTATATCCATTAGTGAACCGCCGGTCACGCCTGAGTACTGACAAAAAACTTATCCTATACAAGTACAGTACAAGTACAAGACAGTAATAAGACCGACAATAACATAAGGCTGCGCTGCCTAGCACTGGCGTTTCTTCTATAGGGTCATTTGGTCAATAACCTCCCACATACAAATAAAAAAATAGAGCTATTTATTTTCTGAAGTTTAAAAATATATAATATGTATATTTTTAATATTCTTAAAAAAATATATTAAAGTTTCTAGTTCATTCTATGCACAATACTATTCAAATATCTATACATTATTCATTTATAGAATTTAAAAATCTTGGGTCAATCCACAACGTGTCCTTAAAGCTAGCTACGGACCGAATTTACAACGAATTAAAGTGAAATAGACTTATGCGCGAATTGTCAGAAAGCAAAAGAGACAGAAAACTCTGGCGGAGACAATGTCCCTGACGACCCTGACACGATAACGCACGAAGTTTAGTAGAGCAGTCGCCAGTCAGCAGTCTTAATGCTAACTAGGTACGCGTTGGTCGGTAAATTCTATCGCGTTGTTTTTAATGTTTTTATTTGTGAACATTTTATTAGTAAATCTCTACTTGTCGTGAAATTAAGTAAAACAGTGTTTTTGGTATTTACTATTAAATATGAGTGTTGTACAAAATATATTAAAACTGAAATATGGACATAAGTTGGGTTATGAATAAAATATAAGTAGTTTTTGTGTTTAGATACGTTTTAGACAGTGTTGTATGTGAGAGATTTTGGAAATTTATTCAGCCTCAAGGAACGACATCGCAGCATTTGACAGATGTAATTTTAAAAGAGTTGGAATGTCTGAAAATTAATGAAAGTCCTGAAAAATTGATAGCACAAAGTTACGATGGAGCATCAATAATGAGTGGTGCTTTTGGAGGTGTACAAGCCAAAATTAAAAAAAGTTATCCTTCAGCAAATTTTATTCATTGTTACGCTCATCAACTAAATTTAATTTTACAAAAAGCATCAAGTCAGGATAAAAGCATAAACATTTTTATTGCTAATTTACATAGCTTTTCTTCATTCTTTGGAAAAAAGAACAGCCATGTTAGATAATGTTGGTAAGGTGAGATTACCTAAAGCGGCTCCAATACGATGGAATTTTAATACAAAGTGCATAGAGACTGTTTATACCTATCGAACAGAATTATTAGATTGTTTAGAAAAAATCATTGATAATGAATCAGAAAACAACACTCTAAACGCTATTAGTTTAAAAGACTACTTACAAAATGAACATTTTCTTTACTGGTTAATTTTTTTTCATTTAGTTATGCCTCATTGTGATATATTGTTCAATCAATTACAAAAATGTAATATCGATGTCATGACAGTAAATAAGTGTATTGACGTTTTTAATAGTAAAATTGAAGACATCAGAAATAAAATTTTGAATAACTATTTGGAGGATACATCCACGCAGTCTGCCCAGAGATGTAAAACGGAAGAATCAAAAAGGAGAATTTCATTAGAAGTTTGTGATATAATTACATCTGAGATCAAAAACAGGTTTGGCTTCAGTAATCATTTAGCAGTGTCTCATTTATTTCACGCAGATCGATTTAAAGATTATAAAAAAAAGCTTTCCTCAAGATATGTTTAAATTAGTTTAAACGGAGTATCCAGTCTTAAACCATTTGAAACTTAAAACTGAATTAGAAGTATTATATAGCCGAGAAAATTTTTCCAATAGTGAAGGTGCAGTTGCTTTGTTACAGCGTTTTATTAGGGCATTAATAAAGAAGATAAAATACTTTAATGAAAAAGTAATTGACCACTTTGCATCTCAAAAAGACCGGAGGATCGACTTGGAATTTAAATCACTTTAAAAGGTAGGTAATACAGTAAACTTTTCTAATTGACCTCCCTATCTCTTGACCCACGAACCGCCGTTGCTGCCTAGAGTTGAATGTCCGATACTCAATACGAATGTCTCCAGGTAACGCAGAACAAACTTCTACGACTGATGACGAATGCCAAGCGATACATAACAATCGACAAACTTCACAATAACGTTAAAATTCCCCGCATCCGTGATTACATAACCGAAACCGCACAAAAATTACAATTATCCAACATCCAGCATTCCCCCTAACCAGAAACAGAACTAATGTCCGCCACCACCACAACCTTCCTCACGCACATCGCCTTATTCATGAAAATCTCCCCCCTACATCCTGACTGACACATACGTCACACACAAAACGACTGTAACATATCCTATAATCTAATTTCCTCTCACCCCTTCGCCCCTCAACCTCACTACCCTGAGGTAGTCACTACACCCTCCCTTTACCACTTCCCAACGTAAACTATATTTATTTTAAGCAGGTTTCTTGTTTAATTTTTTTCCTGTGTTGCACTAATATAATCGTTTTTGTTTAATATCTAAATTCAGTTTAAGTATCTTAAGTTCTTTACATTGCTACATGAATGCATTTCATTGTTTAAAGGAGAATGCCAGCCAACACCGGTAACAAACATAGGGTCTTCCGATGATGTGGGCCAAATACCGGCCAGCCACGTCGACATACCTACTGCAAGGCGGGATTGTCGCCGTGGCGGTACACATTATGTACCAGGTGATCCAAATAAGCCTCCCACCCCCATTTTCTCGGTTATTTGGAAAGATACGAAAAAAATGAAAAATGCTTTTTGTAGGGTTTTTAAAAAGGAATCCAGACACATTAACAGAAAAACAACTGAACATCAAATAAAAAAGATGGAGGCCTAAGTTATATTTTGTTAAATGGAAGTACCCAAATATTTTTCCATATATGAATAGGGCGTCTTATTCTGATTTCAAATATATATACTTTTTATATAGTATCTTCAGTAAATATTCCGATAATCGATTATTTCCCAAAAGAAAATACGTTGCTTAACAGATATCAAGAAATATTTTCTAGGTGGCTGTGATAACAAAACAACAATTAATATTTTGGCAGTTTTGATCATTTAATAATTCAACAGTTTGCCAACAACTGTTAGTTTTGAACGTTGCTTTGTTGGCCAAAAATAACCAATATGAATAATCATTATACTTTAAGAGAAAAATACGATATGGTAAACTTATATTTTAAAAATAATAAAAACGCTTGTGCTGCCCAGCGAGAATATGGACAAATATATCCGAATAGGAAATTGCCTGACAGGAAAACTATCAAGTTGGCAGATAATTTATTAAAACATACAGGAGCAATTCAAAATAAAAAGAAACGAGGAATAGGCAACGAAGATAGAGAATTCAGTATTTTACTCTATTTTCGAGAGAATCTAAGAAATTCAATAAGAGACACAATGAGGTATTTCGATTTTTCTTATGGAACCATACAGAGAAATTTAAAAAAACATAAACTTAAGGATTACAGTATATTGCCTGTTCAAAAATTATTCCCTCAAGATAATGAAAAGCGGCAACAATTTTGTAGAAATATGATCAACAGGTATGACATTGATAATAATATATTTAATAAAATATGTTGGACCGATGAGGTATCATTCAACACATCTGGTATCTACAACAGAAGAAATTCACATTTTTGGTCTTCCGAAAATCCTCATATTTCTGAAGAGATTCACTTCCAAGGAAGGAAATCCATAAATGTTTGGTGTGAATTAAGAAACAAAAAAAATTATAGGGCCTATTGTTCACGAAGGCTCCCTTAGAGGACCATTGTATTTAGATATGTTAAGAAATGATGTAAATAATTTATTAGAAGAAATGCAATTGCAATTCGATGTTGTTTGGCAGCAGGACGGAACACCCCCACATAATATTAATGATGTTACAAATTACATAAACACAACATATCAAGAATGGATAGGAAAACGAGGAACTATTGCTTGGCCACCTCGTAGTCCGGACCTAACTCCGTTAGACACGTTTCTTTGGGGTCATTTAAAAAATATTGTTTATATTATAAAGAAAGAAGCAACAACTTGGAAGAAATAAAGGAAAAAATTAGAACAGAAATACGAAATTTAAATAATAACAACGCTGTTATGGCAAATGTAATAGGAAACTTAAGAAAACGATACGTTCTGTATATAGAACACAATGGAGGGCACATAGAGAATTTTTTGTGATATTTTATTATTAATTAACTAGCAATAAATTATTGTTAATTTACTACATTTCTGTAGCCGTTAAAGAATTTAAATATTTTCATTTACCACTCTTATTTTAATGGATAATATTATTTTTAATAAATTATCTACCATTTCAATAGTGTTCTTTAGTTATTTTCTATATTTATAGTTTTTTTTAGCTGGCTGGGCAGCATAACCGTTTTCTATTTATTTATTTTTTTTCAATATAATAATTTAACTAATAATTGAGCATAGTTTCATGAGGATAATAAAAAAGAAATTACATGTAGTTAAATTAGGCAAAAAGTTAATAGTTATAATAGTCAAACTGTCAAACTAACACTTTTGTTTTACTATCACAGCCACCTAGATAGTATTTCTTGATATCTGTTAAGTAACGTATTTTATATTGAAAAAAATCGATTATCGGAATATTTACTGAAGATACTATATAAAAAGTATATATATTTGAAATCAGAATAAGACGTCCTATTCAAATATTGAAAAATATTTGGGTACTTCCTTAAAAAAAAAAGTAACTTAGGCCTCCATCTTTTTTTATTTGATGTTCAGTTGTTTTTCTGTTAATGTGTCTGGATTCTTTTTTAAAAACCCTACACAAAGCATTTTTCATTTTTTCGTATCTTTCCAAATAACTGAGAAAATGGGGGTGGGAGGCTTATTTGGGTCACCCGGTACATAGTTTTAAGACAATACCATATTATCATATTTTGTTTATTTTATTATAATATATAAGTTAAACATGTGTAAATAAGTAATAAAAGATTTAAACTGGAATTGGAACAAATTATATTTTAAGGAAAAAGCTTTATAAATAAAACGTAGGCATTACGATGTTTGGGCCATAACAGCGGCTAGGACGAATGTTTACCGCGCTACGCATATGTAACGTTCGCCCAACATATATTTATTTTTGTAAAATGAAATAAATAAAATACTAAATAAAACCGATTAGGTTCAGGCTTGCCATGTAAATTATTCAATGATTAATAAATTTGTTAAATGGGGGACTGTCAAATCCACGAATATTTTTTTTTCAAAATATATTTCGATAAAATTGAACTGTTGTTTTCTTTAGTCTTTGGTACGAAAATTGGGAACTAAAATCACCACGGCGCATATGGCACTACGATCGGTTGAGTAACAGTCAATTGATTCTTGGTTTGTCTACATTCGTTTTATTTGCTTTTATGGGTTCTTTCTTAGAGAAAAATATACATTATTATATGAATTGAAAGTTGGTAAATTTAAAACTCTATTTTGCACTATTTTTTGCTACTTTGTGGGAGTATCTGACCCTGAAAATGTCACTATTATAACTTTATATATCTTTCGCATTATAGTCCTTTGTCTTGAAATAGACAAGCATTGCCGAAGGCCACGCTTTTCCCATCAGTTATGCTTTCTCCCATACTTTTTGTATATCTAGGTATTTTCTGCTATTGGTGATATAAACAAAACAAATAGTGAAAGTTGATTTTCCTCTCCACATTTTTCCTTAAGTAACAATTGTACACTCAACAATTCGTATTATACCTTGTTTTCCTCAGCATCTTGTGGAACAGAGTTGACGAAAAGAAAACCGCAGTGAAACCCCAACAAATGAACTATACAAATAAGGTGATCAGACGAAAATAAAAAAAGCATCAATCGTTTCGTCAAAGTGCGATTTTTAACCATCAGGGCGCGACCTGAAGGCATACATTTCCAATACATAAAATCATGTACCTACGAGTAAAATCATGTACCTACGAGTACCTACGTGTGTGAAAACATCATTTCCTTACTTATGTGCTTACAGAACTCGGCTTCATCTTATTCTGCAATATTGTACACGCGTAACGAAATGATGTACTTTCCCATTTATTACTTAGATAGCTATTATTTTAAGATTTATCGTCTTCGTTTTCTGAATTTACTAATATTCTGCGTTTTTTGTAATATTGTGATGCTCCATCCTGTAATTAATTTTTTAATTTTCTACAAACTGTTATTATTATTACTATAAGTAATTAATCAAAGCTTTAGTTAAATTTTTAACATTTAAATCATTAAGATAGAACTCAATAATTTAATTTAGCACGCACGATGTGGCAATCAAATTTCACAAAACAAAATGAACTCATTATTTCTAGGTAATTTTCATTACAATGCAATTATTACAAAGACACTTTTTCTTTTCTGCTTTGTCTTCTGATTTGATCTTTTATTCATACCTTATTCTTTTGTCGTACACTCAAAAGCTGAAAGCTTTCATGCTTCCAACGAATGCGTTATGTTTTTATAACCTCTTAATAAAGATCTTTCAAAGAATGAAAATAAAATTTATACAGCTGAAATGTTTAAAAGCTAATTTGAATTTATACCTATACTGTTACATTTTATACACAGCTTTCGGATAAGCTTTATTCAGTGAAATATAAAATATGGAAAACTATAGTGCTAGATGATATCTGAAATAAATTACTTAATGTATTTATTATGCAGTTTTTACTTAGTGGGCACCACCTTAAGACATTATGCAATAGATAACTGAGATTTTGCCCATAAATCTTGTACATATATATAGGGGGCTCTAATTTTAAGTACTAAAACCTCGACGATCGAAAGCACCTCATTAGGGCCTTATCTTAAGTTTGTTTCTGAATCACTCTGTATCTCAAAAACTAAAGCATATAAGAAGTATTCTCATCGATATATTCTACTCAAAAAAGTGTTAGGAATGTTTATTTCGTTTTATGATCTGATAAAATATCTATTATAAATTAATTGGGTGCCATTTTTCGGCCCGACAAAAGAGGGTTAGAAAACGACAAAAAAAGGCGATAAACACGATAAAAAAATGAAATGCACTCTCAAATAGTGTTTCACGCGACAAATAAATATTTGACACAGAAAAAAAGTACTTACCACGACAGAGAAGGACTATGCACGACAGAAAAGTACATCGCCCGATAGGATAGCTTTATAAACGACAGAATAACCACTTTCCCCTCAAAATAATATATTCGTGGCACCGTAATTTAAACTACAAAATATGACAAATACACTAAAAAATATATATTTTCGAACACGATACATTGCACATCCAAAAATATAATTTTCACGAGTTTTCTGCTGAAAAGGGTTATGTATTATAGAAAGACGGATAAAGATGAATGTTAAAAATTTTGAAGCTGTAAAAATGTAGAAATAGAATAAAATATCTAATGAATGGTTAGTAAAAAATAATGGTAATTTATTCTAAGTTAAATTATTTTATTTTCAAGTAAATAAACAAGCTGTATTTGAAAAATAAAAAAGGAAATAAATCGAACAAACTGAACAAATTCTCAATAAACGTAGCACACAAATCCAACATTTAAAAAAAACAATCTAATAAACATTTCATTGTATAATTAATGCCCTTTTTGCTTTAGAAGGGCGACCTCTCTTTCTCCTTGCTCCAAGAGGTATTTGTTTGGCTTCTGGAGGAACCTCTATTAATTTAAGACGAATTTTTATTCCTAGAACGTGTTTATAGGTGTAGTGTTTAAGGAAATATGGACAGGTACAAGACGATTCATTTAGATTTTCAAAATTAATAGTTACTACCCACACACCGGAAATATATTCCTTAAAAATATCGAACGTTTCCCATGAATAATTTTCTTCAGCACTATTGAATTTTTCCACAAAGTCGGGCAAAATAGACTGCATTGTTGATTTTGAAGCTCTTATATAAAATTTAGCAAACAATGTTCTGTCTTCTTTTAAAACTTTTTGGTTCAAAGTTGCCCATTGGAATGCTTCAGTCCATGAGCGTAACATTATAGTAGGGGTTTCCGAAAAATTTTTAAAATTTGGTGTCATCAGATCTCTATCTTTCGACCACTTTATCAAAAGATTAAATACATTATTTCCACTAATTATTACTAATTATAAACACAGAATCACAAAATATATGCAAGACATGTGTATCGTGCCGATAACTAAATGCGCATGTATATGTACAAATCAGCTGATGAAATCTTCTGTCGTGCAAACGCATATTTCTGGCGGGCAAACTTTATAATGATGTTGAATATTATTTTTCTGCCGTGATACTGACCTTACCGTCGTTAATGAATACTTTTAAAGTAGGGATATACAATTTTTAGTCGCGCGAATATTGTTTGCATAGATGATCACATTAAGCGTCGTTAAATATTTATTTTAGTCGTGTTACAGTAACTTGTTTTGGTGTGAATTTACCAAATTTCATCGTGTGGAATTTATCGTGTTCAAAACCTATTTTGTAGTTAATGGCACATTTTCTATCGCTCATGTACTGACGTGATGAATACTTCTTCTGTCGTGCATAAAATATTTCCCCTTATATATTACGTATTATTGAATCGTATTTATGCACTTTTAGAAAAAATAACAATAATAATTATTGGGTATTACAAAAGCACTCTTTCAAACATAATATGACATGATTTATTATTATAAATACCTATAGAACTTTATATTTTATACTGTCATTCTTATCTGAATGTGCTAGTTTAAAAGTTTTAGGCATATAATGAATCAAAAACAACACTTTTCCAATACATTTTACCATAGAAATTATTAAAATAAAATGTATTGGAAGTGCTGTTTTTGATTCAATATATGCCTAAAACTTTTATACTGGCACATTCAGATAAGAATGACAGTATGAAATATAAAGTTCTATAGGTATTTATTATTGTTTGAGTGGGTTGGAACCTTTGATGTGAAGATAACATTGAGGTAGTTTTCCACAAAACACCAAAACACTATATCGGGTGTAACAGGATCATGGTACATCCCCCTTTTCTCCTTTAGTTTTGAAGATAATTGATTGAAATTTGGGATATGTTATATACATAATAAGCAGCATTTTTGGAATTATTTAACTGACAAATTACAAAATATTGGTTACTAGAAAATCAAAATTTATTACGGGAGGGTAACTTTGAAGTGCGGTTCGGTTTCAGTGTTTGGCTTGGACTAATCGGTAGTAGAATCATTGGTCTAATAATATTTGAAGGACCCATGACTGGTGCCAGATACTTGGAATTTCTGCAAAATGAAATTGAGGACAGTTTAACTGAATTACCTTTCCATTTATGACAGGGATTGTATTTCCAACAAGATGGCGCTCCTCCCCATAATTCAAGGAGAGTAATTGATTACCTTCAACGGAGATTCGGAAAAAACGTAATTTCGACGAATGGTCCTGTGAGGTGGCCTCCAAGGTCACCTGATTTCTTTCTTTGGGGTCACTTAAAACATATTGTCTACGCAACCGCCGTTACAACCCGTGAAGACCTGGTGCTACGAGTAAGACGCGCAATTAATAACATAACGGCGCAGCAATTGGCAAATGTTTTTCGAGAAACAGCTATGCCAATTTAGAAGTACACTGACAATGAACAGCATTTTGAACAACTGTTGTAATGTTTCGTGTTCATTTTTTTATATTCCAAAGCCACCTTATGTATAACAAGATAATTAGAACAAAGTTGTATTTTCTTATTTTCTTTTAGCTGTAATTTTGTTTGTATTTATCGCACATTTAAATACGACATATGACTAAATTCCTTATTAATAGTATTAATAAATGGTACTACGGTACCAATATGGTTCTTCTTTGAAGAAATTGAGTTTTGCCGCAAAAACCATTTTGATGAAATTTATGTGCTTATAAATCACGTAATTTAGTATTTTTGACGGGATTTCGATTTTTCTAGCTTTACACGGGTCATTTAGAATAAATCGGAACCATCATGGGACACAAATGGAAAACTAAAAGGTATATTATAAAAAATATTGACGTTTGAAATATCACTTATTTGGTATCGTTAGATTCAGAAAATTACGTAGAATTCAAAAATGTAATAATATACAGGATGTTCCATTTAAAAATCGAAAGTTAGTATCACTTCCGGCAAAACAGGAAGTGATAAAAAATCAATTGTATGCCAAAAAGTGCTGCTTGTTGTGTATATAAGAAATCCCAAATTTCAATCAATTATCTTCAAAACTAAAGAAGAAAAAGGGGTGTACAATGATCCTGTTATACCCGGTATACTGCACTCGACGCGCGTTTCGAGAACTCAGTTTTAATCATCTGCAGATGATGCCAGCTTGGTTGGCGAAACGCGCGTCGAGTGCAGTATATCGACGCTTAAGAAACAATACCTCTTATCTCCAAATTAGCAGTTTCACAGGAGACGAAAAAAACTAAGTTTTCTTATTAATAGATATGAAACCTACATATTATTTTTATCATGGAGGTCATGGAGATACGAGTTATTTTATTATTTGCTGTTATACGAGGTATTCTTTTAAGTAGAGTTTTTGGTATCAATATTAATCTTGGAGATACAAGATATTGGGAACTGTTGGACATAGGAGTGGACATTAATTTAAAATTCTAAACCGAGTTTTGACAAAAATGGAGATACGAGGTATTGTTTCTTAAGCGTCAATATAGTGTTTTGGTGTTTCATGGTAAACTACGTCAGTGTTATTTATTATTATTATGTTAGGTTTGAAAGAGTGCATTTGTAGTACCCAATAATTATTTAATTATTATTTTTTTTTTTAGATATGATCCGATAGTTAGTAATTGGGAAACAGCAATCAGCTCGGAAATAGAAAAATATAAATATCTATGTATTTGTTATATTTCTGTGTGTCGGTCCGTGCTCTGGTGCTCAAAATATGTGTTTTTAGATTTATTGTACTATTTATAATTATGTATATAAAAACGATATAGCAGTGAGGCTTATCCTAGATTTATTACTATTATTATTTCGAAAATATTGCAATTTTTGAGACAATATGGAAAAAGAAAAAGTGCTAAATAAAATTTGTAAATCCATTTTAAATATATTTAAATAATGAGAACTGAATGGTTTATTGAATAATATATAATGCAATACAATAGTCACGAAAATGAAAACAGTAGAGGGATCTACCGAAAACGAGTGTGCTGTAATGCACACTTATTTTTTAGTTTTCTTTTTTCACCCATTTGGAAATTAAAGTTTTTTTATTTGTCTGTAAGAAGCACAGTAATGAAAAGGAAAGAAAAAAATTGGTATCTGATTATTCCAATTCATCATTGATTTATATTAATATTAAAACGAGGTGTTAATATATCTGCGTAATATTATTTTCGACAAATACGAATTGATCAAAGTTTTACCTCATGAAATATGTTAGCCAGTATAACACAAATAATATGCTCCATACTATTTCTATTTCCCTGCAGTCTGTTGAGGGATGTCCTGGTGTGAGTAAATGAGTTTAGCATATTAATTCATGAGTGACATGTGCTTTGCTATACATAAATTAGCGAAAGTAGCTATAATGCGTACGAACAATATTTGTGTAAAATATGCAAATTTCTTTACTGTAAAAGGAACGTTAACGGACAATTTTTTTAATGGAAATTCTAAATAAACGAAAACAAATCGACAAAAATAACACATAGTGAATTACATAATAGAACGGGCAAGGACAAATTTCAAAAGTGTATAAAAATTGTGATAAAAAAATTAGTTAAATAAACATAAGCCGTAAACATGCGCATAGCAAATAGACCACTTAAAATAAAATGGCGATTGACAATGCCGGGGATATTTTATCTTTAAAAACATTAAATCCCAGCTACATGTTATTTTTGTAATGTTTTTGCGAAAAATTTTGTGGACAGATGAGGCTACGTTTACACGAAGAGGTGTGGTAAACTATCACAACTTACATGTATGGGCACAAGAAAATCCCCATGCTATTCGTCCTAAATCATTTCAGACTGAATTTAGCTTGAATGTTTGGATAGGAATCATAGATGACAACCTTTGTGATCCATATTTTTTGCCACTGGCTAAATTCAGCTTTATTTTAGAACTTTTTGGAAAATAATTTCTTAGATATTTTCGATGATGTGTCCCCTATTATAGGACATGGATGTTGGTTCCAAATGGATGGAGCTCCAGCTCCCTATGGAATTAATGTGCGTGAATGGTGTAACGCTCATTTTCCAGGACGTTGGATAGGCCGATCAGGATCAATTAATTGGCCACCTAGATCCCCAGAACTCACTGTTTTAGACTTTTTTATATGAGGATACTTAATAGACCAAGTATATGCTACGCCAGTGAACACAATAGAAGAATTGAGATTGAGGATTCAAGAGGCTTGCAATAATTTGCTTAATAATCGCCACATGAATTCAGCTGCCGTAAATTCAATGCTTCGATGATGTCAAAAATGTGTCGAAGAGAATGGTGTGTATTTTGAGCAACTCCTTTAATTGAAATTACTGTTAAAAAAAATTAATTAGTTATAAATAAAAAATTTTAATATTTAAATGCTACAATCGTTATTCCAAACATTTCTTGTTTAATGAATTCCAGGAACAGTAGATAAAAGAATTATCTCAGGAAAATAGCATTTTATAATGATTTAAAACCACATCATCTAAAAAAGAAAAACAAAATTATGCCGCAACTTTGAGGTAGATACAAAATTTCCACTTTCAAATTTAATACTGCGGAAATGCGTCGTTGTAGAAAATGTCAATTTTTTTTTTTTTCCTAACTTCAACACCTTGTATCTTGAAATCCATTCGTTTTTCGATATATGTTTATACGACAAAAAGTTATTATTTTTAGGCTTAGTATCCGCTGGCGAAGTTTCCCGATTTAAATTCGGACCACCCTGTATATAGAAAATGTGGGTAAGTCCTTTACACATATGAATAATAATAAATGTAATAAAACCTGGTTTGAAATATAAATTATAAATATTGAATTAAATAAATAAAATCAATTTTATTGATTTCAACATAAATTTCTTCTGAAAAATGTCATGTAACATACTATAGTTTTTGATATGTTAAAAGTAAACTCTTTCAAATGGTGTTTTCAAAAATAGAAGTTGCCATTAAAAGAAACTTGCTGATGTCATAACTTTTATAAAAATTTTTGAATACATTTTTTATGCATGAAAAAAATAGAAAAATGTATTTAAAAATCTACCTGCCCGAATGATTTTTTGTTACTCGCTTATTAACGTAAGTATGCACCCTGAATAGTAGTAGTAGTAGTAGCTACTTATTTTACTAGGCAAATAGGCCACAATGGGCCCTTTTTACCTAGGGACCTACAGTTTAGCGTGGACTCCGAACCACGGTCCTCGACTGTCAACTAACCCACCGCCTGGGCCTGCCCGCCTGCACCGCTAGCAGAGTGGCAAACCTCCTGGGTAGGTCTCTTCGACCCTCCACCCGGGCTCGCCTCTCCGCCTGCATCAGGCTAGCGGCCTTCCCGGGATTGTCTGTTGACAGCCTACCGACTGTTAGATGAGCTATCGTTCATCCATCCAATTGCCGGACTCGATCAGTGCTGCTTAACTTCACTGATCGAATATCGGATATTAAACGGATGTCCATACCTCATCCCCCTTGCATGCACCCTGAATAACTTTGGAGATAAAAATTTTTTGAAAAATTGGTGGAACACGTTGACCTTGTTTCCAAGGGGGACATATTTTAATGTAATACTTGGTCATTCAATTCTCTACGTAACTGTGTATTTTTTTTTAACTTTTATCGATTCGTTCTTAAGGAAAATAATTTTATTTTTGATGATTACACACAATCGAAATCGTTTAAAAAATCTAAAATACACGGCACTGGGTATTGCAATTTATAAAAAAACTACATTTTTTAGTGCTCACAAATCAACACGAGTTTTATCAACAAAAACATAAGTATTTGATAGTCCTTGAATATTAATTTGTTCACAACCAATTTTAAATTGAAATACATTTTACCAGAGTGAGTTCTCAAAATGGTTTATACTCTTCAGGAGAAAATAGAAATTGTTAGCATTTATTTTAAAAACGATAATTGTGCTAGAGCTACGGAGCCTTTATTTAATAGAAATCACCCAGATAGAAGGGTTGGTCATCAGTATGTTTTACAATTATTGACAAAATTTATGGAAACAGGTTCTGTAGGAAACAAAAAGTATGAACCTCAGCGACCAAAGTGGCACTTCTGGGTCATTTGCAGATGGATAATACTTAATCGATCAGGAAAGTAGCTGAGGCTTCCGGTGTATCACGAAGCAGTGTTCATCGAATTGTAAAGGCTCACACATTTCATCCATATAAATTTAAATTGGTACACGAATTAAACGAGGATGATTTCGTTCGTCGGCTTGAATTCTGTGAGACTTTTAGAGAACAATTAAACGGTAATGCCAATCTACTGTACAATACGTGTTTTTCTGATGAATCAACATTTCAGTTAAATGGGGAAGTAAACAGGCACAATTGTAGGTATTGGAGTGAAAATAATCAACATTTGTTCATGGAAACTCATACCCAAAGGCCTCAGAAGTTAAATGTTTGGGCTGGCATCTTAGGGGATCACATTGTCCGGCCGTTATTTATTCCTGACAATTTAAATGGCTAAAGGTACCTCGATCTGTTAGAAAATAACATAGACCCAATGATTACCCAAATCCTTGAAGAAAACGATAATCTTTTAGAGGATGAACTGTTTTTTCAACAAGATGGGGCACCCCCATATTTTGCTATAGCAGTCCATTTTTGGATAATCGGTTTCCTGAGCGATGGATTGCAAAAGAGGTCCTGTGGTGTGGCCCGCTAGGTCACCCGATTTAACTCCCTTGGATTGCTTTCTGTGAGGACATTTGAAATCGAAGTTATTTGCAACAAAACCCGCATCTCTGGAAGAGTGACGTGAAAGAATTGTTCGAGAAGGCCGTTTATTTGACTCCAGATGTGTTCAGAAATGTTCGTACAGAATTTCAAGACAAATTATACTAGTGTACGGAAGTCGGTGGGGGTCATTTTGAACAATACAGACGATAATTTAAACTGCTTCTTTCATTTTTATTTCCAGAACCTAAAATAATGAAACAATTATTTCTCGGGAACGAATCGATAAAAAGTTTAAAAAAACACACTATTATGTAGAGAATTGGAAGACCTTTCAAAAGATGTATCACTCGACCCCCTTTGCCATTTGAATTGTTTGAGGGGTGGCCGTGTAGGGTAGAGGGATGATAATAGGTATACAAGTATTACATTGAAATATGTCCCCCTTGGAAACAAGGTTGACGTGTTTCACCAATTTTTCAAAAAATTTAGGGTGCCTACTTTTGGTCGGGACACCCTGTATATTAAGATAACACGACATACTTAAAATTCATTTAAAAACATTATTACTCTGTTGTAACCTCTAAAAAGTTGACAGTTATATCGCCAATACAAAATTATTTTAGGACATATTTGAAATTAGTCAATTAAGAACAATTGGTTTAGCTTTTTGGCCTTTACTTTTAACAGAAAATAGCATCCATGAGAAAACCGTAAATGTATAAAATAAAAGGAAAAAGATAATTAACTTTAATTTAGAATGAGGAATAAAAAAGAATAATTTATTACATCATTCAGAGCAGCAATTCTATCTGAAACTCGAAGTGAAAAACTTTGGGTTGTAAACTTATATTAAAAAGACCGCCAGTTGTTACAAGGATATTGCTGTTTAATGAGCTTTTTGAGGAATAAACCATAATTTAATCTCACATAAAAACATGTAAATATGTTACTTTAACCATTTTCTCTTTGTTAATATACGGTATAATATTTATAATAATATTAATAATAATAATAAACGCCTTTATTTTTTTTTAATGTGACAGTGCGAAGTTTAGACAGGTTTACTCTTAAATTTAACTGCATATATTAAATTTTAACTTTAAAATAAAATATTACTACATTAAATGACACGAAAATTGACAAAAAGAATAAGAGAGAAAAAAAATTGTTAATATTCTTACAGAGTAGTATTAACATTTCTTAACAATTCCTGCAGGTGGAAATAATTTTTTATAGTGAAATTGCGGATGAAAATGGAATAATAATTCTAATAATAAAAAAAAAATACTGACATTTAAGTAGTAATTGTTAAGTTTCTTTTTAAATGTAAATATACTCGGAACCATTAGACTTTGTGGTAAGTTGTTATACAGGGTGTAACAAAAAAGCATGTCATAAACTCAATGGCAGATCCTAGGCAAGAAATAGTGACGATATGACTTAACTTACTTCTACGAGAAAATGCTTCCAAAAATTTTTATGGGCCCTTAAAGTCGAAAATAAAAAACAAAAAACTCCAGAGTCTTTGTAGATGTCATCCTTAAAATTTTTAATTATCATCAGTTTAACTCGATTGAAAAGATGAGAAGTGGGGGTCATGTGACCCATTTACCCCCATTTTTTTATGGGCACCTATGGCAAACAAATTAATTTTTTTTGAAAATAAAATTCAGTTTTAAAAGTTTTTTTACTGTTATATTTTTTTCCTATGTGTTTTAATTTTCTGGGAAAATTAAGATTAAAAATGTAAATCCTGCAATTTTGCATGTAATAAAATCGTTTAAGCTTTCGATAACTTAATAACTTCAACCATATTATGTGATGAAAATAGTTCATGGTATACCAAAATTCTCAATAATAATTAATAATAATAATGTCTTATTTACAGATATTTCTTTTGCAAAATCTCAGATTTTGTATGTTTATTTTACTGATTAGTAAAAGGAAATAAGAGAAAATGTACAATAACTAGAGTAGGTGCGAAAATAAAGGACAGTCGCTGATAATAAACAATGTACCATTGTTTTGTTTATGTCAAATTGTTTACTCATTTCTTATTAATACTGCTTCTTAGTTAGTGCTCAATTTTCTAAAAAAAATAAAATGACAAATTACACTTTTACAGAGATGAGTGATATGCATTTAGTATTAGGTAAGTTGGGATATTAAATAATTTAATTAAGTATCATTAAAGCATCCGATTTTAAGATGAGTGCCATAGCAATGGAGCTCTTGCAGCTAGACGTTACGCTGCAAAGTACCCGAATGGGCACACACCAGATCGACGTACTTTTTTGGCAATAGACCGCAGATTAAGGAAAAGTGGTAGCTTTAAAGAATTCAGAGTAGGAAACTGTAGGCGACCTTGAATACGCGAACCCGACGCCGAGGAAAGGGTATTAGACCTCATTGACGAAAATCCTGATAGAAGTACTAGGCATTTAGCGGCTGAGGTAGGAATGTCCCATATGGCAGTCTGGAGAGTGTTACATGAATAACAACTGTACCCCTACCATGTTCAAACTGTTCAAGCAGTACAACCAGGAGATTATGCCCCTAGGCTTGTATTTTGTAGATGGTTGCGACAAAAGAATTTAGAAAATGATAACTTTGTTAAGAATATTTTGTCAACGGATGAAGTTACTTTTACTAGAAATGGCGTGACAAATCATCACAATTCACATTTACGGGCCGACGAAAATCCGAGAGCAAAAAAAGAGACGCATTATCAGAACAATTTTTCAATTAACGTATGGGCAGGAATTGTGGAAAATTTTTTAATTGGATCATTTTTTCTACCACACCGTCTGTCGGGGACAGAATATTTAAATTTTCTCTGAAATGATCTCCCCAGTCTCCTTCAAGAAGTACCATTACTGATACAAGGAAACACATGTGATTCCTTCAAGATGGGGCACCCCCTCATTACAGTCGTAAGGTCAGAAACTTTTTGGGGGAACAATTTCCAGAACTTTAGATTGGGCGAGGAGTAGAAGCACCCATAAAGTGGCCTGCCCGCTCGCCAGACTTAAACCCATTTGACTTTTGTTTTTGGGGTTATATGAAAGAAAAGGTCTACTCTGTGCAAGTTGGTAGTGTCGAACATCTCAAAGAGAGAATTATAAATACTGCAGATAATTTTCGCCAGAAGCAGCAAATTTTTAATAAAATCAGATTTTCATTTTTGAAAAGATGTGTTAATTGTATTGATGAAGGCGGAGGTCACCGTAAGCACTTGCTAAAGTAATGAAATAAAGCCTGAATAAATTTCTGTTCAATTTATGAAATTTTAAATTATTTATAGATAATTGTGTTTTTATTTATTTATAAAGTAATTATTTAAAATAAATTGTTTACAATAAGTTCCAAAAAAAGTTATTTTATTAAAAGTAAATTACTTGTTTATTTAGAGGACATTGTTTCATTCGATTTATATGTAAAAGTCTCATCGCAAAAAATTTTTAAAATTTTGCTTGAGAGTCTTTTAATTTACAATTCCAATAAGCTAAATGCTTGAAAACTAAAGCACGTAGACAAAAAAGGTAAGATTAAAAAAACTTTTAAAATTAAATTTCATTTTCAAAAAAAATTTATTTCTTTACCATTGGTGTGCCCATAAAAAAAAATGGGGGGTAAATGGGTCACATGACCTCCTCTTCTCGTCTTTTGAATCGAGATAAACTGATCATAATTACTTAAAATATTGAACTACTACTAGTGCTATATTGTACCAAATTTAAAAAAAGATATCTTACAAGGACTCCAGAGTTAGAGCAAATTTTTCATTTTTTATTTTCGACTTTAATGGCCCATAAAAATTTTTGGAAGCATTTTCGCATAGAGGTAAGTTAAGTTATATCGTCACTATTTGTTGCCTAGAATCTGCCATTGAGTTTATGACATGCTTTTTTGTTACACCCTGTATAAACATTGTAACTAAAACATTTTTTAAAAAAAGGATGTATTATATTTTGGAATTGCATACAAAATATTCAAACGGATATTTTCTACATACTGCCGGTTTCTATAAATAAATTTTTCATTAATCTAGGAAGGTGCAGAGGAGGTAATGACACGGTGCACAAAAACCAGAAGATGAAATTTTATACCGTTTTCAATGTTTAACCAACATAATAGCTTAATGTTTGCTGATATACCCCTATCAAATTTGCGTAGCCCAAATATAAGTCTACGGCAGGAATTCTGAACTTTTTGAAGCCGATTTTTATTGACAACGTCTAAATAAGGTCCATAAATAAAATTGCAATAATTTAAATGAGACAGTACTAACGATTGACATAATTCTTTACATAAGTTAAAGTTAAGTATATGCCGATTTAAATAAAGCAATTTTAAATTTTGGTAACATTTTTGAATTACCTCGTTTACTTGCATCATAAATTTTAAATAATTGTCATATATTACACCTAAACTTTTAACAGACTTAACAGTCGGAATAGTATCACCATTTATTTCTATTTTAATTTCATCCATTTTATCTAATATGTTTTTTTCTGCTAAAGTGTAAGGCCATACATTTTTTTAGGATTTAAAGTTAGATTGTGGCTTGCCGATAGTTTATAAATGTTATATAAAGTTTTACTAATTTTATTTTGAACAGTATTTATGATCCATAATTTAAAGCTATAATAGACTTGAGTGTCATCAGTGTAGGCATGGTGCGGTATAAAAATTTGGTTTAGAATATCAGTGGGACATATAACAAAAAACAATGCAGTATAGATCCCTGTGGAACAACAGTTCTCAAAAAAGCTGATGATGAAAATGTGTCCCCTACATGAACAATTTGACATCTGTTACACAGATATGTTCATTAATGAAACTACAAATTTGGTTATACACTATTTTTTTCTAAAATTTTAGATAATGCGGGGAAAATACTGATTGGTCTTAAATCATTCAATGATAAAGCATTAGATACTTTAGGTATAGGGGTAACCAAAGCGCTTTCCCAATTTTTCAGTACAATAATTTATTAACTGTGTGAGGTATTTACCAATAAATGGAGTACAGTACTTGATCATTTTGATTAAAATATTATCATTACCGTATGCATTTGCCTTTATTTTATTAAAAACATTAGTAACATCTTGGGCAGTAAAAAGTTCAAAACTGAATTTATTTTCATTATAAAAATTATTATTATAAAACTGAATCGACTGATCGCAGCTGTTGTTAGTTTGATGTATTGAGATAAAATATTAATTTATCGTATCGGGATATTCTATGTCTAATGGCAGTTCATTACAATTCGATGGTTTAAAATTAAATTTTTTTAAACTATTCCACATTATTTTTGGATTATTCTTAGAAGTAATAAAATTCATGTATGCTTTTTTCTCTGCTCTTACTACGGCTAGCGTGTGATTTCTCAATACCTTAAAATTAGACCAATCGTCTTGAGATTTACTGAATTTATACTTACATAAAGCGTCATCTTTACATCTATCTCATCATTGCGTTTAGTGTATCTGTCAACTACGGAGCTCTAGCTTTGGTAACTCTTACTTGCCTAAGGGGAGCATGTTTATCAAAAATGTCTGGAATAAATTTATTTAAAATTTATATTTTGCGATCTATATTAGAGGCTTTTTCAACATAAACATCTTCGAATTTTGTCTGGCTTTCCTTAAGCTGCAGCCTCGTCTGAATTGTATTGTTGTATCACAGCTTTTAATTGCTGTAAATATTCAGCATAATAAAAAGCTGCCTTCAGCATTGTTCCCCAACGTGTAAGAATAGGCTGTGGTGATTCGGGAATACCGGGATACTTGCTATGAAATGTACGAAGACGTTTAGGAGATTTAAGAAGCACTTTTTTTGTACTTGCTATTAATGCATATGGGTCATTCTTTTACAAATCGCACGGATTTCATGAAAAAAAAAATTTGACATTTTAGATTCGTCTGAAATTTTTTTTACAGCTTCTATACGTAAAATGAATTGACACGTATTTCAGGATTTTGCTTAAAAAAATTTTTTTTCCAAAAATATCCATTTATGAAGTTTTGGTATTTTGCTGGATTCTCTCCAATCGTCTCATACATGAAATTTATTATCTCCAGTTGTACTGATCGGATCGATGTCATTTTTTTATGGTTTACGTATTGTTACGTTAGCTTTCTAAAAAGAAAAAAAAATTTTTTTTCAATGTCAACATATCAAAAATAATAATAATTTAATTGTTTAAATAATTGTTAGATGCTGTTGCTCCAGGTTTAGTTAATTTTTAAAAAATACCACTTCATTCTTCATCATGTTCCTTAGAAAATGGCATCGGTGAAAAAGTGGTATCTCTATGAGGTCAAAAGTTATTAAATATTTTCGAGCGCTTGTCAGGCGGCGCGCTCCGCGCACCTCAGAGGGGTCAGGCATTTGCACCAATTTGATATTATTGAATGTTTACCGTATTGCGTAATAGTTTGAAAATATTTGTTGATAACATTGCTGTATAAAAATTAATATAAATAATGAAAAGAACATTATAGTTACTTCCCGGTTACTAAATTAATATTGAATATCACGACGTGAGAAAATAAAAAGTAAGAAACTAAATTTAAACACTTTGATTTATTAGCTTCTGAGTAGTATACAAAATGTTTTTTTTTGCACAAAGTATACATTTTATTTCATAATTTTAACTTCAACCCTGGTTGATAGAATCAATTACTGCAGATACTGCCACTTTGTCTTCTTCAAAAGATACACCAGAACGTTCAGGAGAACGTTTCCAGTTAACGTCATTACTTTCCAAAGCGTCAAAATCAGAATCATTAAAGATACACCGGGACTTTCAGGAGAACGTTTCCAGTTAACGTCATTACTTTCCAAAGCGTCAAAATCAGAATTATTAATTTCCTCCTTCTAAAAACAATGTAATTTTTACATACATCAGTTAACCTGAAGCTTAACAATTTATTTTATAATTTTAGGATATTTTAGACCTTGTCTCATATAATGAATGAAATTTTATTAAAGAAATTTGCTTCGAAAATACTACTTACAGTTGATTCGAACTTCTTTTCGCGATTCTTGTGTAATTGAAACAATTTAATACGGCAAGTATTACAGATTTTTCGCTGAAGGAACTCATCCGTTACCGGTAAGTTAAGAGCCACTAAATGTTGCTTCGAAACTGGTCTTAGATTTTCTCTTTTACGATGTGAAGACATATCGAAGGGATTGAAACATCGATCTACTTTGATTTTCGGACCAATCGACGATTTTGAAGCTTTCGGCATTGTACCGACACTTTATAATTATCGCTAGTTTTAGATTAAAATATGATAGTAATAATATGGCATGCGTATACGACGTTGTCGAACAACAGAATGAAAACATTTACATATATTTAAAACTGAAGGGAGCTTGATTGCACGTTCCGCGCACTACGCCCAGCATGGCGACTCCGTGCGCGCCGCCTGACAAGCGCTCGAAAATATTTAATAACTTTTGACCTCATAGAGATACCACTTTTTCACCGATGCCATTTTCTAAGGAACATGAGGAAGAATGAAGTGGTATTTTTTTAAAATTAACTAAACCTGGGTTAACAGCATCTAACAATTTTTTAAACAATTAAATTGTTATTATTTTTGATATGTTGACATTGAAAAAAAAATTTTTTTTTATGCTTTTAGAAAGCTAACGTAACAACACGTAAACTGTAAAAAAATGACACTGATCCGATCAGTACAACTGGAGATAATAAATTTCATGTATGAGACGATTGGAGAAAATCCAGCAAAATACCAAAACTTCATAAATGGATATTTTCGAAAAAATTTTTTTTAAGAAAAATCCTGAAATATGTGTCAATTAATTTTACGTATAGAAGCTGTAAAAAAAATTTCAGACGAATCTAAAATGTCAAGTATTTTTTAGTGTGCGGTTTGTAAAAGAATGACCCATATACCTTTGGAAAATCTTGTCGAATAGTTTCTGCCACAAGAGTATAGCATGCACTTTACACGTAACATGTACCAACCTACAACCGTGTTCTTGAAGAGAACGGTCTACCAAACGTCTCCAGCGCCACTCGCGTAATTATTTGGCTAGTACACTCAATTAGTCTTTTGCTAGCTAGTAACAGTGGAAATGTCGGTTTAAGAGGGTCCAGTACACGTACTATAACATTTAAAATAGATTTTATTTTACAATCTGTTGACTTGTCAACACATAACCACAGCCGTGTATTTTTTAGTACACATTTGATATTATTTACAATGTCTTCGCTTAGAGTTGGTACATAGTTACGCAATGTTGTGCGACTAACGGTAACATCACCTTGGGATTGTATTTATTCCAGAACTCCTGAAATTGTTGTTTATCGAGTATGTGCAGCGGAACATTACAGGCAATCAGCATTAAGAATAAATCGAACATTAATTGTATTGTTGAAGGTACGCCAATTTTTTTAGTTTTATGTTGCACAGAATTTACATGATGTGTAGAATCACGTTTGTTCCAGCACATCTGGTGTGTTTTGCATACCTTACAAATTATTATAGCACCATTGTAGAATAAATCCGGGAATTTATTAATAAATTTATTCACTTTGTCAGAGTATGGCCATTTATTACCCTTGGGCTGGTCTAACATACTTTATTATTAAATTAATATCAGGAATAGGTTACAGTAAATAAAATTATTAACAGCACAACAAACACGAACAAATTACGTTGTACACACCGCGGGGTATAACAATAGACCAAAATCAAATGTTAGTCTTTGTTAAAGTAGTAAATAAGTCTCGCTTACGTATTTGGGTATTTCTCTACCTTGCACAACCCGTGACTTGCGGACCGATTTGCCAACTCTACAAATAGAAAATTCTCTTGACACACGATATTTCTTTTCCATTTTATTGACAATTACTTAAAAATTAGGGGTTTTCTTTGATTTAATGATATAAAACCAATATGTGAAAGTTTGAATGATCGATAAAAATTTTAGGTGGATTCGACACCAAATAAAAGGGAATACTCTCTTCCATTTATACAGTTTATTTTCACACTGTGAATTATAAGTCCGAATAAAAACTAAATGGCTGTCGGTACACTTAAACGTTATGATAACTTTATGTTAAGCTCACCAGAGCTGATTTGTGAAACAGATTTACATTCAACTTAATTTAGAAACTTCCCCAGAGAAGCGTAATAACGAAGTTGTTCAAGAAACAGTACCTAAGTACAATAACTTACAAAACTATTTTAAATACTCAGATGTTTATTGGAGTTCTGCATCTCATTAATTATTTTTAACTTTTAATTACACATCAACGTTTTGCGACAGAAATTTTAAATTAGCGTTCAGTGTATTTTATAATTATTTGTGAGGGAAGCACTTTATCTTCTTAATTTTTTATTTATGAATGTCGTAAATTAACAGATCCTTGAAGAAAAGTTAATTTTCTTGAATGTGATTTAAAGTTCTAAAACATAATTATGAAAAACAGAATTAATCATAACACAAATTTACATTATTTGTTACAGTAACCAGATATTTAACGATAACTCAGTTAATTTAAAAATGAAGTCATTTTACTACCGTTCGGTAAAGTCCTTGATTTCAATATCCATGTAAAGTTAAGAAAAGTTTAACATCCCGGCAGTTGTACGAAAAGTAAATCAATTTTTATTGTAAAAAAAACTTTGTTTTAATATAAATATTAACAGTAAATTATTTACAGATTGTGAAAATAATTTCGGGAAATTCCTTTGGAAAAGTAGTTATTTAAGTAGGGCAGGAATGAGAGTAGTTGTATAGGAAAGTAGGAGAAGGGGGGTGTTTTTGTACTCTCATTCGAAGAAAAGTAGGAGAAGGGGGTGTTTTTGCTCTCTTATTCATGAAAGGTAGGAGAAGAGGGTTTTTGTTCTCTCATTCATAAAAACGAAGGGGGTGTTTTTATTCTCTCATTATTCGATAACCCTACTATAATAACAATAATTTATTGCTGTCAATACCCAGTTGGTTTACATAAGTCTAAAAGTACAAGTGTATATTACATCACAACATATAAGTAAATAGTATATAACGACCAACTAACGATAACTACACTGAAAGGAATTTAATATAAAACATCACATAAGAACTCGTCAAATGAGTAATATGCTCCATTCAGCAAAATATGTTTAATTCTAAGTTTAAATGATTTTTAACACGCTTTAATTAGCTTCACCTGTATGTTTGTTTGTAACCGACTCTTTGGACTCGATTTTGACCCACTTTAAACGGACAGATTTAATTGAAACTTTGTACACTTACGAAGAACCGGTAATAATACAATAATTTGATAAGTTTATATCATTATCCTGATCAGGATCGCCAGAATTAAATAATTCCTTTCCTCACGTATCCTCTGCGTGAGAGCAAGAGGCTTAATACTGCAAGTACATTCCGTGATTCTCAGTTCGGTCGTTGGCCGAGCGGGCTAAGGCACAAGTCTTAATTGACCCGAAACGACAGACTCCTCGGGCGTGAGTTCAAATCCCATGGCTGATAAAAAAATATATATTTTTTTTCAGAAGTATCTGTTGGATCGTAATATGTTATAATAGCATCAATAAGCAATATAAATATAGTTTAAAAAAAACTAAAAAACACGCTTTCATAGCACATCAAACTAAAAAAGTGAAAAATAAATATAGTTTAAAAAAACTAAAAAACACGCTTTTAAAGCACATCAAACTAAAAAAGTGAAAAATAATTATTAATATAAACTGAAAACAATAATGAACGAAAAATACTAGTATTATTGTGAAAAAAAGCGTGGGGCGCTTTGTGCCATATTTTTCGTATATCGAGCAACCCACGCTTTTTTCACAATACTAGTATTTTTCGTTCATTATTGTTTTCAGTTTATATTAATAATTATTTTTCACTTTTTAGTTTGATGTGCTTTAAAAGCGTGTTTTTTAATTTTTTTAAACTATATTTATTCTGGTAACTGCTTGATGTCTTGTGGTAATTTATTGAAACAATTTGAACTATAGTAGTTTATTGCATTCTTGCTTTTAACTAATCTGGTGTAGACTAAACAAACTTGATGTCTGTGTCTGGTATTGTATTCATGTATTTCTCTATGCGAGACATATTTGTTGATGTTTTGTTTAACATACATGAGCGCCGTAACAATATAATAACTAGGAACTGTTAAGATATTTAGCTCTATAAATTTCTGTCTTACATCTTGTCTAAACGTCAAACGTGTCATTATTCTTATAACACGTCTCTGCAGTGGGAATATTCTATGTAAATGAGAGGAGTACCCCCAGGTAAGTATAGCATAAGAGAAAACACTTTAAAATAACGCAAAATAAACTGTTTTTATAACATGTTCAGGCAATTCTGCCATTAAGTTCCTTATCAGATGTACAACTTTGGATAGTTTACCACATAAATAGTCGACATGTTAATCCCAACGTAACTGTAGATCCATGATTACTCCTAAAGTTTTTACGTTTTCGGGATTGTCAAAATGATCTATGTATCGGGTAGAAAAAAACATAATTTGTGTCTTCGACTCATTAAGATGCACTTTATTTGCTCTAAACCAGTCAGAGTTTTTCAACTGTGAGAGCTGCGTATCCTGCAGTAAATTATTTGCATTGTTATTTATATTAATTATGGTGGTGTCATCAGCGAACAGAACTAGTGAAGTGTCATTTACATGATTAGGTAGATCATTAACATATATTAAGAATAATAGGGACCCAAGTACGGAACCTTGTGGTACGCTGAATTTTACTTTTGCTGATGACGATGATATTCTATTATATACAGTTATTTGATCTCTGTCTGTAATATATGAATTTATGAAGTTTATGGCTGTGGCGCTTAGCCAATATTTTTGAAGTCGAATGCTTTCGACAAATCGCAGAAAGTACTTCCCGCAAAACTTTTATTTTCAAATGCCGCTATTATACTTTCTACCATTTTGTTTATTGCATCAGTCGTAGATTTGCCGGAGCGATAACTAAATTGACAATTTGACAGGAGATTATTATATTAAAAAAAAGTAACAAGTTGCTGAAACATTATTTTCTCTATTATTTTTCCCAGCGTAGGTATTATTGATATAGGTCGATAATTGCTCATTTCATTCACATCGCCTTTTTTAAAATTAGAAATACTTTTGATGGTTTTAGGCACTGTGGAAAAGTTCCACTATTTATACATGAGTTAACCAATTTTGCAAGGGGGATAATAATAATATCTTGTAAGTATTTTATAATGTTAATATTAATGTCAATGACATTTTTACTAGGATTATTTTTAATGCTTTTTAAAAGATCGCGCATTTCGATAAAAGAAATCTCTGAAAAACTAAAGCAGTTTTTATTTGCAATATTTGTTTTAACTAGGCTGATAGAATTTGTAGTACTAGATATATTTGTTGTAGTTTCGAAAGCGACATTTGCAAAAAAAATTACAAAGTCATTCAAATTTAAATTAGAATCACTAATGTTACTCTTTTTATTTACACTTTTAGAATTTACTATATCCCAAAACGCCTTTGACATGTTTGTACTGCGAGATTATGTAAAACTCATTTGCATTTTTTTTATAATACTCTATTTTCCTTCTATAGAGCCGTATGTATTCATTCAGCCTATCTCCTATGCCTGTCAAATTGGATACTGCTTTTTTTTAAATAATGAAGAAAATTTAGATTTTCATCTCTCGTAGCTCGTCATTATACATTCTATTTTTGATTCTCACTAAACTCCAAGTTTTACTTTAATTGGAAAAGCAACATCGATTTGTTCAACTAGAATATTCAGAAAAATTTAAAATTTTTCCTCGGTATTCAGGGAATCGTCATTAACGAATTTCCAATTTAATAAATTTAAATTATTATCCTACAAGATGTTAAGACCTACCTGAGTTATGAGTCTGTACCTTATGTTATTCTGCTTTGCTTGTTCTTTAATAATATTTAACTTTAAAACAATGGCTTTATGATCTGATAAATTTGTGTAAACTGCATAGGACCTGTTATAGATGGAATCAAAGTTTAGAAAGAAGTTATCTAAACAGTTGTTTTTCCTAGTTGGTTCATTCACTAAATAAATAAAATGAAGAGTTCATAAAATCTGAAAATTTACATTTTTTTAAAGTGTCTGAATTGAAATGTAAAATGCACCAGTAATTATCACTTTTTTATTTAAAACTTTGATTAGTTCAAAAATTTTATAGAAAGAGATAATAGTCCCCATCAGGTGACCTGTACAATGTAGTTATAATAACATTGTATTGGACAATCCTTATAGCAGAAAGTTCACATATCATTTCATGGGAAAATTGTATCACTTCATCAGGAGTCTGAAATTCGATATTATTTTTTATGCGAATCATGAACCTCCATGCACCGTTTGTATTCTGCTGAATAAAGATGCTACAACATATCCTTGAATTTGAAAGAATTCAATTTCGTTAATTGAGAGCCAGTGCTCGCTAAAACAGAACATTAGAACTACTTTGAAAAGAATTATACATATCCATTAAATGAAATTCAATTTCATTTCGTTTATTTCTAATAGAGTTAATGTTAAGGTAAAATATTGAAAAATTGCCACTCGTTGATTTGTTTATTAACAATACTGTGGACGTAGCTCTGAAAATTTTGATTTGGGAATGTAAATGTACGCACGGCGGCCCCATCTGGCCAAATTTTAGGGTTGTATACATTAGGGCGGGCCGAAAAAATTGAAATTTTCTCAATCGAAAAATAATAGTGCGGAAAACTTGTATTTGGTCCTTAGTAGTACTCCTGTTAAATTTTATCAAAAACAATTAAGATCTTCCGGTGCCACAAAGTACTTGAAATTTTTAAATTTTCAAAAAAAAATTTTTTTTTTCAAAATTAAATTTAATAGTGGGGAATACTTATATTAAGCCCTCAACATTACGTACATAAGTTTTTTTTCGTATTAGGTGGAGGTTTTCCGGTGCCACAGAACATTTACAATTTTAACATCTTAAAGAAATTAACAAATTATTGAACATGACATGCAAGAGTCTGGAAAAGTTGGTTAAATCCCTCCATAGAACATGTATATGACTTGCGCAGCACTTAGTTTACTTCAGTATCTGATGTTAAAGCAATCCAGGGCTCACCACGAGGAGGTGGCTGCACATCGAGCCCCACCCGTACCCTCCCAACCACCCATCCGTTTCTAAAGTTACAATACCTTGTAGTTTGATTTATGCTCAAACTCGGGCATTATTGTTCTAGAATGCAGCCTGCTTATGATGAAACCATCACGATTTTGCACTCCAAAAACAGAGGCAGCAGCTTCAGTAACAATCTTAACACATCTTTCCACACTTTGGGTGTGGCAGAGAAAGTTTGGAATATAAACCTCTGTTGTACCTGCGATACACGAGAATAGCACCTCATCTGATATGTTAGCCAGGATGGGAGGCTCTGTCACTGTGCATTCTTTCCATTGTATCAGATCGATATAATCTACAGCATCAAAATTGAGCGTTGGTAATGTAAACTTCCGTACCCCACCATCAGCTCTTTGTTGCCTTGATTTAATGATTCGCCTCAATCCAAGTTCTCTAATATGTTTACGATCATCAGATATCATGGCTAATAGGAGACTCTCGGGGTGAGCAAAAAAAGCGTTTCGCTGAATAACTGGATCAATTATTTCTCTTATCTCTTTAGAAAGATACCTTGAAAAGCTAATAATTTCCCACAGATGTATGGCTCCGTCTTTACAAGAGGGCTTAGCCTTGATTCTAAACCATACCCTGGCATACACTTCTACCACAAATCGTGTAAGAATTTGGAGCTCTGTAGAAGGATCTTCTGTTCCAACGTAAAGACGCAATATTCTATTGGCAGCTGTTACCTATCTACTGTGCGATAATTTCTCAGGATCTCTATGCGAAAGATCTTCAGAACAGTTACCAGAGTTAATTGCCTGACATATTTCTAATAAGTATTTCTGGTCTGTACTTAAATTAAGTATGTCAAGTGCAGAAATATCTGTTTCTATTCTTTGAAATGCTATAATTGGAAGACTCTCACACTTCTCCATACACTTTCCAATGGGTCCAGAATAAGTGTAAGGACCACTTGTGTGCCCATCAAGATTCTGTAGTAAATGCCGCAATGGCAATTCATTGGCATGGAGCAGACAAGAGAACCATTGCACTGGCCTTTGAAGTCTTGTTTCTATTAATTTTATAACGCCTCCTTTATGCCCTGTATTAACGGCAGTTCCATCACAGCCAATAGCAACTAAATCGCCTGTTGATAGACCACAATCGGTGAAATGAGTAAATATACTTCCAGCAATATCAATGGATGATCCCGAATTCGGAGTAATATGTCCTAAGTAAATAGCCCCTGGTTCTTGCACCAGCGAAATGTGCTCCTCTTTAATTGTCTTCTGATGAAACTTGGTTCCTAGTTTTTTCTTGCTTCAGGGTTTTATCCTTTCGTCCATTAAAGTAGAGACCGAGTAACGATGTATTATTTGACTGCTGCTGAAGTGTCTGTCTAAGTTTACTTCTTTCCCTTCTAACCTTATTCTTGTCAATTACTTGGGACATATCGTCTGAATTAATAATGCCAAGATCTTCTAAAACAGAACTGGCTATAGCAGCAGCAGCTCTATCTGAAACTCGGTAACGATCCGACGTTCTGGCTAATGATGGTAGAGATAGTCTCATTTGTTTCTGATTAGAAGCTGACGGTGCAGCTACATTATAAACGAATGTCTGTTGTTCTGCAGAAGTACTCGCATTAGATTCTATAGAAGTGGACTGAGTTGATTCGTATTTTGATGAAGACGCGACAGTAATATTAGAGGATAAACGTGAACTTTCTGCATCGTTTCTTTTCATTCTTTTCATCAGTTTACTGGTAAAAGGCATATCAACAGATCCAATGACCATATTTCTGCCACTTCTTTGATCGGAGAGAAAAGATTGCTCCTCTATCGGTACTTTCCAAGTTCTTTCACAACTACATGTAGAAAAATTGCATTTGCATGCAGCTACATCAAAAAAGGTTTTTACCTTCTTCTTTGAATTTCTCTATTTGTGCTTTATAGCTTGGGTTATTTTTCCTTTGCTGATAGGGCTTCAATAATTTTCTGTATTTGTCGTGATAATTTTGTATTTTTTGTTCTATTCTAGTTTTTGTTACTGTTGGAATGGACGACTTCTCCCATATCTGCATAATTTTTGTTGCAAGTCTCTCAGCTATTGCCTTTACGGAAGGATCAGATCGCGTATCGCTTTTAATTTCATTCCGAATCCAAATGTAATGCAGCATCACGTCTTCATGTGTAGGCAGTACGAGATAACTTAATTCTTTTGGATCTCCAAATATGGGACAGCGAATAGAAGCTCGCGTTAAAACGGATTTTGCCATATTTTTGTCGTTGCACAGTTTCAACTAATTGTCATAAACAATGTCTTTATTAAAACACGTAGGTATTATAAAAATCTTATATCGTTCACAATTATATAGAATATCCTGTTATATATTTTGTTAAAAACTATGACGAAAAATCAAATACACACAACACACTGTTTCTCTTACGGCGGACAAGGAAATACTGAATAATTACGGGCACGTATTGCAATATAAACACATTTTTACAAGATAAGACTTGCATAAAATTGTTTATGTGCTCTGTGGCACCGGAAAACCTGAACCTAATAAGAAAAAAATTTATGTACATAATGTTGAGGGCTCAATATAAGTATTTCGCACTATTAAATTTAATTTTGAAAAAAAAAATTTTTTTTTGAAAATTTAAAAAATTTCAAGTGCTTTGTGGCACCGGAAGATCTTAATTGTTTTTGATAAAATTTAACAGGAGTACTACTAAGGATCAAATACAAGTTTTCCGCACTATTATTCTTCGATTGAGAAAATTTCAATTTTTTCGGCCCGCCCTAGTATACATGCTCCACAAATTCTTCTGGGAATGAAACTTTAAAGCTAGACTGGTATACATTGCTTTTTACTAGAATACACCGGAAAGGAATTTCAGGTGCCGTCTCCTTCAAACAGGCGTCCAAGTCATCAATTAGATAGCCTTGTTTCGGTACAGTTTTTATTTTCTGACTTAATTTATTTGAGCCAGTAACAAAAACTATTGTTTTCTTTGCTTCAATTACAGCTGTTTTTACTTGCTCACTGGGTATAGTTTGTTTTTGTGGTAAAACTTTCGGAATGGTACCTGTATTGTTTCTACTTGATTTATATAGATTTTGGTTGAAACTCTTTGTTTCATTTCTTTCATTTCTAGATGCCGTTGTAGCACAGCTTACAGGTTCCTGTTGTAGTTTTAAATTCGTTTCAGTAAAATTTTTATTGCTGCCGGAATGTAAATTAGAATTTTTTTCAGTCGGTAATTTTGGTTTATGACTTGGATTATATACTATATCTGTATGAAATTCTTTATTTGCTTTTAACAATGATATAAGTTGTTCCTATTCACTCACCCTCTTCTCCAAATGAAATAAAAGCCTATTTAAGCAGTCATTTTGATTATTATAGAGGTACAGCTTATGTTCCAGTTCAATTTTTTCGTTTGGGTCAACCTTGTTGATTTCATCTTGTGCGTCAGAATAGACATCACATTCCTTGTTTTTAAAATGAATACATTGTCTTTCGGTTGAATGTTTTTCAATCATAGAAATGTCTGCAGGTTTAGGTATATCACTAGACACATTTCCACTTAAAATTATATCTATTAACACTTATTTTTTTTAATTTGAACAACTCTGTGCTTATGGAAGACATTATTGCTGGTGCCATATTTTACTACCTACTGATACCTCCTACCACCCACTCATCATTCTGAAACCTTCCTACCCATAAAGTAATTTTAATTATATAAGTAGATGCAACTGTATTCTAACAGTTTTATTGAAAAATGTCAAATTTTAAATTAAAGTTTTCCCTTCATTATCTAGTAGATTATATTTTGTTAACAGTTTTTCTATTTCCAATTTTGTGAGAAAAATGGACTTGGACTGCTGCCCTACCGACTTTCTTTTAATGAAAACTATCAAACTAGCCAACTACTTTATGTTGACGTTTTTATTCACCAATGTCGTTTTAAATATTGAGTAAAGGCTTCACACGATTGAGCTTTTGGTGAACATTTTATTTTTTCAAAATATTCTAATAGAACTTCTTCATTGATCACTTTTATTTTTTTTACACCAGTTTTCGAATTAATTTCTCCTTAGACTTTACAGATAATGTGGATGTTTGCAAACGCTGCCGATTCTACTATATCAGAAGATTCAGATATATGTTTGAAATTGATACAAATAATGTCAATCTATTAACAAAGAAATTTTCCTCTAGTTTTAAGAAGGAAATGCAAGAGTATTGCGAAATATCAACATTTAACTATCTAAAATATTTAACATTCATGTTTCATTTTCAGGTTAATATTTTTTAGGTGTGAAATTTTTTTGGATAGACAAAAATATTTTTTAAAAAACCCAACTTCTGACTAATGGTTTATTTAACACATTTTTTAAATAATTTTTAGGACAGTGGATTAATATCCATAGAAGGTGCAAAGAAATATTATAAATATTTTAGACGAAATAATTTGGCCCGAAAAATAATAATTAAACTCTTGGACAATTGTAGTATTTTCTAGATTTAGTCAAAGACGGATGTCACTGCAGGCGAAAATATTTTCCTTTTTCACTTTTCCCAGTCCAACAATTTTGTTTCTAATTCCTCCAAAAGAAACTATGAAATATAAAGAATATATATATATTTTTAAATCAAAATGAAATTAAATAAGAAAAAAAATATTTTTTAAAGTATGAAAGACTTGATTTTGAGTATATTGAGCCCGTTTATACCAAAAATTTAGGATATCATGTCCATTGAAGAAAAATATATTAAAGATGAATATTTTCTACTTTCTAGACACACTCGTTCATTTTAGTTTATGATACACTGGATTTATAAACGGGTACAATTTAAATAAAAATTCCATAAAATGTTATCTTTATTGTCTTGCCAGGAAAACGATTGTTGAAATTTTTATGTTTATTTGGTATTCTAGGAAGTGGCCAATAAAATTTTATAGGCCATATTACTGAGGTTAAGTTATAGCACAAATGACTCTAAAATATGACAAGATGGAAGGAAATAGGGAAAAATTCACTATCTTTTATGTGCTAAAATCAAACTGCATATTTGCTGGCAATGTTTACCTTTTAAAAATTGCCAGAAAGTGTTCATATTTGTTTTTATTCTACATATGCATTAATATAAAATACTTTAGAATTTTCCATCACTTGCGCTTAATTGCAAACCAATATTAACTATAAAACAGAAAAAAATAACGATATTTATGTGACTGGGAATAGCTTAACGCTCGGAATTTTTTCAAACATTTGTAAAAAAAGCATATTTACTACTGCGAAAAAAAGTTAAATCAATAATTCTTAATCCAGTTAACTCGTGTGTCACAAAAAATAACATAAACAGCATGAAATGGTAGCTCATATTAGGAACAACTGGAAATACTATACTGTACTTAGTGTACTCTAGAATGGAACTACACAAAGAGCTAAGTTTTAGTCTGGGCAATAGTATCTGCCTTCTCTTCTAAATTTTTTCCATGAGCATCACGAATTCTACTACCTATTGATCACTAACTACTCCACCTACATCCCTAATCACGCAGTCAGTATTAGCAAAAAAATATAGATATATTGCTAATTATCTAGATAATAAAACTGTAGGAAGCATAATAACAAAGGCTGTCGCTAACTGTAGCAAAGATTTTCGATAGGACTGATGAACCACGTTTCATTTACCATAATTTATTGGCACTATGATCTCAATCGCATAAGACTGGTTTAAGACGTTTTACCTAGAAAAGGATTGTAGTTGTTCTAATTCACAGTGAACTATGTCATACGACTTCAAAATTTAACAACACTATTCTGGTAGAAGTGTATTTATCCAACAACCAAACTTGGTAACACTGGTTCTGTTATTAGTGAGAAACGAGGAGAACCCGAGTGAAGGAAGAGATATTGTGGTTTAGGGTCACACTAATTTAGATCCTTCTCTATAAATTTATCAAATTGCTGATGATGCAGGTGTACCTCATAGAACCGTGCAAAAAATTTTAAAGTCTAGCAAGATTGACCCAATGTCAGAAGAAAATTTTGTGAAAGAATTACTCAGAGGAACAACAATTAGAATTAGACACCATTCTTCTTTCTCGGTGAAAACAACAACAGAGAAAAGTGCAAACTAAAATCAATTTTTACGTTAGACTACTTAAAAACCTCTTTTCCAAATACTGAAATACTGAAAACACTCAGTGAATGAGCGAAATACATGCCTTATATCTTTAAAATATCCGCTATTTGGTGAAACGCTCAACAATCGCATGGCCACTGAAGAATAGGCTCATTTAGCTTTTTTTTTACGGAATATTCTGAAAGTTTGCACTGTGTTTTGCAAGTGTGCAACAAATTTCAGTTCTCAGACATCGCCTTCATATGATACGATTCTCTATGCCAGGCGATGGCGATCTCTCCGATACCTGGAAAAAGAAAACCTGTGAAATGAAAATATTAATACAGCTGGTGTTAAATGTGTAAAATGTAACAGGTGCATACGTGTGAAATGTTTTGAGTTGGTTGCAAAACTGTTTAATGGAGTTGGTTGATGCTGTATATCCTGCTGTGAAGAAGATAACAAGTATGATTCTCAACCCGTCGATTTAAATTATGAGATGCTTAAAAAAGAAAATGAGGGGTTAAATCATGAAATTTAGCTGTTGAAAAAGTTAAATAGTGATAAAGGATATACAATCCAGTTACAGAAAAAGTGGTTAGATGAACAGTCTAAAACTACTGTAAGTAACAAAAAATATGTCAACTCTTGAAAAACCAGGTCCATCAGTCAATAGTTCTTTTAGTTCTGTTTCAAAAAATCCTGCAGCAAAAAAATCAATACAGTACCAATACAAAACCAATACAATCTGCTATATTAATAATTAAACCCAAAGATAGCATACACAGCTCGCAAATTGAAAAAGACATAAAAAGCAACATTAAACCTTCGAATCTTAATATATGTATAAAAAATACTATATCAGTAGAAAATGGCTTGTTAATAAATTGCGAAAACCAGGATCTTTAAATAAACTGAAATCCGTTTTGAATACAAAAATTAGTAATAAATATTTTGTTAGCACACCACAGAAATTTGACCCCAGGCTAATTATTTATGTTGTAGGCAAATCTAACATGGAAAGCAATAATGCATTTATACTTGTATTAATAAGTCAAAATAATTTGCTGTGTACTAAGGAAGAAATAAAAGTTATAAAAAAATTCAACAAAGATAACTCTATGAACATAGTTACACAAGTGTCGGCAACAATTAAGAAACTAATTATGAAAAACAGATTAGTATTTATCGACTTGCAAAAGTGTAATGTGGCTAACAATTACGCTGTTCGTCGGTGTTTTAATTGTTCTCAATATAACCGTTTGAAATTTGAGTGTACTACCGTTATTACTTGTGCAGGCTGAGTGCGGAAGCAACATGAATTTAAAGATTGTCATTCCGATTGTAAACGCTGTATAAATTGTTTAGAATATAATAACAAACATAATGCAAACATACCCACAAATCACTCGGTAAAATATATCAATTATTGTCATGTGTATAAATTTAAGAAAGTAGAGGCTTTAATTTCGAAAACAAATTATTATGAATAGAACAAACAATAACTGTATTAAAATAGCGCACTTAAATGTTCTTTCTCTTTTACCGGGCTTTGCAAAGTTTGTGGACTTGCTTATTGAAAATGATTTTAACATTTTTGCTGTGTCTGAGAGTTGGCTCTCAGATAACGTATCCTCAGTTGTAGTATATATGCCAGGTTATAGACTATATAGTATGGATCGGTTAGGCAGAGGTGGAGGAGTAGGTTCTTATTTTAAATCAAATTTAAATTGTCAATTGTTAGAAACTGAAATTACGGAAGCAGAATTAGCACTTGAAAATCTTTAGATAAAAATTAATGGTTATCTTCTAGAACACGCACGTCTGAGATACCACAAAACTAATTATACCGACACACTCTACACATCATCAGATGTTCATTGCACAGTGTCATATCTTGTGCAAACATCCCTAACTACCCTTAAATAAATCAATAAGATTGCAACACTTCACATTATCCACCCGGTATTCATTTATATGGCTGTCTGTGTGTGTTGTATAAAAACGCTGTCAGGTGTCGCACGACGTTCTCCGATTTTGCCAGATTAATATAATTCAACCAAGTTAGGGACAAATCCCTGCCGTTTATTTTTCTAATAATGACAGTTTATGTTTAGATTGTTACAATCTGGCAACGCTGTTGGCCGCGCATTTCATTAATTTCACCTGTTGAAATAAAGTACATCTATCGCGGGGATTCACGTGAGACTCCGCGAGTACGTTTCCGATAATTTTAACTTCATGTTGACAATTTTCTTTTTAATAAAGTCTTCGCGAAAAAGGTTTTCGGGTTAGTATAAATAAAAAAGCTGAGAGCTGATTGGTTGAAGGCGTATAGGGACGCTTACTCAATGCTTAGAAGGCATTTTTTCATGAAGACGCCATTTTAGTTCTTTGTTGCTGCGTGACGATTGAACTTGGCAATCAATATATTTCAATATAATTTGCAATACAATTGTTAAAAAAATGTCGGAAACAGCGTGCGCGTCGAGTTGCGTTAATAAAGATTCACCTGTGCCTCGGTGTGATAAGTGTCGGGTACTTTTTTCATGGACACGGCATCGTACCGTGTCATTATAGTTGTCCTAAGTGTCCAATAAGGTTAGTGCCAAAGTCTAAGGATGATTTAAGTATGTTTCAATTTCAAATAAAACAAAAAAATATTCCTTGCCCTACAAAAATAATTGACATTTAGTGAAATATCAGTGATTTTCGGCTCACTATTACCCACCCAGCACCCCTATTCGCTCCACGATCCCGTAAGTTTCTTGGCTTATTTATTATTTGCACAACATTTTTTATATCACAAATTGTTACTACATCGTTTGTGGGTAAATTTATGCAAAGAATTTCGAAAATTTCCAAAAGTGCGTGTTCTAGAAAATTACCAAATTAATTTTGGTAGGTACACTTTGATACTCGATGTTCTTTATAGACCCCCACATCAAAATGTGCAGCAGGCAATAGTAGTTCTAGATAACATTGTCCCATCATTATTAACATCTTGTGATAATTTAATTATTCTAGGAGATGTAAACATAAACTTGTTTAATTTAGTAAACCCCATTACGCAGCTTTATGATTTCTATGGTTTAGTACAAATTATGAACGAGCCAACCAGGATTGCACTAAACACATCCACTCTACTGGATCCTATTTTTATAAGTAATTCCGATGTAGTAAATAAAAGTGGAAATTTAAATGCAGATTTTCTTAGTGATCACAGTTTGGTCCACTGTGTTATGTATATATTCCTAATTTTAAGAATAGTCAAAAATTTATTACATGTAGAATGTTTAATCAATTTGATCCAGTACTTTTTGATCATGTCATAAACACAGTGCAATGGGATAATATATACTACTTTAATAATATCGAGCAAGAAGTTTTGTTATTAACTTACTATATTACAGAACTTTTTAGTATCCATGCGCCAATGGGAACAGTCAGAGTAAGTAATCCTCCAGTACCATGGTTAACATACCCATTAAAGCTGATTTTAAAAGAAAGAGACAAAGCACTGTAATTTTGCCCTGGCTTCTATCCGTAAAAAAAAGGCAGCATATTTAAATTCATTGCAAAATAAAAATTCTGATCATGAACTATAAAGACGCCTAGAGCAATTATATTCATTTTAAACGTGAACATGTTGCACATATCTTCTAATTTGCAAAATGTAGAAATAAATGATTATTTTCTTCGTGTTTTCTGTAAAAATGGTAACTGTGATACAGCAATAGACTATTATAATAACACAAAATTTAGTAATAATTTATCATTCTCCTTTAGCCTTACATATACTTATACTGTTTATAATGCAACTAAGAGTATAAATTCGAGTGCTGCTGGAAATGATACAATAACATTACACATGTTAAAACTATGTATTTTAATCCATATTACACATCTTATAAATTGTTGTCCCTAACAGAGCTACTTTCTGTCGTTATGGAAAGATGCAATTGTTTGTCCGGTACCTAAAATTGCGAATCCTTCGTCCGTAGAGGATCTACGTCCTATTAGCTTACTGCCAGTTCTTTAAAAATTTTTGGAAAGAATTGTGTATGATTAGATAAATTCTTACCTCTTGTTGCATAATTTATATCCTTTATATCAATCGAGACTTCGTAAAGCACATAGCACCACTAGAGTTCTTTTGAATCTTAGTGACAACATCCTCCGTGCACTAGATTATAACATGGCAGCGATTCTAGTGTCACTAGATTGCTCCAAGGCATTCGACACGATTGACCACGTACTTCTTTGTGTTAATCTCAATTATTATAGATTTGATGAAATATCACTCCGGTTTTTTAATTCTTATTTGTGTGAACGTCGTCAAACTGTATCAGATTCAGAAAAAATATCTGACCTAAAATAATAATATCAGGTGTTCCCCAAGAGTCTATTCTTGGGCCACTTCTGTTTCTTGCATATTCTTCAGATATATTTAACGTCGTAACTAGTTCACATCTCTAGGCATTATGCAGATGACACCCAACTTCTTCATTGTTTTGACCCATTTGATTCTGACAAAATCTGCTAATTCAATCAACCAAGATCTAGACAATATTTATAAATATTCACAACGACATAACCTTAAGATCAACCCTAATAAATCGGTTGTCATTTTATTTTGTTCTGAAAGCAAGCGGCAATATTTAAAGTCATCTATTTAAATACATATTAATCGCGAAAATTTATCTTTCTCAACACATGCTGAAAACCTGGGAGTAATAATAGATGAATAGTTATGTTTAGTTATGCTTGTTTTCTATTACTGCGACATTATGTACTATTTCTGTTTGGATAAAGTTGCAAAAAATCTACTACAAATTTTGCAAAATTGTTGCTGTCGTTTTATTTATAATTTACGGAAATTTGATCATGTTTTTACCAAATATGTAGATCTGCGATGGCTAAAAATGGAACAGTTAGTCAAATTTCACTTTTTTTGTTTCGCTTAATCAAATTTTCCATCCCTACTTGTTTAAGAGATAAGCTAGTTTTTTGAGCTGCCGTTCACAATGTAAATATTAGTATCAGAATATGCTAACCATGCCACATCATAGTACTGCATTATCTAAACGGAGCTTTTTTTATGTGTCTGTAAATCTGTATAATTCTATGGATCCCATTTATAAAAACTTATTATCAATGAATGGTTTTTGTAAAAATATTAAAGTCTGCATTATTAATTCCAGTAATACCTAAGTGATTTTTGGGTATTTACTGTTTACATAGATTACATCATTATTTTCAGTTCCATAATTAGTGGTTATTTCGTATTATTTTATACATTAATTAGTCTTAACACGAATCTGTATGTAATTTCAAATGTATTATTATTACTTTCTTTTTTTCGGTTTCTCGATGTCGGTCAGTCCTCCCGTGGCCTCCGACGCCTCACGGGAGTCGCGCCGGCGCATCAACTACAGCCACTCCCCACATTCCGCAGGGCTAGTGACTGTAGATACCAGAATCGTGTGCCCTAAGCAGACGGAGAGAACCCAGAATGACCGCCTTCTGCATTTGACCTGCCAGCCACTCGGCTGGTTTTTGGCAGGCCGGTATGATCTTCAGTTCCGAGAGCAGCGTAGGCTTTATCCCTCCGAGTACACCGATAATAAGGACGACCATTTTGACCGAGTAGCCTGGGTACAGCACTTGGAGCTCGTACAGGATATCGCGATATTTGGTCCGTTTCTCCTCCTCCTTCAAGGTGATGTTTTTCTTCGCAGGTGCCGAGAACTCGATGACATACATCACCTTGAGTTGATGGTCGAGGAGGAGTATGTCAGGCTTGTTGGTTTGGATTAGCCTGACAGTCGGGAACGAGTAGTTCCAGTAAATCCGGCATTTCTCGTTCTCGACAACGGACTCAATATCTCCGGGGACGTAAGGCAGCACTGGTGTCTGGTCTACCCCGTACGAGTGCCTTAAATGGTAGTATAGCACTCGTAAAGCCACGTTATGTCGGTGGATGTAGGCCGAAATCGCATACTTGGGGCATGCAGAAAGTAAGTGCATGAGCGATTCCGGCGCCTGATGGCAGGTCCTGCAGTTGATATCAGGAACCTCTACACGCCACACGCGGCTACGGTAGACCAAGGTGTTGATAACACCATCCTGGCAGGCCATAATGAATCCCTCGGTCTCTGACTTAAGCCCGGCTGACCTTAGAAAGACGAATGTCAGCCTGGTCGATAAACCCAGTGTTTCTATGTTCTTATAGAAGACACCATGCTGGGGTTTATCGACATGCTGCCGAAACAGATTTTCCTGTTCGGCAGCTCTGATTCGGGCTTTCAGACGATTTGGCTGAAGTTCGATGACTTACTCAGCATCAGCACCTCGCCGGCCTCCTCGCCCGATATCAAATGCGAGACCGAGTTCATCTGCGGCTCTTTTTGCTGCCTTGAACAATCCTGCTCCCACTACTACAGTTTCGTGACGTTTTACAAACTGCAAGAGAGGATCTGAGCTCCTGAGGATGTTACATGCCATACTCAGTACTACTCTGCCATGCGTACACTCCAGGTTCAAGAGTCCTCGGCCCCCCGTTGACGTGGGAGGTACACACGAGGAACGGACGATCTATGATGAATACTTCTGTGAATATTCATCATTTTGCGGGTATCTCTGTCTAATTGGCGCAGCTACTCTCCACTTTGCTACTCCGAAGGAGTAGAGCAGAATCGGAACGGCAAGCATATTAGTTGCAGACACCTTGTTCTTCCCCGAAAGTTCGGAAGACCAAATCTTTCGGAGGCGGTGTCTGTACTTGCCGCGGAGAGAATCCTTTATTTGCGTTACATCTTGGATGTGCCTTTGTTGCACACCCAGATATGTATAGGTCTCTCCGGCATCCAGATGTCTTAGGATGCTTCCGTCTGCGAGCTGCGCATCTTCAGGGAATTCCCCGCATCGTCCTCTCTTGAGGTGGACGACTGCACATTTGTCCAACCCGAACTCCATACCAATTGCCCGCGTATATTCTTCGACCACCCTAAGAGCGTTTTGTAGTTCACGCTCTCCGGAGGCATAAAGTTTAAGGTCATCCATATAAAATAAATGGGTGACCTTATGCCTTCGGTCGCTGCGTGGCCCACATTGATATCCGCGGGTTTGGCGGAGCCCAGACAACGGTAGCAGTGAGATACAGAAGAGAAGAGGACTCAGGGAGTCACCCTGGAAAACTCCTCTTCTAAATACCACCTGCTCTGTCGTGACCCGCTGTGCACCTGATGTTATGGTGAAGCGGGTCTTCCAGAGCGGCAGCAGCTGTTCTATGCATCTCACTAGTGGTGCTGGTACCGCAAGACATTCGAGTAAGTACAACAATAGCTCATGTGATGTTGTATCAAATGCCTTGCGGTAATCAATCCAGGCCATCGATAGATTCCGCTTGTATTGCACAGAATCCTGTGTAATACAGCGGTCTATCAGCAGGCTGTCCTTGCAACCTGCCATGCCCTTCTTGGCACCACGCTGTTCGTGTATCTGCTGGAAGACCGGATCAACAGACCTCAGTGCCTTAGCATACAAGATACCTGTAAATATCTTGTAGCAGGAGTTAAGGCAAGTGATCGGCCTATAATTCCTCGGGTCGGAAAGATCCCCCTTTTTGGGGATAAGTACAGTACGTCCCTCGACGAGCCAGTCCGGACTCTGCTGCCCCTCGTTCAACCATGAGTTGAAAACTCGCGCCAGACGGCGGTGAGTGGAAGGAAATTTCTTCCACCACCAGTTGTTAATGCCGTCTGGGCCCGGGGCAGCGAAGTTCTTGGTACCAACAAGTGCTTGTTGGACTTCCTCCGTACTGATTGCCGGGCACACTTCTAGCTCTTCAAGATGTCTGTGGCATAGAGCCTCGAAGTGTGCAATTGCTGGAGTGTCGCTATTGAATGGACGCGTCGTTTCGTAGGTTCCCTTCCAGAAGGTTTTGACATCTTCTGCAGTCGGCGGATTCTCGACAACACGCTGTGGCTCTTGAAAGAGGCGAGAAGGATTCGTACGGAACAAATTGTTTTGTTCCATACTCCTCACCCGCCTCTTCAATGTTTTCTTTATTGCCATGAGCGCTCGGATCCTATCTAGACAGTGCTGCTTGATGGTAAGCATCACTGTCAGATTGAGAGTGTGGTGTTGACGTCTTAATCCGGCTGTTATGCGCCGGATTCTGGGAGTAAAGACTCTACCAGTCGTCTTATATTCCACCACACTCTAGATCCGAGAAGCATGTTGTCTGGCCGACTGTATCTTGCCTTCGATCTTCTGTACACGCCGCTTGGCTTTCTCAACCCCGTGATTGGTTGACCTCTCACGCGGGACGAGTTGCTTCGCGGCGTTGTACACGGCACAGTTGATTTGCCAGATGTCTGCATCTTCCGGAATTTCCTCATCGATGACCACGTCCATTCTAGCCAGGTCTTGTGGCTTTAGGTTAGCCCTGGTGTCAAGGCTAACCCTCGTCCTTAAGTCTGCGTCGGTGAACTCTAAAGGATGTTCCCCATCAGCTGGTAATTGCCGCGGTGGGACTGCGGCTGGCAGTTCTTCCGGCAGACGGGGTGCACTTACATAACCTGTCCTGTGCAGAAAGGATACTTGATCTCTCAGATGTTGTTGAGAGAAGACGCGATGCTCTGGATGCATTTCGCACCAAAGTGCATGCAACCGCGCCATGTATCCCCTTCGCTCAGGTTCGCTACTCTCGCGGCAGGTTAGCAAGTCATCCCGAAGTTCCCTCGTCCACTTAAAGCGTCCTTGTCCATTACGGTCGTTACCATTGAGATGTTCCGGTGAGGCCCCTCCCACTTGTCTCTGACCCCCATCCGATTGGGGTCGGTCGTGAGGGGCCCTTCTCCTTAGGTTATATGGAACCAGAAGGGAAAGGGGTACTAGGTGGTTAGCCTTGGTACCCCCCGGCCGGCATTTGTCAGGCAGAGTTGCCTCTGCCTGTCCAGGGTGCACCAGCGTGGAGGTTGCCGGTCCTTTGCATCCCTTACTACTGTTATTGTTGTTATTATTATTATTGTTGTTATTATTTTTTATTCTTTCTTTTATGTATCTTACTTATTTCTTTTTGTATTCTGCCTAGCTGGTTTACTAGGTAAGTAGTGTAAGAATGGCCATGTGGCTAAACTTCTCCTTGTAAATTGCTAAAAAAAGAATGTATACACATTTCTTGTATTGTATATTCTTTTTCTGAATAAAGTCAAATATTATTATTATTATTATTATTTTATATAAAAAAATTGTTTTTCAGTGAGTTTAATAATACACCGTTGTCGAACGGTGACGTCAGCAGCTCCGAATTGTTACCCAGTGCCGATTGATAGATGGGCACCGAGTTGAGTCGTTTAACAAAGTTTTCGGCTAATTGTTGTATTATTTTTGTTTGCAATTTTGTTAATGGTAATACTGTAAAATGGACAAAAAAAATAACTGTAACACCGTGTAATTTCCGAATATTACTGTCCTAACGCCAGATAAAACATTTATTTATTGTTAAATTAGTCAGCAGAAAGCAGAAAACCAAGTTTTAGTTAGTCGGCGTTTCGTGTATTTTGACAAATTCCCAGAACTATTTAAATTTGGTTTTCCTTGTAATAGTACATATTGTTTAAGAACTTAAAAACAATAACACTAAATAAATATTATTGTGAATAGTAATATGAGCAAACATCATTAAAATGAAAAGTTTCATTCTAGTTGTGGCAAAAAGCTATGCCTAGAGTCGATCATCAAGGCAGCAAAATGACTAAATATTGTTGTGAGTATATTATTGTTAGTTTTCTTTAATTTTAAATTAGAAAGAGATAATTTTAAATTAGTATTAACATTAGATATGAAAATTTTTATGTGTTTCAAGGTGATGAAAAATGTAGGAATTAAATTAAGACCCGGTGCTATTCCACATATCTTTGATTGTCAGGAAGACCTAAAACGGTTGCATAATGCCATTCGTTGTACAGCATTTTTAAAAAGATAAAGCTAAGCGGTATTAGATAAACCTTTCACTATCGCCAAATTAGAAGAATCTGCTTTTATATAATTAATATCACACATTTTTAATAAACACAATACCGTAAAACGCTTAGTAAACTAACAAATAGTATGTTCAGCTTAAATGTGTGGCCACCCTATATTAATCTCATGTATTTATTCCGGACGAACTTAACTAATAGAAGCTGCTGACGCCACTCTGACGTGCTAAGCCAGACACATTATAATACCTTCTACGGAAGTGGGATACACATTTAGGGGCCATGGACACATACCCAATGTCCGAGTATGCTAGGATTAATTTATTAGCTCCTCGACCGGAGATCGTACCCCGGACTCCAAATTCAAATTCAAAACAAGTTTATTTAAATTAAAATCAAAAAAACTGTGTATTGCCCTTGCCGGACACCCACTCCGTTGCCGACTGAGCATTCCCGCGTATGGTGGCGACGGAGCAATTGTTAGGTTGGGCGGAGCGGGGCCGGTCCAACCCGGGACACCAGGGTGAGAGGCAAGTGTCCTACATTCGACCACGAGTCATTCTATTATTCAAATGCAAATATCTCCCTCAATTTTCGTCAACCCATGAATTTTTTCGAGGCAGTTTATACACGAAACAAAAATTAAAAAAAAAAAATAAGAAAAATAGTTTTTCACTAAATGAGCCTACACTTATGGGAGTCACAATATGATCAGAGATATTATAGAGGTTTCTACTTAACCGGATTATCAATATTTTTTATTCTGAAATGTGAGTACAATTTTCGGTGAGATACGCCGTCTAAATTAGTTACCAGTCGTTGCAAATCTAAAGCAATAAAAGAGTTTTACTTGAATGTGACTTTCTGCAATCTAGTAAGATATTTACTGTTGGCTTCATTGCATTTCCCAAATGCTCCATTAAGTTTAAGAGAAATTCACTCTGCGCTGATTTGCACGCTTGTTCAAATGCAGTAAAATACCGCATACCTATCCTAAATGCCCAAGTGGTCTCAACCAGCCATTTGGATTAATTCGGCTTTAGTACGGAAATAATGTGATGTACTTAAAAACAATTTACCTCGACGTTTAGACACAGTTTATTAATTTTACTTCATTTAGACAAGAGCAAAGAATTTGTACAAATTTAGTCCTTTAATGAGGGTTCATTTTAGATGAGAACTACGGACATAATGACATATTTGCTTCATTGTTTAAATTGGTAATAAATTAAATATTATATTGAAGGGTATGTGAGTGAATGTATAACGAAGAAATGATATTAATTTTAAATCTGGTAACTCCTTTGTTAATTTATAATTAGTTTCGAAACAGCAACTGTTTCTTCGGAAGGACACGTAGGCATATTTATAATTAGTGTGAAGTAAAATAATGTAAGTTTGGTTATAAAGAATACAGTACTTGAGAAAAGTTGTGTATGTACACAATGAACCGATCAAATCTGAGAAATCAGATTCTTCAATCTACCAGTGCATATGTTTTAAAAATTTGTTATATAAAGAAATATTCCTTAGTAATAATTATTGTTAAATATATTACTTTCGATTCATGTAATATGAAGCAATGAACAAGTTAAAACAGTCCAAATTTCACAAATTCGAAATATCAATAACGTCAAGTTTATAGCTTACATTTATATTCTAAATCATCTCCTTCAAAAGTGTATTTATTAGATCCTTTATAAATAAATACAAAAATTTCAGTTTCATTTGAAACATGTACTAAGTTCATTCAAGTTGTACAACAAAACTAAGTCACTTCGCATGAGCAAAAGTTTAATCAGCTGTGAACTGAATAACCTGATTTGCAAATGCAAACTATTTAACATTCTTAGATGATTGTTTTAGACTGTCCTTTAATAAATATAAAAATATGTCGGAAGAGTATGAACAAGAAGTAAGAGAGTCTCTGAAAGGAAAAATAAAGGAAACTAGCAGAAAAGTGAAGGTTCATTGAAAATAAATTATCCAGGGAAAAAAAAGGCGTCAAGTCTACGGACTTAAGACACTTTAGGAATATAGTTTAAATTTGGTTGTCATTTTACAATTGAAATAGTGTTTTGAAAATATTCTATAATTTAAAATGAGTGTGTCTAAGTCCATTGTTACAAGATGTTTAATTAATTGCCCCATTTTTGTCCTCCTGATGATTTAACTGTTTAGTTTTACCAACAATCGAAGATAACATAACTCAAAATGCAAAAATGTCATTGCTTCGTGCAACGATACAACTTTTTTAGAATAAGTTGAGAACGACATTGACGAAATTTGGAAAAAATCTTTAATTCCAATACTGACAAGGGATTGTATTTTGCAACTGATTCCTAGTTATCACAATGATTATTTAAAATTATTACGTTTTCTAAAGGCTTAACGCAATATCAATTATAAGCATAAGTTAATGGGTTTAGAGACAATACGCATACCACTTTATCGATATTTACTTGTTCGTACGAACTGCCGAAAAGTCCCTGTCAAAGAACAAAGATTCATATTAGATCAGAGATCCGGCAGAAAAATGATTATAGAAGCAATCGACTTTGTCAAATGTGAAATAGAAAAATAGTGACCGAAAGATAAACTAAAATAGCGCATGAAAATGAACAATCGTCTACGTCTAGATGCTAATTGGATTTGCATATGAAACACATTGAACAAATGGAAGTGAAAATGTTAGGACATGACAGAGGAAAGGATTCATCTAATCCTTTATCCAATGTTTGAAAAACCTAGTATCTCTGAATCCTCTCACACTGGACCAATGGTGAATTTAGAAAAATCAGATAACTTAAAAATTTTAGCTCAATTTGTGTAAAAGCTTTTGCGCCGATGTGGCTCCCAAGCTAATATATCTAACACTGATCTTCAGAAGCTTACAACCAATGGTGACTTCTCTACAATTGAATTTTTTCGTTTTCCATCTCATGCCATAAACATGCCGTCGATAAGTGTGTTAGATTTATCACAGAAGCCTCTAATTCAGTTGAGGACCAAGACGCTAGAGTTGGTTTAATACCTACAATACATTGATCCAGAAATATTATGCAAAAATAAATTTTGAGTTACTTAGGAAAATTACGCGATTTTTTCAATTTTTAGTATATCTCAGTCCTACACTGTATAAAGAATATACGTTTTACTGTATCATTATTATACAGGGTAGGGCAATAGTGCGTCTGACTTTGATATCTCGAGTTTTATGGTAGCTAGAAACTTGATTTAAAAACATAAGTAAACTAGATGAAAATGTCTATAACCGGAAATGTTTTCGAATATACAGGGTGAGCCAAGACGATTCTATTAAGTAACATTTTTTTAAATGAGATGCCGTGTATATCAGAACATTTATTGAAACCTCTTTGTGGCCTCCTTTCACTCCTGTATTATCACTTGGATGTAATGATTTTTTCTGTTCAAATTATACCATTTACACGTGTATATTAAAAATATCACTACAAACTATCGATTGTAAGAAAAAATATTTTAATACCAATTATGAGACATCTATGTGATGATACTCAGTCATTTTCAGTTCCTAAAAATATACAGGGTGGCCAAAAAGGATTTTTAAATTTACTACTTTTTGAACTGAGTTTTCTCAATTTTTTCAAATGGAAAACCCTGTATATTTTTTAACGATGTGATGTAGGATTGAAAAACAAACATTTTGTATACGTACATTCCTATGGCTATTTGTGACCATTTTAAATTTATTGAACAATAACTGCAAAATTCAGCAATAAAAATTAAAAATGAGGGTTTTATTCAAATAATTCAAGAGATGGTATTATAATAAGCGTGCAAAATGATGCCCATAAAAACATCACACCAACAAAAGTCCAAAATTTGAAGGAAAGGATAATAAATGCTTTTGGAAGTATCACTCCGGCAATTTTATGAACAGTAGAAACCTCATTCCAAAGACGCATAGAAATGTATGTGTCAATCAAAATGGGCAACATGTGGAGTACGTTTTATAATATCTTGAATTACAAAAAAATTTATTGTTAATTTTTATTGCTGTATTTTGCGTTATTGTTCAATAAATCGAAAATGGTTACAAATAGCGATAGGGATGTACGTAAAATAATTTTCGTTTTTCAATAATTCTACATCACATTGCCCAAAAAAAATTGAGAAAATTCAGTTCAAATGGTTGTAAATTTAAAAATTATTTTTGGTCACCCTGTGGAGTGGAAGGAGGCCACAAAGAGCTTTCAAAAAACTTTCTAATATACATGGCATTCCATTTAACAATATGTTATTTGACCCTGTAGTCGTCTTGGCTCACCCTGTATACTTAAAAATTATTTATTATAGACTTTTTTTGTCTAATTTATTTATGTTTTTAAATCAAGTTTCTAGCTATCATAGAACTCGAGATATCGAAGTCGGACGCACTATTGCCCCACCCAGTGTACCACTTAAATACTTTGTTTTATTATTTTTACCCTTACACGAATAATAACAAAATACTCTAAAAATGTACTAACTATTAGACAATAGAGGGCAGAAGATGTAAATGTGTTAATGATTTATGTCACTGTCTTAAACAACGTAATACAGTCGAACTTCTATATCTGTAAATTCTCTGTAACTCGAATATGTTTCTGTGCCCTAGTGTATACTTCATTTAAGAAGTATTTGCTTTAACTCAAATTTTCTCTAACTCAACGAGTTTCGAGGAGACTTAGGATTTTCGAATTACAGAAGTACAACTGTATATAATAATAACGATTTAAAAATTATGTTTTACTAATTAATCTACATATTTTGTCCATCCATTTACTCTTTAGGTAAAATATTAGTATTAAAAGGTATGGGAAAGCCTTTACGTACTTCTATCAATAAAGTTAAGTATAATTTTTTTTTCGGTTCGCCGGCGCTGGAAGTTAATTGTTATTATTACTATTACTATTACTTTCAACTTGATTAAACATTACGAATATAAATTATATACTCACCCACAATAGTAAGATAAACAGGATGTCCAACAGGAGGCGTCGTACTTATTTGACATTCATAGATACCCGAATCCTTTTTTTGTGGGTACCTTATTCTAAGTGTCCACTCCTCTGTGTGTGGTGTATGTATTGCCTCAAATCTTTGGTCAGATGTGTATGTGTACCTTCCTACGGTTAGGAGGTGAATATCACGATGCCTCACCCATGATACCTGCAACAAGAAATTTTTTAAGTAACAGGAGATTCATCATTTTTAGGGAACCCGTATTATTTTTCGTTATACATTATGTTTTAAATTATAACCATGTATTATTGTTTATCTTTTAACAGCATGTAACATTATTTTTATTTACTTTTTTTTTAATTGTGTTCAAGTACGTTGGAAACTTTGTCAAGTTATCTGACTTGTCTTTTGGACAATACAGTTTATTATCATTATTATTATTATTATTATTCATTAACTACAAAACTTCCACTTATAGCATTTTTGTGTGGCTTTTAAGATCTAATATGGTATTTATCCTAAACCAGAATGCTCTTCAGAGACTCTACTACACTGAGGGAAATATCTAGCTTGAAATGACTAAGTAGCCTTAGTTTTTTTCAATTTAATAAATATTTATTATTCTGCATTATATTTAATTCAGACAAATAATTATTTTTCATAATTTTGTTATAATAAGCATATTTCGAAGATTGGATTAATTGACAAAACTAAATAATTTATTTCAGGAATTCTCTTGGTATTTATTGTTTGTAATTAAATAATTATTTATAAGAAATAAATTTACTCATGAATAACACAGTTGTATCTGCCACATTTATTGCAACATTATATTTATTTCATAGAAAGAAATATTTACTATTAAAGTTTATACCCTAATAGTGGAAATAAATATTTAATTCTAATAAGAAATATTTATTCCTCATTAATAAATTTGTTTCTGAGAACTAAATGTTGGCCCTCTACCGGCGAAACCGCGGTAGCGCATTAGACAAGATTCAACAAGACGCCATTGTTCCCTTTTTCTCCTTGTGTTAAGTGTTGTGTCCCTTTCGATAGATGTATAGTTTATTAGAAGAATATGGGGCTGGAAAGCCTCAAAGAAATTTATAAATGTAAGTTTTTAATGTTTGTACGTGGTAATTTGTTTATCATAGCATATTAAGGACCTAACCTAGCCAAAAACTGTTTAGTTGTGAAAATTTGTTCAGTTATTTATTTTTGTTATTTTTTTAATAAATATGTGTAAATATTTTTCATATATTTAATTTTGTTTACCTTTAACACAGACATTTGTTTGTCTGTATCCTTAATCTGACACATCAGTTAAAAATTACAAAAACAGGCGGTAAAGAAAATTAAAAATTAATCTTTATTTGAACTTTCTACTATTATTTCTAAGTTAATAATAAACTCACTTATTTGGTATTTTTGAAAAATTCCAGTTAAGCACATTACAGTCAAAATAAGAAAAGAATAAAAAGGAAAATCTGTACTCAAATATATCGGTTTAGAATGTTCTTTTTTATTACTTTCTTTCTTGCATAACAATAAATAGATTATTTTTTTATCTAGGTGTTATTTATAGACTATTATTTTATATTAGTATTACCATACAATCTATAAGATATTTCGCAGTAATTTTCATTGTATTATTTTTTCTTGTTCATTTACGTTTTATTTTAAAGATTATATCCTTGCATCAATTCAATGCAAAACTTTTACACGGTTTAAGCGGTTATAATGGCTGCATTTCCTGATATTTACAATTTTCCTGAATTTTCTCTTAAAATTTGACATGGAAATCCAGATTTAAATATAATAAATTTGACGTTTAACTGATTCTAATAAGACACATTAGTTAAAAAAAATTTAGAACTTTATTAAGCATGAATACCTTAACACCTATGGAAGAAGAATTAACATAATAGATATATGTTTTAACGTCATCTTGTCTATGGAGATATTATAAAGTTATAGTTCATGAGAGTAATTGATTATACTGATAGTGATATATTTTATGTGTACCGACATCTACGCAAAATTATATAAAAAATTATATGATATCTACCCTATCATTTTTTAGAATATGTTTTATTATAAACAACTTGGGAAGCATACATGTTTCTAATATAAAATACATTTTAATTTCACAAATATATATCTACCATAACGTTGCTTTAACAACAAAACATCGAATGTGCAAATTTGCCGGTTTCAACTTTTCTGTTGGAAAATAATATATATTTTTCAGTCTGCAGTGCCAAAATCGCAAATGCGAATATTGAATATTTTTGAAATATTTTTATACTAGGAAACTTATACCTATAGTAGAGTTCTGGATAATTCATTAAAACTTAAAATTTTATAATAGTTTAAAAAAAGGCATGTTAGGTCATACTCTAGGTAAGCCTTTGTACTCATATAAAGGTATTATGGTGTCCTTTCAGACTATTTACGTTTAAGCAGACTTAGAAATAAGTTTTGAGGATACCTAATAGAGCATATTAAAACTAAAATTGTTACTTGATATTACTTTGCTATAATTCTGAAATAGTATCTTATTTCAAATAAAAAGTTTCAGATAACATTTTTAGGAAATTTTATTTTTAATACTGAAATTATCCAAAGGTGCTATATATATTTCCCAAAGTCCGTTTTAGTTGCCATTTTGCTACTGCGACAATATTCCATTGTAAAAATATGTAAAAATTTTAATAAAACGTATAAAAAAATATATCGTTGTAATTGTATTGAATGAGAAACAATTCCGTGCATTTTTTATCGGGTAAAATTCCACATACATATTCAGTTTTCGTTTGTTTGGCTCATAGGTTGAAAACAAAATACATAGAATATATAAATTTAGTAAATACGTTTCTGGTTAATATTGTATAGTAGATATTTAACAATGTATTTGTAATACGAACTGATGCAGCTTAACTGCATACTGTTATTGGCATAATGACATGCGAGTGAAATTTAACATACATTGTAATTAATTATCCGCCTTTTCAGATATTCCCACTATAGTTTCGTGTAAACAACATTGTTTTTGCACTAGAAAATACTTCACTCTGATAATCATAACAATATTATGAAAATATGGAAACCAAGAATCCTTGTTATGTGCTGAAGATCGCTACAATATTAATAATGAGTAATAAATAATAGTTATGAATTTTCTACATTTGCACGTATCTATAGATGTAGATGCTCCAGATTTTGTGGAAATGGGCATCAGTAATCAATCTTACAGTTTATACGGTTTTTGAAATAACAAGGAATAAGAGGTGCATGTAAGTCCATCAAAACAGTGATATTCTGATTTAAAAAATTTGCTTTAAGGCGGGGCTTCATCAAACTGTGCTAGCCCGGGGTGACGAGCCGCCGAGTTTTGCAAAAAGATTTGTAAAGTAATATATGGGGCAAAGCCGCCAAAAGTCATGCCAGCGGCACGCAGTTTCCGCCAGCCTTACCTAGTTTGGTGAAGCACTGCCTTTTGATTCTGTAGTATACAAATCATCCATGATATGGATTGTAAATTGGCATATCAGTATTTTTCCTTTCTTATACCTAATACTGGGAATTATAATAATCGTGATTTTTTTCTACCACTAAAATTGTAACAAAGCAAATTTTTATTGGTTTTCTTGGTACATGTCTTTGAATTGAAAATATTTCGCTTAAGAGAATGACAGTCACAGAATTTATGATAGGATGTAACATACCGTGGTCGAAACTAAACAATACACTTTTCAGACAATTTTTGGAAAAACGTATTAGTGGCAAATGTAGCAATGTTAATGTGCCTTTAGGGACTACACTAAGAGAAAAATATTTATCAACGTAGTGTGAAAATATTAGGCAGAAAATTTCTTCTGAGCTTAATGGGAAGTAAATCTGGCTTAGTGTGGAAGAAACCACTAATGCTTGCGGATTTCAGGTAGCGAATGTTTTAGTGGGTGCGTTGAACGAAAATTGTTCAATAATCGGGCACTTGATTGCCTCTAAAGTTTTAGAAGCTACAAATTCTCGCACTATAGCGGAAGTAGTAAATTCAAGTCTACAAGAGTTTTGGGGTGACAAATATGCAGAAAATAAAGACAAGTTCTTATTATTTCTCACCGATGGAGTGAATTATATGCAAGCTGCAGGAAGAATGTTGAAGGAAACATATCAGAATATACTTCATGAAACATGTTTAGCACATGGGCTTCACATAATTGCTGGAGTTATTAGAGGGTGCTATTCTAATGTTGATAATTTGATATCTAGTGTAAAGAAAGTTTTTTTAAAGCAACAAGTCGTGTACGGTTATTTCATGAAATTCTACCAAATATTCCATTGCCTCCAGAGCCCATTATAATACGATGGGGAACTTGGCTAGAGGCAACATCGTACTATTACTGTCATTTTGAAAATGTAAAATCCCTAATACAGCAATTAAATCCAAATGTCGCAGTTGTTATTTCACAGACGCAACAGGCATTTATGCATCGAACTATTCAAGAAAATCTGGAGATCAAACACGGAAGTTTTTCACGAATTCCTCTAGCCATACGGGACCTTCAGTATTGATAATATACTTTTATTCTTGTAACCGGCAGTGAAAAATACTTGTGTGTGTAGTTTACGGTTAAGTACATCCCCATTACCTCTTTGAGAGAGTGTTTATCATAAATTGACTATCAACTTTGGATAATACGGAATTCGCTAAAAAAAGAATTTCAAAGCAAGATATCGTTTCATATATGCATGCAAATCTAACACATAACCATCTAAAGCCAACCTTGGTTTTACGTCACATCCAATTGGTAAATCCTACCTCTGGTCATCAATTTAATTCGGGTGTAAAAAGCAAAGAAAAAAATTAAATTTGAACATTCTTTATTTTAACTACAACATGGACACAACGCCATATAACTGCCAAAGAAATTTTTTTCTTAATTACATTGGTCCTAATTATATTTGTTTCTGGATTGACAGGCTCTCTGCCGGAATAAGCAAATATACTAAGTTATCTTCTAAAGTGAGATTTTTCTTTTAATTTCTATTTGAGTAATGGTTTAATTGAGATTTTGTTGATTTGCGTGATTAATGAACTGAACGTTTTTCATTTCCAAGTGAGAATCTCTTCTACTAAGTTGAGTAAGTAGTGATCAGTTGTTAGAAGTCTCTATCAAAACATTTCCTTAGAATTAAACCAATGGACATCAGTACATATACGTAAAAATTGTTCAGAAACGTGTGAAAATTCTTTGTTGCTATGTAAGTATGAATTACGTTAATCACGATTGTTTACTTATTGGAAAAATATTGTGGTTATTTACTAATTATGGTGTGAAGTAACAAAGTGGTATTTTGTCACTTTATAGCACCCTTTACTACAGCAGCAGTATTTTAAACTTTTTTATTTCGGTACGGTCTTGAGTCCTGTTTTAAAGTATAGGAACACCGCTTTATTCTGCGGTATGATAGAAGCTAGGATAACTCAGTGAGGAAACGGTGTGACCAGGGGTCTGTGCTGAAGAATAATTCTCGGTGTACAAACAGGTTTACTACTTATATTTTTGCTTTAAATAAAAGGTAGAATTTCACCTTTACGTACTCTATTTTATTTAAGAGTTTTAATGCAATGTAGATACTAAGCTATATTGCAAATAAGTAACCAAGAAACCAAGCATGAGACAAAGATACTGCTAAAGCGGTGATCAGTTGTATAAAGCACAGCTAAGTTATGGATACTACTACTATGGTATTACTATCATCAGACAATATTTAAATATTTACTACAAGCATCTACAAAAGCAAGTAAGCGATGATTCAAAATAAAGCACAGTTACGGCAGCTACTACAATTGGTATTTACAGCAACCGGTTAATGACTATAGTGACTAGTGCTTAAGTCGGTGTTGCGGTAGGCGGTCGGTGCAGCAGGTATATTCAGTGGCAGGTGGTTATGGAGTACAAACAAGATACAAGTGCAGGAAGTTAGTCCAGGGACTGGCGAAATATTTGACTGTCTAATCTTTAGATTAGCCCCTAATGTCCCTTGTTAGGGTTTCATGGCTACATATGGTAGATGGAACGATTTGTATTTTACAGCTCAGAGATTTTTTCCACAGATCGAGGCTTAAAAATCTCACTGGTGTCACTTCACGTGCACCTGATGAAATCATTTCGATAGATCGAGGCATAAACATTTCACTGGTACTTTAATGCAACTATGACTAACATGGGACCTTTTCCACAGATCGAGGCATAAAAGTCTTATTTTTACGTCAATACTAAATAAATATGACAACCGAATATTTCCTGGGCTTGTCTAGCTAGCACAGAACATCAGTTTTACTAACTCGAGTTTTTATTGGTTACTAAACCAGAGATGTGCGTGAGTGACAGGAGATATTCGAAGTTAAGTTTCGTTAGCTAGTGACAGCTTAGAGAAATCAGTTATCAAATCAACTTCAAGCTTATTTTCTGTACAAGTTAGTTTTAGAGAACACAGGTATCGTACGGAATAGCATTCATTACCTCCCGGGGCACCTAGTGAGATTTTTTCCACAGATCGAGGCATAAAAACCCACTGGTGTCTCTTTTTCAATTTATGCTCAAATTTGGGCGAAAATAATGGCTACCCGTGCCAAACGACATTTTAGCATGCTCGGCGCATCGTATTTAAACAAATTCCCTGCATTAATTCATATAAACTAAGGTAAATAAAATATTCCAAGTCTGGGAATCGCTTTCTCATAATTTTAAAACTGTATTTCTGAAAAAAAATCTAAAACGCTCATGTACTAATGTTTAAAATAAATCAATTAATAAATAACTTATCAGGTAAATTATTAAAACAAATAGAAACATATTTCTTTACCATGAATAAATGATTTCAACTTGATGTGAAATGAAACTAAATTAAATTAAACTACTTTCGTCTTACTTGATTAAGTACAAACACAATAATAGATTTATCATTATATTACAAACTAAGATTACCCTGAAAAGAAATCGGTTTGAAACACTTATGTTTGAGAAATGATTGTTGTTTCAAATACTGGACTTATTATAAATTTAACTTTGGTTGGTTGAAAATGGCTTTAAAAGAAATATTAACACAAGTTATCGTATACAGGGTGTCCCAAAGTGAACGAAATACCCATTCATGTCTTATTACAATAGAAATCCATTACCGGAAAAACCACTTTGTTACAAGGAGTGTTGGTAATTTGGGGATTTTAAGGATACTTTTACTTAAAAGCTTACTTGGAAGTTACTAAGAAGGAAAATATTTATACATCCTCTCATATTATACTGTCTCTTTCTTTGGTTTATTTCAAAATCACCCTGTATAAATGAAATTAACATTTTTAAAAGAAATTATTTACCTCCGTAACTTCAAATTGCATACGAAGATGAGAAAGTAATGTCGGGGTGCACCTAGCTGAGACAGATTTTTTTATAAATGGACAGAGAATTTACTTAATGTAATATTTTCTCGTTGCCACACAACGCGCATAAGGGGCAATGAGAAAATATCCTACATTTTAATTAACTAAGTAGTTGAGATATGAGCATGAATGTGTAAAGCCGTTATAAATTACCATCAAAATCTTGATCTTCTCGTTGGCTGAGCAAAATTGCACTTGAACATAAAGCAATATTGATAAAATTTTTGAACCTCCATCGCTCTATATCCCTAAAATTTTATATTTTGCTATTTAACAACTAAAGATCGTTTGAAAAAAAGATCCTTAAAACGTTTTCTTGAAATGTTTCTTTTCACGGTCTTTCCCCCTTGAATATCAGCAACTTTGCCACACATTACTTGATGATTTATAAATTTATATCATATAAAGAAAAGTGATTAATCTTTAATTACGATTGCCATCTAGTATAAAATATTTTTACCAAATAGATGGAAAACCTTCTTAACCTTCCACTACATGCAACCGATATCACAGATCGATCGCTTCAACTATCATTGATATTTTTTTTGTGGGCAGTTGGCGCAGCCGATAAACACAATACCTTTCAGTGGGTGACAAATGAGGCTAAAACGATTGTAGTAGTTTTCATGAAGTTTTGTGAAGTGAATAATTTCATTAAACGATTCTGGAGACCGGTGCGTGTACTCGTATGCAAAATTTATTTGGTAGCTATTTCATCAAAGAGAAATATGGGGTATGCTACAAGTAACGGAGGTAGCCAATAGGCAAGTTTGATGGAAAGGAGGATGTTTTTTGTGATCATAAAAAAAGTGGAAAACCACATATTTCTGTAATCACTGCAGCCGGTATTTGTGTTTAGAACATCGGAGAATTTTTCCAATTTAGTACATTGCGATTGACACTAGTAGATGGAGATACTATCGACTCGGTACGCCACTTGTGATTGTGAAATCGTGGCGTGTACCTACTTCGGAGTGATGAAATCAAAAAACCAGAAACCGGTCAGCAAATGGCATACGCTATGATCTCAAGAAGGATTTCCATTTATTTGTTAAAAATCCTGTGCTAGTGGGCAATAAAAATGAAAGCATAATCACTTTTCTTTGTTTGAGACAAATTTATAAAGCTCAAATAGTGTGTGTGGCAACTTTATTTAGACTTTAATTGAGTGAAGTGAGAGGATTACGACTTTGTTATTTGGGTATTACTTTTAGCATTTATCAATGTTTTGTAAATTAGTCTTACATTACATTAGTCTTAGGTATTTTAATTTTTATCATATCTTTCATAATAATAATAAAATACAACACTGACGTAGTTTTTCACGAAACACCAAAACCCTATATATTGCACTCGACGCGCGTTTAGTCAACCAAGTTGGCATCATCTGGAGATGATTAAAACTAAACTTATGCTAACAATCTACCCTATTTATACCTATTGTCACGTTTCGGTGAACCGTGACCCACTAACCAATAAAGCGGGCTATTTGGGATAGGCCCTCTGTCACTATTCATACTATTTTTACACTTTATGATTTCCAAACTTTCAAATGCATCCAGCTGTCTAGTATTTGTTACATTCCTAATTAATCTAAAATTGCTAATATTTATTTTATGGTTGTTCTCAAACGCATGTTGGCTACACTAGACTTATCTGTTCTACCATATTTGAGATGGGCCATATGCTCTTTGAATTTAGTTTGAATTGATCGTCTAGTCTGCTCAACATATTTTTGATTACAGTCCTTACACCTAATTTCGGAAATCCCCGACTTCTAGTTTGTTTCAACTTTATCTTTTGGATTGCCTAAAAATTGTTGTAATTTGTTTCCCGATAAATGAATCACTGTCATACCTATATCTTTAAAAATCTTACCAATACCACGGGTGATACGAGGATTGAATGAATTCGATACAAATTTCTGATTTTCTCTTTAATTTTAAAAGGCCGAAAAATTTCGAAGCGACTCTTTAAACTTTCATTTCCTAATAATTTTACCAATTAAAGTTACAGAGTATCCATTACTCGCAGATATATCCTTAATCAATGCCTTTTCTTTTTCAAACCTCTCCTTATTGAAGGGGAAGCTTAATAGACGATGGACTAGAAAATTAATACTCGCCATTTTCTGTTGAGCACAATGGTAAAAGTCTTTAAGGATATGTGTTAGAGTACTGGTATCTTTTCTGTACATGTCAAATTCTAAGATTTTCATTTTCACTATTTCTAATTATTAATACATTTAAAAATGGTAGTTGTCCAGAGTTTTCAATTTCATATATGAATTTAACTGACGCGAAACGACTGTTTCATTTAGATACAATGTTGTCAATATCAGCGATTTTTGTATCGAACAAATACTTAAGCCAAACCCTGGGGAAATACTCGATTTCTTCTTTTGCCTCCATCTCGAATCTGTTCATGAAGAGACTGGCAATGAATGGTGATAAAGAGTTACCCATTGCTGCTCCTTCATGTTGTTTGAAGAAATTATCGTTGAATCGAAAACAATTTTGTTTCATGCAAAGTTGACTGAGATTATTTAATTCGAGTAGATCCTTAAGATAGCCCAAGGTCTGTGGTATCAGAACACTTGGAAATAATGAACAAACATCAAAGGAGATCAAAATTTCACCTCGTTGCTATATTTTTCGTCTTATTAATGAAATCGTTGGAATTAATCACAGAGAAACTAGGTGGTGTAATAGGTAAATTCTCGATTTCCTCTGTTAGCCATTTTGATAGGTGGTAAGTCGGCGATCCGATTGCTGAAATAATACAACTTGCCTGGTTTATGTTTATGCAAGCAGTGCAATCTAGGTACACTTAGGTTAGATATATGTAACTTCCTATTTAACCTGCCAAAAATTTTATTGGAAAAGCGTTTTTCTTAAAAACAAACTACCTGCTCAAATTATTGAGGATTATGTCCTATTTTTCTCCACCTGCCTGAAAACTGTCATGTTAAAATGCTTTATTATAGCGTATATACTTTTTTACGACAAATGTGGTAATACGGATTTAGCTCATACAAGTTTTCATATTATCCATATTAGCAGTATTATTTCAAGCTTAAGCGTGAGCCTAAATATTCAAATTATGTGACAATTTGCCAACAATTTTAAAGCATCATAAAACGCATTTCGTGGCTAATGTGAATAAGGGCTTATGTACATTAAATTGATATTTTAATAGCATCTTTAGTGAGATGCAAATTATGTTGAGAGTATGATTAACGATGTAGACTTTCTTAATTATGTTTTATTATTTAATTTTTCAAGGGTAATGCAACGTTTCAATAATTTTAAAAAATTTAGGGCATTTAAATTTCCTTGCAGAAAATTTGCTTATTTTAATATAATAGAAATTTATGTTTTGTATCTGACAGTGGGAATCCTGGACTTCTAACGAGTCTTAGATCACAGATAAGCCGCCATTCTAATATACAGGGTCATTTTATTTATTACCATTTGACAATACTACATATCTGTAGTTATAATATAAATGTTATAAATTCTTTCTTCAATAAAAAACAGAAAAAAACTTTCTTTCCTATTTTTATTTTTAGAGGACTTTCAGCCATGAACAATGTATCCTACGTGTCGTCCGAGTTTTCGAACTTTTTCAATACAAAATTAGCGTTATAAATAGCCTCGTGGACAGGGCCATTTTATTATCAGATAAACTGTTTCAAAAAAGAAAACATAATTAAAATCCAAAACATTCTTTTAAATAACTTTTACCCACCAGCTTTTATGAATAAGTATATTCAAAAGAGAATACACATATTAAATAACAAAAACAATAAAAATCAAGTTGACATAGATTTACAACCTAACTGCTTAGGACCCATATTTAACAACACAAACCAGGACAAAAATCGAAAACAATCCAAATAAAGACAAAATATACATATCAGCACCACAAGTATCAGAGAAAGTTCAGAAAGAGTTAGGTAAATATAACATACAATTAGCACACAGAAATGATAATAGCATAAAAAATAAATTACATTCAAAACTAAATGATCCAATAGAGAAATTAAATCAAACCCATGTTATTTATAAAATTGGTTGCTCAGATTACGATAGGTGTTACATTGGACAAACCCAACAATATTTAAATAAACGTATAAATCAACATAAATTATCAATTAGAAATTCCATAGCGACTCCTAATTCTTGCACCACAGCATTAACTGAACACACCGTAAATAATTTACATAATTTTAATTTTCCGAATACAATCATACTGCATAAAGAAAGAAAAAACCAAAGAACGCATGTTTTTGGAAATGGCCGAAATACAAAACAACAAAAAAACAGTAAATTATCAAACAGATATAGAAAATCTAAGTAACATATATCGCAATCTTATTCAATAGTAACAATTTTTATACATCCTGTATATGTGCTAACTACAAAACCTCTTCTCAACGGCTTCCCAATATCATGAGAATGTTTACAATAATTCTGTCACTCGGACCATCAGTATAAGTATACTATCAGCTGTTATAATTACCTACTCTTAATAAGAAACACATCAACGACGACACAAAATACTGATCATTCTCTGCCTAACTCGTCGAACTACACGTACATCACATACCTACCAAATAAAAAATGATGAAAAACAAAATAAAACCAGCCCATACAATGAAATTAAAATAGGAAATTTATTTTATATTAGGTAAGAAAACACTTTTTTAGATATGTATTCTGTCACTAATCTAATTTACGACTTATGTAAAACTATTATTTTTAGCTTTTAACCTTGAAAAAGTCCGAAAACTCGGACGAAACATAGGATACATTGTTCATGTACCTGGCTGAAAGTCCTCTAAAAATAAAAATAGGAAAGAAAGTTTTTTCTGTTTTTTGTTGAAGAAATAATTTCTACCTTAACAGCCAACAACTTGTAAAATATCATCTATAAATGTTATACGTTCATATACGATTTCTCGTGTATCTTTACATACGCTTTTAAATTAAAATTCAGAAATCTAAAAACAAAGTAAATAAAAGTTACAATAATTCATCTAATATTAATTGTTTTAACGACTTTTTAAATGCATTTTCAGAGAGGCACAATGACTGTATGTAAATAACATATAATTTTTAAATTTGTTATTGTTGTTATAAAGTTAATGTTGCTGAAAAGGAATACAGTATACACAAAGTGCGTTTTGTATTTTTTGTAATTTAAATTTCTTATTTATTATCTGTTACTGATTCTGGTAATTTCATATCCAGAAATCTGTCATGTTTGACATTGCAACAAGTGACAATTTTATATCAAAGAAATTTTCACCAAGTTTTGAGAACGGAATCAGAGATTATTTCAAAACGCCAATCATCTAAAATATTTGACATATAAGTTTCTTATCTCAGATTAATATTTTTTTCAGGTGTGACATCTTTGGATAGGAAAAAACATTCTTACCAAAAGCCAACCTCTGATTAATCTTTTTGGCGCAGAGGTTAATTTAACTTTTTTTTTTTTAATAATTTATGGGGCTCATAAATACATAACTATAGACAATATTTTAATAACTTGCTTAAAACAATTTGCACTTATGTTTTCCATATTCAGGGGGTGCTCAATTGTGGTATAAGTTTCGCAATTACCACTGAAGGTTGTATTACTAGTGTGAAGATGGCACCAAAATTATGAAATTGTTAAGAACTATGTTAAAACAAGTAGCACCTTTGTTTTTTTGCATATTTAAATGGTGATAATAGGATGCTAAATGATGGTTTCGCAATTAGCATCGATAGCTGTAGTGCTGATGTGAAGTTGGCACTAAAATTAAATAATTATTAATAACTTTGTTAAAACAATTACTAACACCTCTCTTTTTCTTGCATATTCAGAGGCTGCTAAATGGGTGCTAAATTATGTTATAAGTTTCGCAATTAGCACTGATGGTGAAGTTGGCACCGAAAATATAAAATTGTTAATAACTTTGTTAAAACAATTAGCACCACGCTCTATTTTATATATTCAGATGGTGCTAAATTGAGGCTAAATGATGTTATAGATTTCGTAATTAGCACTGACGGTGGTGGTGTCAACAGTTGTAAAACGTTGTAAAACGCATCCCAGTTGACCGTGTATTGCACTAACAAAAAAAGCAGTATCACACGTAGATTGAGCTTTTGTTACCCTATATTATATTTTTTCAAATCGGCCAAAAAACAAAGGAGTTACAGGCTTGTATCACATTTAAGAGCGACACCCTGTATATTCTATACAACACACATTAATAACCACGATAATATGTATGTGAAATTAGTACTACAGATGCTGTACAAATAGACTTCCGATTATTTGGACATTGGCGGGTTACCTTAGGTTACCTTACATATTGAAAACATATATATACAGGGAGTGTTTGAATGGTATGTCATGTTATTTTAGCAGCAGGTTCTGGGAATGAAAACAGATTAATATAACCAGAGCTATAGACCTCAAATTCGACCTAGTAAAAACAATAGTTTGCTACATCTTCCAATTCTAAAATATTTTTAAAATATTTGGTATGAGTTAATATGTCTAACTGTTAGATATATTCGAAATTTCAGCTTTATATGTACAGGGTGGGCAAATTTCGATATTTGTATAGGGTAACTCGGTAACTGTAAGAGATGGAAAAAAAATGGAAGACACCTTAGATCTCTTTTTTTGCGACAAATTCACTGGCGAAAAAAAATTTGCTATCGTCTTTTGTTTTCGAATTATAAACAATAGTTCGAATTTTCGACTTTTAGACACAATATCTTGTTTGTTTGTAAAGCTATGAAAAAACAACTTTTATATTCTTGAGGCAATTTTTTTCTGTATAATACGGTGGCGTCGAGAAAATTTAAAAAGAAGGTGCAATTTCAAGTTATGGCATAAAGTTTTATTTTATTAAATGCGAATCATAGTTGGCTATGGTTTAGTTAAAAGGGACATTTTTTTCTCTTCCAAACTAATGTCATATGTGGAGTCGCTTTTGATGTGTAAGTATTTAATAGTGAAAATAATCTTTTAGTAGTTTACTTTTTGCATTTTTTTATATTTATTCCAAGTAGGTGTGTCTCATCTATGAGAGTGTTTATCCATGTATATATATATATATATATATATATATATATATATATATATATATATATATATATATATATATATATATATATATATATATATATATATATATATATATATATATATATATATATATATATATATATATATATATATATATATATATATATATATATATATATATATATATATATATAAATATATAGGGTGAGCCACGGTGGGTGGAGTATTAGAAGTATATGGAGAATGGATCAACCGATTGCTTTGAAATTTTGGTTACCAAGATAATCGAGTATGATCTCTCCAACTAAAATATTTTCGAAAGTGCGGTGTTGCCACTTATACGTAAAACTGGCAACATCTTCGTTATTTTAAATAGAATACCCTATATATTTTTGCGTTTTTTGGATAGTCGTCTCTTTCTGAGTAACTTTTATTAATATTTGCCTATACCTATCTCAAGCCGTTTTCGAGAGAATAATTCTTTTTTGAATTTATTGCCAAAAATTTGACTTTCAGTAAATCGTGTTCTCTCCTACCTACGCAGCAATTAAAAGATAATTTTTTAGCTGCGGCTAGGCAAGGCCTGGGGGCATCTCCTCCATTAATCAAACGTTTCGAATATCATACAGGGTGAGTTAGAGAACGCTCTCTCCAAGTGACTTAGAAAAATGCACGAAAGTCAATTTTTTTTAAATAGAATGCCCTGTATATTATTACTGATTCGGAAAGGCGATACATTTACCTCTTTAAAAAGGATATACTCTATACCTAATGCACACCGTTTTCGATTTATGGGCACTTTTCTGTAACCTTACCAAGAATATTAGTCTTCTGGTATATCATAACGGGTGGGTCATGAAATTTTTGTTTTATCATTTTTTTAATGACAACAGATGTTATTTTTCTAAATAAATTTGACGTTAGTGATATTTGCACCTAATTTGAATAGCTATGTAGCACAAATATGGCAGAAAATAATTATACAAACACGGTTTTAATTGATTTGTTTATTATCCATGGAGAGTGCAATAAGATTATCAGCAGAACTTCAGCAGAAGATTTAATGAGAAATATCCGAATTTGCCGCAGATGAACAACAGAAAGTTTTTACGAATTCAGAGGAATTTTATAAATTTTGGTTCGTCATTAAGAGAAGCAAGAAATTTACCTAAACCTATGACATCTGACGAGGTAAATGAAATCAATGTGCTAGCATATTTTCATGCAAATCCCCAGTATTCCATACGTTGTGCTGAGCGGGATTTAGCATTGCCATATTCATCCATTCGAAGAATACTAGCAAACCATAAAATGCATAATTACAAATTTACAAGAGACCAATTTCTCATGCCTCAGGATTATCTGCAGAGAATAGAATTTTATGAAATGTTACTTGTGCGTATGCAAGAGGAGTCCAATTTTTTAAAGAAAATTATATGGACTGATAAATCAAAATTTTCTAGGGAAGGGATTTGTAACACACGAAATCATCACCATTGGGCCACAGACAACCCCACGTTACTAGAGAGGCTGGCTTTCAAGTCAAATTTAGTTTCAATGTGTTTTGTATGTTAATGGATGACAAAATAAAATATTACATATACGACGAAAAATTGAATTCCAGAAAATATTTAGATATAATTAGAACAATTGTGGAAGACTTCCTTGATATTATGTCAATTGAAAAATATATAACTTGTTGGTATCAACTCGACGGGTCTCCTGGACATTGTACACACGAAATTAGTATGGAGTTGGTCCGCTTTTTTCGAAGATCGTTGGATTAGACGTTTGGGACCGTGGAATTGGCCTCCGAGGTCCCCTGACCTTACCCCGTTAGATTTTTATCTTTGGGGTACTCTTAAAGATAGAGTTTATAAAACTCCAGTCCACAACAGGGAAGAGATAGAACGTAGAGTGATTTAAGAGATTGAAAACTTGGACCCCGCTGAAATAAGAGCTGCTAAAACAAACGTCGTCCATCGTCGTATACAAAAGTGTCTGGAAGTTAACGGTCTACATTTCGAACAATTATAACAATATTTTTAAGATTTTTATATTTATTACTGTTATTGGTATTATTTGTTATTGCTACTTAGACTTTGTTACTGTTGTTGCTGCTTAGTTATTATTTTTTCCTAATACTGACACTGTTATTGTTCTCTTAATAATGAACCAAAATTTATAAAATTCCTCTGATCTGCGGCAAATTCGGATATTTCTCATTAAATCTTCTACAAGTTCTGCTGATAATCTTATTGCACTGTCAATGGATAATAAACAAATCAATTAAAACCGTGTTTGTATCATTATTTTCTGCCATATTTGTGCTACATAGCTATTCAAATTAGGTGCAAACATCACTAACGTTGTCCTTACAAAATGACAAAACAAAAATTTCATGGCCCACCCGTTATGATATACCAGAAGACTAATATTCTTGGTAAGGTTACAGAAAAGTGCCCATAAATCGAAAACGGTGTGCATTAGGTATAGAGTATATTACCTTTTTAAAGGGGTAAATTGTAGAAAACGTTCTCTAACTCATCCTGTATGATATTCGAAACATTTGATTAATGGAGGAGATGCCTCCAGGCCTTGCCTAGCCGCAACTAAAAAATTATCTTTTAATTGCTGCGTAGGTAGGAGAAAACACGATTTACTGAAAGTCAAATTTTTGGCAATAAATTCAGAAAAGAATTATTATCTCGAAAACGGCATGAGATAGGTATAGGGAAATATTAATAAAAGTTACTCAGAAAGGGACGACGATCCAAAAAACGCAAAAATATATAGGGTATTCTATTTAAAATAACGAAGATGTTGCCAGTTTTACGTATAAGTGGCAACACCGCACTTTCGAAAATATTTTAGTTGGAGAGATCATACTCGATTATCTTGGTAACCAAAATTTCAAAGCAATCGATTAATCCATTCTCCATATACTTCTAATAATCCACCCACCGTGGCTCACCCTGTATATATATATATATATATATATATATATATATATATATATATATATATATATATATATATATATATATATATATTAATAAATTAGACCTTTCAAATGTCAAACTGTTAAATTTACCCTTACCCCATTTTATGAGGCCAAATGTGTAAAATATTTCAGTTTACATCAGCTTTATTTAAGTACTTGGAAAATATATTTTCTTCACTTGATATAGTAAACATGATTTATAATCTTTCATGAAGAATATATTTTTTTGTAAAGTCCAATACAAAAAAGTTCGGGTACCATGGACCCCCTTTCAGATGGCCAATTTTGCTCATCACCGATTTTTTCATTTTCTATGGCCTTTAGAATAAGTGTACCAAATTTGAAAGCTTTATCTCAAAAACTGTGGCTGCTATCGCGACACTACAGACATGCGGACAGATTTTTTTTCCATAAAATTTTGTTTTTTCATTATAATTTGCCGAGACTCGTCTAGAAATGCAATAAATTTTTTTTAATTTTTTTTCCGAAAATACCGTTTTTCTTCTTTCATTCATTATGTCTCCTCTGATGGTACCACACACCAAATTTAATGTGTCACCTAAAATGTTGTTGATAATCTTAACTGCCAAATTTGGGAAGTCTCCCATCATAAAATAGATTGTCAAAACATTACTGAACAATTAAATTTTCATATTCCTGGAACATCCACACGTGAAAACAAAATTTTCCCGTATATACCATTCTCCCGTATATACAATGTGCAATAATAACAATTTGCTTGGTAATAAATTGGATATATTTTTTTTGTCACTTTAATGACATTCGACCTATTTATGTGAAATAAGTGACTTGTTTTTCTGTTTACATTTTTTTCATTATTTTTTATCGCTAATGTGCTTTATAATTCAACATTTTACTTTGCTGTTTCTTTTTCTTTCACCCATACATACTTTTAATTATGTCCATTCTTTCTTTTCACTAGTTTTCTTACCATCCTGTTCTGTAGTTGGGTTTTTACCTATAGAACAGTGTGTAAATAAAATAAAAATAAATAAAATAAAAAATTAGTATTTTTTTAGTTATCGCGGATACACACATACACACACATACATCCACACACATGTCCCCACACACACACCGACACACATCTTCGGAAAATAGTCAGAATGAATTCAGGAGGGTTCAAAACATATATATCAATCAAAATATTGAGGTCGAAGAAAATCACAAATCTTATATTAGGTACAAGAAAGTAATATGGAACAGTGAAAAAGTCCCCCAAGAATGGCAAATCAGCATTAATATCCACATTCATAAAAAGGGAGAGAAGCTGGAGTGGAAGATTATAGAGGCATCTCGCTAATGAGCATAGCCTATAAAGTCAACCATCATCAAAACTAAATTGGAGCGTTTAGCAAGAAACATTCTAAATGAATACCAAACTGGTTTCAGACCAGGCAGATACACAATTGATCAAATCTTCACCGTAAGAGAAATTATTGAAAAAATCTGGGAATATGATGTCAATCTCTATCAACTCTATATTGACTTTAAGCAAGCTTGTGATATTATAAAAAGAGAAAATATTTATGCACTATTACTAGATTGTGATATACCACCGAAATGAATAAGGTTGATAAGAGTGACTATGAGCAACACTCACTGCCAGATAAAGGTGGACGGAGAAACTGGCGAAGCTTTTAGGGTATCACAGGGATTGAAGTAGGGGGATGGGCTGGCCCCAACTTTCTTTAATATAGCATTGGAAAGCATCATAAGGAAAACCAGTATAAACGTATCCTCAACAATAATAAATAGAACAAATCATATTGTCGGCTATGCAGATGACCTGAATATAATGGCAATGTCAATACGGTCCGTAAAGGAACCCTTCACAGAGAAAGAAAGTGCAGCAATTGAAATAAATCTTGTGGAAACGAACAAAAAACCAAGATACTACTGCAAAGCAGAACACAACGCTATCGATTGCGCCAAAACATCACCCTCGATAATTAAAATTTTGACATAGTGAAACACTTTAAATGCACCAACACAGCAAATAGAGCATACCACTCAATAATGTATATAGTCGGCAAAACAATAATCCGTACAGTTTCGACATATGGAGCCGAAACGTCGGTAAACTCTAAACATTTAGACCGATTTAAAAGGAACATTCTAAAAAGGATTCTTGGTCCAGTAAATGAAGGGGTCTCTGGAGGGCACGCATGTATCATTAAATTTACCAGTTTTATGAACAACCCAGAGTTTTAATGCATATAAAATTGATGCGACTGAAATGGGCAAGACATACTCAAAGAATGCCGGACAACAGAATTCCAAAAAAGATGCTCACAGTAATCTTTGAAGAAAAGAAGCCGGTGGGAAAGCCGAAGCTGAGCTGGAAAGATGGGGTATGGAAGGATGCTGAATAAATGCTGGGTATAAGAAATTGGAGACATGCAGTAGTGGATAGGGACGGATGCAGAAGGAGGATTGAGGAGGTCAAGGCTCGATATGGGCTGTAGTGCCATCGTAGTGGTAGTATATTTTCACAACACAGGATAAAGCTCGTTATTAACCCAACTATCTAGTCATAGGTCCTAAAATATTACAAATGTTTGGATCATTATGTAGTGTTTGACCAATAATTTAATTAAAATTTCAAACAAAATTTTCACATTTTCAATATTTTAATGTCAACTTAATAAAATAATAAGATGCAACAAACAAAACAAGAATAATTTCCTTAAAATGTCAATGTAATATAAAAAAATTACAATTGTACAAATTTCATTTGCAGCATATTCAATTCTCTGTTGAAGTAGCGCCTAATCATTTATTGGACCATTACTATACACTTTTTCTTTCATATATCCCAAATAACAAAAATCAAGGGGTTTGAATCTGGAGGACATAAGGACTATTTTACTATTTTAGTCTTCCGCATAACGATAGTCAAATAACGTGGGTGTAATGTGAAGGTGCACCATCATGCTTAAAAAAAAATATTTTAAACGTAGCGATTTACAGATGAATGCTCAAACCTAGCCGTCCCAAAAATAGGACGTGGACGGGTTAAGGTTGCTATTTCCGAAATTCTTACAGATATCTATATTACAGACTGTCGCCTTCCCTTAAATATAGCTACGTGAATCCAGATTATTACCTGCATTATAAACAGGCCATGTAGTAGTGACTTTTATAGAAGCGAATTTCAACATTTTATGTGTGAATATAAATAACAAATAAAGCGATCCTTTTCAGAAAAATTCTTTGCTCTTTTGTATCATGTAAATCAAATTTATTTAACTGAAATAAAAACATACCTTACTTTACTCGATGTACAGAGAACCTGGAAAAGCATCCAACAAAAAATATTTCGTTCGTTTTGTGACTGAAAGCCTTTATAGCAAATACCAAAACAAAAACAAAGCTCTTCAGAAAAGTAAAGGATAATCCTTGAACATATATTGGATCACAAAAGCCCTTATCCATGTCAAAGCCGGTGGAAACACTGAAATGATAAATAATCCCTCTTATATTTGTTGGGCGTTTAAAGCAAACAATTTATTACAGCCCAAAGTGGTTAAACAGGTAAATATTGAATGCAACTTTTATTTATTGCGCGATGAAACTGGAGTCTATTGAGTTATAGGGAATTCAATAACGGCTTCGAGAAAATAAATGCCATAGCGATATAACATTTGGTGGCCTCTGTATTTAAGGGTCGTTAGTAAATAACCACATTATAGATTTCTCGCTTTACCGAATTTGTTATTTTTCGCTATTTTCTAGTGAAACATCCTTAAAGGGTTTTTAATAAAACTCTAAAAGTTTGTCAAACATTTCTGTTTATATTCATCTTCTACTTTATATTTTAATAACTTCTTTTATACCGGATACTACTTTGTGGAAATTCTCTTATTTTCGCAATAAGTGTGTTATATTACTGTTATGATAAAAGTTTACACCAACATAACAAAGTACTGAACGGAGCTATTTTACTAACTTCTATTAAAAGTATATATCGATTCTAAAGCCCTCTTGAGACTCATCAACTTTATTTGACGAATGAAGTTGATGGCGATTTTCAGTAAACGAAACGTTGCAATACTTTTGTTTTATACTAATCTTATAAAATACAAAAAGTTCTTTATGATATGGGAAAAAAACAAAATACGATTTTTCAGTTTTTTCAAGATATCTGAAAAACCAAATCTAATCTTATAATTATTATGTTCTGTTGATCCCAACGTCTTAACAAGAATATCATGTAACTTTTTCTAGTTTAACCGATGTTGTAACTGCTAGGCAAGATTTTCATGTTGGTAAAGTTAAATATAAACACCCTGTATATATGGTGTCTACGTAAACTTCGGAGGCCGTTTTCTCGAGAACTAAAAGAGATATCTCAATTCTGTAAAAGTCACTCACCAGAATATATAAATGACTTCAGGTTTGAGTAAAAACGACCTTTCTCTAAATTGAGGTATAGATGTGGTATCAATGTAAAGAACTGTTCAATGCTAGGAACCTTAAAATGACATGCACATGACAGAACAGTAAATTCTAAGCAACTTTTATGAAGCGAATATTTTTCGAGATATTTGAACATGAATATTTAAAAGCACGTAACAAAAATCGCCACAACTTTTTTAAAATAAATTTTAGACGATAGGTCCTTTGTGATATTTTTTTAGTAAATGAGACTGATTTATATAGAAATGAAATAAATTCAATTTAATTTAATAAACTTATTTATTTCCAAACATAAATTATGGCTACCTTTGTTTTTGTTTGAAACAAATTAAGTAAACATAAATTATCTAATTGTTTCATTAACTTCATTGATATCAATTGTAGACAAATGATTATATTTAAAAACATGTTCACGATAATATTTTCTGTCACTTATCATGAAAATGTCTGATTCAAAAATGAACAATAATGTAATTTCTGGTCAAACCGGAATTTCAATTGAATTCATTTCATTACTATCTAAATCATTGATTTACAATAAAAAACGACTCAAATAACCTCGACTAAAATTTATTTTAAACATGTTATGGCGATTTTATTTACTTAAAAAAAATTATTATCTTGAAATTTTGTGCTTTTTCGAAAATTATTTGCTTCATAAATGTTGTAGAATTTAGTATCCATTAAAGACATTTTTTACTCATTACTGAAGTCATTTATATATTCTAGTAATGTCTTTTATAGAATTCAGATATCTCTTCTAGGTGTCGAGAAAATTGTCCAGAGAATTTTTAGTGGTCCTAGCACACATTCTGACGAGAAACCGATGTTGCCGTTCGCAACTAAAAGTCGGTGTGCGACGTATGCAGAACAGCGTGCTGACCCATATTTGTACTAATCTGGTCAATAAAATATGAGTCGATTCGACGTAAAGGACCGACTTTAGCCGTTGAAATTAATAAAAAAGTAGTTGGTAGTCGGTGAAATGATACTTGGGAGGACACCCTGTATATTTAAAATGAATAAAAGTGTTTCAATCCAAATAAACCATAAATTAGTATATAGTGAAGTATACCATTATTTTAAATGAAGAGTAGTGGGTACTCAAGTACATCCCCCCCTACTTCCGCAGGCAATTTTTAGTTAGCGCATATTTCATTAGATGTCACCACCTAGAAGGTGAACAATTCTCTTCCATTTGTGTTTTTTAAAGGTTATATATACAGGGTGTTCCACCTAAGAGAGATTCTTCTGTAACTATGTAACTGTAACTGTAAATTTATAAAAAAATGGGTTTAATAAAAGTTGTCTGGAATCATGTGGGCCATGTAAAGGAAATACTTTTAGCTTTACATTTCGCGTGGGCGCTACATAACTTTGTTATTTTAAATAGAACACCCTGAATAATATTGCATTTTTGAATTCCTTGTATTAGGTAGAGATTATTAAATGTTCATGGTGTTTAAATCTTACCGTTTTCGAGATATTCAGTTGTTTTTGAAAAAAATCATGATTTCAGCTCTCTAAATGAGGCTAGATAGCATCTGAACCGTAAGAGTTAGAAACGTGCAGTTTTCACAGTTCGTTTTGGCATAAATTACTCTATTTTGTCATCTATGAGCAAAATGTGTACGTTATTCAGACTCAGAAATACTGAGACCTACATTTAATAATTTTACGAGTTGAAAAACTTTTTTTTTTCAAATAGAATAACCCATATTAATTATTATGGGTGAATGCAAAATTGAATGCCCTTTCGACTGATATAAGGTTGTCCATACTTATCTCTAACAGTTTTCCAGAAAAATCTGGTTCTTTTCTAAAGTCCGAAGAAGTAGCTACGTAACAGCGTCAAGAAGGCCTTGCAAAACAACTTTTCCCTCACATTTTATCAGGCTTGGGACTGGCAGTGTCAATATTTACTGGCATGTTAAAAAAATGGTTTGACAAATAAAAGTAAACCACTGACAACAACTAAAACAAAACTCAAAACGAAACAAACTGAAACTCGGAACACCACAAGGAGAAGAATACTTAGACCGCTGATTTACATCAACTGCTCGAAGTGTACTCCATTTTGATTAATACACAAACGAATTCGGTTTTTAAAAGACTGTTCAACACTGGTCAGCATGTGTGGCGTAATTTCTTGAAATGCTACTGTAATGCGCTGCCGCATATCTTCCGCGGTAATTGGTGGTGTAACGTAAACTTTACTTTTTATAAATCCCCACAAAAAGAAGTAGCAAATTGTCATATCTTGACACCTTGAAGGCCAACTCACTGGTATCCCGCGCCCAATCCATCTGTTGGGAAAAGTTCCTTGTAAAAACTGACGAACCGCAGCGGCATTGTGAGGTGGAGCACCATCATGTTGCATCCACATTCTTCGAAGTGTAGCTAAAGGAATGTTGCCTAACAAATCTGAGTGTTTGTTAAAAAGTTTAAATAAACTGCTCCAGTTAGATGCTGGTCAAAAAAGAATGGTCCAATGATTTGGGTTGCCAAAATTGCTTCCCACACGTTCAAAGACCATCTGTGTTGGCTATGAGTTGTCCGGAATTGGTGAGGATTTACTGTGTCATAATAATGGCAATTATGACGATTAATGAAACCATTTTTATGAAAAGTAGTCTCATCGGAGAACATGACCCGTTTAAAAAAATCATCATCTTGATTTAACATCTCAAGTGCCCACTGACAAAACTCCAGTCTTCGCTGAAATTCTACTTCTAGCAACTCTTGGTGTAATTGGATGCGATAAAGATGATAACTGTGCTTTTTAAAATCCTATGTATCGACGTTGTACTAATAATCAACTTAAAAGTGAAAAATAAGTTAAAAAGAATATAAATTAATACAAAATAAGTGGTAATAAGCTTAAATAACAAGTTGTCAATATTAAACAGTGAAGAAAAAGTTATCTGATGAACAAAAACAAGAAAAGTTAATAAAATGCCATGTGAAATATGTAAACAAGATAAAGAAACATTTCAATGTGATGGTTGTAAAAAAGACTATATGCAAAGTATGCGGAAATTTAACAGCTTCAGAGGTAAAGTGTCTCCAGTTGAAAGAAAGAGTTTTAAAACTTTACTGCAAATCGTGTTTATCTACAGAAACATTTACGTTACTGCAAATTATAATTCAAGAGAAGGACAAATTAATTGATAGTAAGAACAAAATAATAGAACTACTAGAGCAAGATATTAAAGAACTAAAAGATAAATTAGCATCAAAGGAAATTAAAGAACCCTTATACAGTGAGGTGATAAATAGAAAAAAAGAAGAAGTGATAGTAATAAAACCAAAAAATGAAACACAAAAAAGTACTGCGACTAGTCAGACAATGCAAGAAAAACTTGATCCCAGTTCTTTGGGAGTAAATGTTTCAAAATTGAAATATGTAAGAAATGTAGGTGTAGCAATCTGTTACAATAACGAGAAGTCTACAGAAAATGTATGTAAGGAAATAGAACAAAAACTAGGGGAGGAATATGAAGTACAGAAGATTGCAAAGAAAAATCCTAAAATCAGAATAAAAAATGTTTTTAAAAAAGACCTTGAGGAGGAGGAGGCATTTGTCGAAAAAGTAATAATACAAAATTCAATAAAAACAGAAATAGAAAATAGAAAAAGGATTGTCCATAAATATATACCAAAAATAAATAGTAACCCAAATAAAATTAACGTAATTGTAGAACTAGATCCATTAACTTACAAGTCCATATGTAGAAGCAAAGTCATATGTATCAGATGGAGAGAGTGTCAATTTGAAGATTATATAAATGTCATACAGTGTTTTAAATGTCGAAAATTTGGCCATATTGCTAAGGATTGTAAGAATGAATGAAAAATAACCGTTGTGTGACTAATTTGTCGCACACTTATTTGTGGGTTTTCCTGAATACACCCTAGCACAAAAAATACATTTTCCTCCGTAACTACTGTTTTATGGCGATTTCGTTTTGTATGTCGAATATTACCAGTATTTAAAAACCTATCAAGCACTAGTTTAAAGGCTTTACGCCGTGGATGTGGTCTGGATAGCGCTGTACATAAATTCGTGATGCCAATAACGGATTTCTTTCGCACTCACTGAGGACAAAAACCATATCAATCATTTCTTCCTGCGTCAGCGACATTTTGAAAATATTATAATAAACTTTTACTCTCTACTTAGCAAAATAACTACAACGTTAACGTTAATCAAAACTAGAGTGACATTTAATTTACTTTGTATGTCAAACAGTGCAATAAACATTGTTTGCAAGGCCTTCTTGACTTAGTTACATAGCTACTTTTTCGTACTTTAGAAAAGAACCTGATTTTTCTGGAAAACTGTTAGAGATAAGTAGGGACAACCTATATCAGTCGAAAGGGCATTCAATTTTGAATTCATCCATGGTAATTAATATGGATCATTCCATTTGAAAAAAAAAGTTTTCAACTCGTAACTTTATTAAATGTAGGTCTCAGTATTTCCGAGTCTGAATAACGTACACGTTTTGCTCATATATGACAAGATAGAGTAATTTATGCCAAAATGACCTGTGAAAACTGCACGTTTCTCTCTCTTACGGTTTAGAGCTCATTTAGAGAGCTGAAATCGTATTTTTTTCAAAAACAACTGAATATCTCGAAAACGGCAAAATTTAAACACCATGTACATTTAATAAATTCTACCTAATATTAACCAAGGAATTCAAAAATGCAATATTATTCAGGGTGTTCTATTTAAAATTACAAAGTTATGTAGCGCCCACGCGAAATAGAACACTCTGTAAAGGTAAAAATATTTTCTTTATATGGCCCACATGACTCCAGGCAACTTTTATTAAAACCATTTTTATATAAATTTTACAGTTACATAGTTATAGAAGAATCCCTCTTAGGTGGAACACCCTGTATATATATATATATATATATATATATATATATATATATATATATATATATATATATATATATATATATATATATATATATATATATATATATATATATATATATATATATATATATATATATATATTGCAACACCCCCCGTCCAGTTGGCATAACACAATAAGCTGGGGGTTGTACTTATTGATCGGTAGCTCAGTGAGCAAGTCGTGAATTAGGGCTTAGATTGATTTGAGTTATCACCAAAATCTAGGCTGGGCGCCAGGACTTTTGCAAGTACCAAATAATTAAAATTTTACTTTAAAAGGTAAAGATAGCGTTAAAACTTGAATTCGGTTGGTAAGGAAGTGGAATAAAAAGATATTATTTTAATAAAAGTATAATCAAGACTAGTATAGGTATGTACAATATTTACATGTCAATATAAATTTACGTGGTTGAAGACCAAAAACAAAAAAAAATGATATGAAATGCTATTGAGAGAATACGAAAAAAAATTAGTTACTGATCTCTCACAACACAAATTTCTTCTGACCAAATAAAACTTTACTGGGGACGAAGATCTTACGTATTTCCAATGGGTTAGTCCAGCGAAGAATCCACCAACGGCTTAGCTTTTAATGGGTTCGGTGTCAATTTGACTCACCACTGTCAGTACTGCAGTTACCCTTGAGGAAAATGCCAGTTGTGTAAAATATAGTTTTTCTGCTTCACCCTGAATATAATGATCAGTTCGATTCACCAGTTATCCTCTTCTCTTGGTCCAGGTATTTACATAAAAAGGGAGAGTTTTATGAGATCAGTATTATAGGCAAAACAAAAATTAAAAGCTGTGACGTTTGAACTGTCCAGCTACGTAGACAAAATATGAGTTAACACAAATTTACAGAGTAAATTGCAAACTAAACAAACTAGGATCGGTATCCTACAATATGTTAGGAAGCTGAAGACTTCAACTAACTTAAGTATTAATAAAAGTTACGTTAAATGGAAAAAATACTAGTCCAGCAAATAAACTAGGTGTAGGCATGATAATAAACAAGTGAAATAGGTATTCACTAATTGTTAAGATATTTTTGTACTAAAAGAAGTTAAGCTTCCAGAAAATAGAATTTAGAATGTCTGTATACAGACAGACAACTAGAAAGATAACGTAAATAAATATTTGCTAAATATAAAACAATATGATAGTTTTCAACTTGAAGGTAACGTTAAATTAAATTATTTATTAGTTCCTCCGAGAGAGGTTCTAAGGAATTGCAGATAAAGTTAAGTAAAGATATATACTTGACTATATGTTTACTTTAGATAATTAAAAGTTAATTAAGTGCCAGATAACTAGGCAGGTATCTTTGCCAGAGAACTAAGCAAGGTTCCACTAGAGTAGCGTTCCTGAAGAAATACTAAGGAAACGTTCAAGTAAGCATTCGATATTTTCAATTTAGAAAAACCTTACGTTTCTGAGATCTGGTTGATAAATATATGCACTGGTATAAAATAATCCACCACAAAACAAATGCACCAAATTAGATAATTTTCACAAAGGTTATAAACAAATAGGTTTAGTCCAACCAGGTGTACCAATCTCCAAATGTCACCAGTCACCACTTTCAGAGTGCTACCAACGTGGCTAAGTGACCTAAAACATCAACAGGCAAAGACAGAAAACAACTAACTACGATACAAAATGGCGACATACGTTGCCAAGTAAATCTAAAATTTACAATAACCGAAAGTTAGTTTAAATTAACACCTGAAATTATTACAATATCAAAGTAATATTAGATAAATTGCCAGCAAGGCACGATAAATTGATACTAATCAATATTAATAACGGCTGTTCCAAAGAACAACCAAGGTGAGCTGATCACCAAAAAGCCTCGTTCTGTCCTCCCACCTAAACTCGGTTATAGTTTGGAAAGAGACAGACATTTGAGAGTAGAGTATGAACAATAAAGATAGATAGATATTTAGTGCAAAAATCTGCAAAACCGACTGTTCCAGTAGAAATTAGTAGCGCCATCTGGACTAGACTAGCAGAAACTTAATTCCTCGCGGAACACAACAAACTGGAATGAAATAGCTTGCAATTTCGTTATACACTATATATATATATATATATATATATATATATATATATATATATATATATATATATATATATATATATATATATATATGTATATATGTATATATATATATATATATATATATATATATATATATATATATATATATATATATGTATATATATATATATATATATATATATATATTTTTTTTTTTTGTGTGGATGTCCCAGTATACATTTTTGAATTGAAATATTATGTGTAAGTTCAATACATACCTACAGCTATAATAGGCTCCATATCTTTTGCCTTCGATAAATTCACTTTGTAATTTGCAAATTGTCACCAAAAAAGTATTATGAAAATCAAACAACTTCCACTGATAACAACTTCTCACTAACGTAAACTTCACACTAGCCGTAACCTTGGAACTCTGGAAATAGTATTAGACTAGATAATTTCGGGGAAATCCCTAATTCTTTATTTTGCATTTTGTCCACGATTTTCGAATTATTCGTCTGTGTGTGTCGTGTTGATTTATAAATTACAAAAATATAAGTAATATACAGAATGCTTTAATATACCGCCGCCCTTGAATGGTTTAGCTTTCAAATAAACATTTAAATAATTGAATTAGAACATTATGTAAAGGAAATGGATATTCTCCCAATACTCTTATTGGTTTTTAGACCAGCTACTCTTACTACATCCACAAGCCACAATAGACCTGCTGATGGCTCGCAATGGAGGATCCACAAGGACCCACTCACAAAAAACCTATAATTACAACATCATCAAATCAGGCTACATGCTGAGGTTGATTAAGTAGTACGGACAATTCTTCCCAATGGTCACTTCAAAGGAGGTGAATTCCCATCATTAACCAGAACTAATATCCCAACATTATAATGATTTGGCTGCTTACGCTTCCATCTGCCTCTTTGTTGCAAACTCGATAAATATTCCTTCTTCCACATTGCCCAAAAATGCTGAACCATTTGTTTTAAGCGTTTAAAGTGGAATAGTCGGTTTACGGGTAGGTATATCATTGACATCTTCAATCAATTCTAATATCTTTTTTGGGTTGATTATTTTTGCCCCTACAAAACTGGCATTATCCAAATAAATATTTTCGCACAGTCCGCGTCTCGAAACAAATCCTCTCAACGTGTTCAGAAACGAATCGGTACTCAGTCACCAATTCGAGATGAACTGCCTTGATGGAAAAACATATAAATAGGAACAGGTTATCTTTTACAATTCGCCTGCTATGATATTTGCCATCTTTTACAAAGAGCGGGCCAGCAAAATCTATCCCACAAATTAATAAATGTGCGATAGCAAGTGTGACTAGATAATCTCTCTACTGTAGCTGCGGGTTCGAATCCCACCACTTGTCCTGGCAATGTTGGTGGAAATGGTTGTGTGTTCGTGTATTTCCATCAGTGTAATCTTCGCTCATGCAGCTTCGACTTTAGATTCGGGGGTTGTCTAATTTCTGTGGTGTTTATTCATATATTTATTTATTTATTGTTTATGACTAGGTATTGTTTAACAAATGTGAAATATATAATTGTTTCGTAAGTAAAGCAAGACAGCTCAATAATTTAGGTAGTATATTGTACCAGAGATGCATAGTATAATATACGTCTCTGATTGTACCCAAAATATCATTTGTTAAAACGTTGATTTTAATTTTATTCAATGCTACATTAATTTTCCCACTGAAGTGATGGAAAGTAAATTAATTATTAACTCAATCTGATTGCATGCATATTCAGTATTTATAATCATTTTATTCCTGAATATAATATGTGATTTGATGGGAGATATTTGATGATTAAATGAACTAGACATCCATGAAAATATTAACAAATTACTCAGGCAAAATTTATCCGCAAATATGAGCTATTCATTTCACATATGAAATATTAATGCTTGTTTAATTTATGGTTAATTTGTCAGGTAATGAACTAAAAATTACTGTAGAATGCTTCTATTAGTAACCATTCAAAATTGTTTAAGTATAATTTATACAAATTTTAATCATTTGTATATGTATATTGCACAACATGTACAGAGTGCTCCGGGATTCATCAAACGTCAACAGCTTATTCTAGTAGTAGTCTAATATTTCTTCAAATATTTTGTTAACTCTTAATATTTCCCCAATATTTCGTTAACTCTAATATTTCCCAAATATTTTGTTAACTCTAATATTTCCCCAAATATTTTGTAAATTCTGATATTTCAACAAATACTTTGTTAACTCTAATATTTTCCCAAAAGTAATTAAACTTGTATTTAAGGGAAAAAATTTTTATCCAACAAAAGCATAACATTCTATAACTGTAATTAATAATATTAATAATATCTTTATTTCTTCATTTCAATGCAAAACATTAAATGAGGACACACTAAATGTAGAAAATGTTAAATTTCAACGTAAAATGAAATCCAATAAATAACAATTAAAAAAAAATACAGAATAAAAAAAACACAAAATACGAAATATGTAAATTTTGAAGCCTAGAATTACATCTACACAATCATTGTAGGGCATGTAGGTATTGTCAAAATTAATATATTATGTGAAAAACTCATCAACAGTGTAACAATTTTTTGTCGTTTAGAATTTAGAAGTTTTGTTTTAAAAATATTTGTAGTAGGTGAGTGCTTAATATCATCACTTAACTTGTTATCTAATTTGCAGCCAACGTAATAAAAACTTTTTTGGTATAACGTAGTCCCATGTACAAATTAGTTGGGATTTGGGGTTTTCTCTAAAACTATTGCAGATAGACAAAAACCAATATAGGTGTACTGAGCTCGATTTTCAAGAACCAAACAATGGCGCAAACTGCGATCGTCTATCTTTTCGACTACCGAGCTACAGAGCGTTTTTGGAAAATTTGCATTTTTTGGTTGACCTCTATATCTCATTTACCACAAGTTTTCGAGATGTAGACATAACTTGTGTTTTTTTAAATAGAACACCCTGTAAATTATACCATTATTCGATCACAACTTGAAATTAACTTTCCAACGATATATCATGTGTCATAATTTTATGTCTAGAAAAAGTGTTTAATTTCCGAAAAATTAAATATATTTGTGAGGAGGCCATGGAAAACTATTACAACAACAACACTTCTTATAATATAAAATAATTTTGCCAAAAATAGGAAAAATTAAACTATAATAAATTGTCTTCGATTGACATCTATGCATTTTTGACACCTTCCCTTACAGCATTTTTTGCATTTCTAATCATGACAGGAGTTATTGTCTGAAACGCAGCTAATGTTTTGTTTTCCATTTCTTCTATGTTATCAGAACGTTCTCTATATATAATATTTAGTAAATAACCCCAAAACCGAAAGTCGGCAGCGGTTATTTCGGGAGATCTAGCTAGCCACAAAATAAGACCATTATTTCCTAAAAATTTAACAATATCTAAACTACTTTGTTGTTTATTAATATCCAGATAGCTAAATTAATTGTTGGTTATTAATTTAGTTAATTTAGCTAACTAGACATTGATAAACTAGTCCTGAGTGATATATAGATACCTATCCAATCCTCCCCAAATTGAGCATTTAAATAATTTCGTGTTTCCTTTGACGTATGACCTGGGGTTCCATCTTGTTGGTAATATAATCTTTGAAATTGTTTTATAGGTATATTGTCTACAAAGTACTCTATTTCTTGTCGTAGAATGTTAATATAAGTTTCGGTATTCAAATTGCCGTGAGAAAATGAAGACCTATCATTTAATATACAATAAATCACACCATACACCAAATCGTCCTTGACGATTAACTGTAGCTGTTACGTGCAAATTTTCACGAGCCCAATGGTGGTTATTATGCTGATTAAAAATTCCGACACCGATTATATGGGCCTCGTCTGTCCATACAATTAATTGTTCCTTCAAATCCTGGCACTTCATTGTACTGACGCAAAAACCACTGGCAAAAATCGAGACGCCTTTGAAATTCGTTTGGGTGTAGATGGTGACTAATCCTAATTTTGTAGGGTTTGAATTTTTTTTTTAAGCAACAAAAGGCAGTTGTCTTTGAGATTCCTAAAATTTCCTGTATTTCGCGAGACGATATATTAGGATTTTCCCTTACAGTTTTTAAAACAATATTTTCTACAGCTTCTCTACCTGCATTATTATATATTTTTGCTCGAGGTTTTACAAATAATCCAAATTCTTTTAAATTTTGTTATAGCCGTTTGAATATTTTTATATCTGGCTGTCTCTTTTCTGGATATCTAAAAATATTGTTTAGGTGGCACTTTTGGCACAAAGTTTTGCTGTCTATAACTTGCCTATTAAAACAAAGCTCGGAAGCTAAATTTGAATCTTCGCCGCATTCTATAAAACACTTAATCATGTCACATTTTTTATAATTAATAAATTGAACCATATTTAACAATGTTCACTCACAATTAACTCACAAATTAGTTTTTGACATTTACGATTATTTAGATTTTCTTTTTTTTTCATGGCCTTCTCAATAAATGTTAGAAATACGAAAAATATGCATAGATGTCAATGGAAGACAATTCGAACATTTATTGCAGTTTAGTTTTTCCTATTTTTGGCAAAATTATTTTATATTATAACAAGTGTTGTTGTTAATAGTTTTCCATGGCCTCCTCACAAACATATTTAATTTTTCGAAAATTAACCACTTTTTTAGAGATAAATATGACGTGATATATCGTTGGAAAGCTATTTTTAAGTTGTGATCGAATAATGAAATAATTTACAGGGTGTTCTATTTAAAAAAACATATGTTATGTCTATATCTCGAAAACTGAGGCATACATAATTTTCTTCTTTCTTCTTCTTAAAGAAATCAAGTTCTTCAATTTCTTTCCAGTTGCTACCATAATGTGTATCCAAAAGCTTTTTTCACTGAATATTTTTTCTTACTAGCAATATTATTACTTTCTGTTACAGTAAGTGGTATTATATCTGCTGGTTTTTTTGTTATGTAAAAATAATGATTTATACTTTCCCAAATTGTTCCTATACAAATATTCTCCTCTTACTAATACATTACTTTGCGAGCCGTTCAATTTTAAAAATACACGTTTACACTTGGATATCTGAAAAAGCCATTTGGTTGGCTTTTTTTATAATTCCTTATAAAGAATCCTTAAAATTCAAAATTTTAACATCTTTTTCTAGATTTTTAATAGTAGCGTTTTTTGAAATTCCATTAAGTAATTGCTCAGGATTTATTATGGTTTCTATTTTTCTAATTATTTTTTTTTAATTATCCCAAAGACTCTGTCGGGTGGTATGAAACTATGTCCTGTTACTGGATAATCTATTTCAATTTCATTTATATGTAGCGGTGCTTTTGACATTAACCACATACTGCACATAGCATTTAAAGTTGAATTTTTGTTCTGACTTGAACAGCCATCTGATATTAAGCGAATTGTACTAAATTTTGAAAGGTCTATAGAATTAAGAGTGTCCAAGATGCAAGATGCTATTGTATTTGATTCTTTAGAAAATTGGTTTTCTGTCCAGCAACAGGCTGTGACATTTTCATGTGTTAGAGGGGACTTACTATTACCTGTGACCACTGTAAAATTGTGAAGATAAATTTGATGGCTATAATAAGTAATTTGATCTGGTAACTTAGGTAAGGGAAGGTTCTTTTGGCAGTCGAACGATAAAATTAATTTTTCCTTATTCTTATCTTGAAGAAGTTCAGTAAATGCAGAAGCTCTTAACTTATGAACTCTTTTCATTGCTCTCAATTCTTACTTTGTTTTCTCATCGTTTGTAAGTTTTTTTCTGTTAGCTGCAAGCAGGTTTAACATACATCTCTTCTGGGAGATCCAAATCCGAGATTGTATTGTGTGTTAAAGATCATTCTAAAGTAGCTTTCTTTTACGGGTATGTTGTTCTCATTGCTGGAATACATGTTCCATAATTTTTTAATATTGTTACGCCACTGGACTGTGCAGACTGGTTAGATTAGGCTGGAATTGTACACGAACGGCCGGGAATATTCTGGAGTGCTCTAGACTGGGTCAATGGATGTATAAATAAGACGAACGGTGGGCCGAGATTTAATCTTAAGTTGAACGTGAGCGAGTAAAGAAGAAATAAGAAAGAGACTTATAAGTGTTCAAGTGTGATTATAGTTAAGACAGTAATTAATCTATTGTTGTTAATTGTTAATTAGTAAATAAAGTAGTGAATAAGTGTTACCTGGACTTTCAATCAACGAATCTACGAGTATAGGTGTTTGTGTGGATAGCAAACACGTAACAAATTGGTGTCAGAAGTGGGATTGGAAGAGAAATTTCTGGAATATTCGAAAAGGTTCTACAGTGTTCTTCTCAGAAATTAGTGGTAACACGGAGAATTAAGCTACTGGACAGTGTTTGGAGGACTATTTCTGGACTGAATAGTGACTTTAAAGTGGATTTTCGAGAAGTTTCCAGAACATTCGATTTAGAAATAATTGCAAATACGCGAGTGCCGCTAGTAATAACGTGTTGTAGACTGAGAAAAAGGACTACTAGTGCAATTTCGGGAAAATTCTAGAACATTCTATTTGGAAACTACAGGAGATACGTGAATTGTGTCGACGGGAACGTGTTGTAGACTTAAAAACAAGACTATAAGTGACTTTTAGTGACAATTCTAGAACATTCGATTTGAAAACCACAGCAGATACGTAGACTGTGTTAACGGAAACGTGTTATAGACTCAAAATAAGACTTATTAGTGATATTTCGTGAAAATTCTCGAACATTCCATTGGACAACTAGTGGAGATAAGTGAATTTTGTCAACACAAAAGAAGTATAGACTCTAAATAAGACTTTCTAGTGCTGTTTCGAGATTTTTCTGGAACATTTCATTATTAAAATAGACGTGATATCAACATTTTACGGACTTTATAGTGTAATAAACTTTATTCTGAAATTGATTTACGTGTCGTGAGTTAATGCCAACAACAAGAAGTATGGCGGAGAAGCAAACACAGGACATGCTTGCAGCATTGTTACAACGGATGGACGATCAGGAAAGAAAAAGACAGGAAGAAAAAGAAGAACAAGAAAGAAAAAGACAGGAAGAAAAAGATGACTTAAGAAAGATTATGGAATATCAAGAGAGAAGACGACAGGAAGAAAAAGAAGAACAAAGGAAAATTATGGAAGATCAAGAAAGAAAAAGACAGGAAGAAAAAGAAGAACAAGAAAGAAAAAGACAGGAAAAAAAGGAAGAACAAGAGAGAAGACGACAAGAAGAAAAAGAAGAACAAGAGAGAAGACGCCAGGAAGAAAAAGAAGACTTAAGGAAAATGATGGAGGGCCTGGAAATAAGACGATTGGAGGAAAACGAAGATATAAAAAGAAGCCTAGAGGAACAGCAGGCAGCCATTTTCTCTCTCACTGAAAAATTTAAAGGCGATGTTATAGAAAAAGTCGGTGAAGTGGAAGAACAAGTCAGTGAAGTTAAAGAAAAAGTCGGTCAAGTTGAGGGAAAAGTCAGTGTTGTTGAAGGAGAAGTAGCCCGGCTCAAACAACAATTAAGGGAGAGGAGTGGCCAATTGGTACTGTCGTCTGGTACTAGGTTACAACCACCTTCCTTCGACGGTCAAAGTTCATGGTCAACATATAAGAAACAATTTGAGGCAGCTGCACGTTCAAATAACTGGAACGATGAGAAAAAAGCAACAGCATTGGTATTAGCACTAAGGGGCCAAGCATTAGACCTGCTCCAAACAATTCCTGCCGCACAGCAACAGAACTTTAGCATTTTGGAGGCAGCGTTAGAACTAAGATATGGCGACCAACATCTCGCCCAAGTATATCAGGCTCAGCTCAAATCACGCAGACAACGAGGTGGAGAAAGCCTCCAGGAGTTCGAAGCTGCGGTAGAAAGATTAGCCCATCTAGCCTATCCTGATGCACCAATGGAATTTCAACAACAGTTAGCAGTTGGTACATTTATTGATGGAGTAAGGGACCAGGAAGTTAGGCGAATTCTTAAGTTGGCCAGGCATAAGCTTAGTAGTGAGGCTTTAGTACATGCACTGGAGATTGAGGCTGCCTATAAGGATACCACACAATCAAATCAGAGAGTACGAGCTGTGAGTGTGGAGGAAGACAAGCCAGACAACACAACACAAAACCTGATATCTGATCTACACAAGATGATGACCCAACTACTGACAATATCGAACTCCCAGCAGAGACAAGACCAACAACAAAGTAGTGGGAGGCCGAATGGAGGCATCCGTTGTTATAGGTGTGGCAAAGTGGACCATATCAAGAGGAACTGTCGTCAACGCAGCCCAGAAAGGGTAAATGCTGCTGTGGTTGAAGAGCCTCAGGAAAACTAAAGATGGCTGGCAATTTGGGGGCTGTGCTGGCCAAGAAATGTTGTGACCCCCGAGAAATAAAAGTTTCCCAACTTCGGAGAGTTCAAAGTAGTCTGTTGTTGGAGGGCTTTCTAAATAAGAAGAAATGTGTGTTCACAATCCACACAGGAGCTACGTCATCAATAGTGCGGGCAGGATTCATAACGGGTTTCCAAGTAAATAAAGGACAGAATGGATTAGTCATCCGGACAGCTACGGGAGATAGGGCGGCGGTTCATGGGGAAGTCGACATGGAGCTGCAGATTGGCCGCTTATGTTTTAAACACCAAGTTATCGTAGCTGACATTACAGATGACTTCATTTTAGGATTAGACATTATGGAAAAATATGGATTTGTACTTGACGTTGGAGAACGAGTTCTCAGGATTGGAAATGAAGAAATTATTTTGTCAACGGCAGATGAAAAATTCCATAATATTAGGTTACTAACTTCGAGGACAGTAAAAATTCCTGCACGAACAGAGAAGCTAATTGAGGCAGTCCTGGAGGAAAATTCTGTGGGATACCGCTTTGGCCTCGTTGAGAAGGATGACTCAATTAAAATGACAGACAATGTAATTCTGGCAAGGACGTTAACACAGACTACAGACAAGATACCGATTAGAATGGTTAACCTAAATTCACACTCAGTGACGTTCAAGGAAGGCGAAGCAATTGGCACCTACGAACCAGTCACATGGATTGCGAGATGTGAAGAACAAATCATTGGAGCTTCGTCTACAGATATGGACCAAGAAATTGTAAAGATGTTAAATGCCCAGTTAGACCATTTAACTCCTGATGAACATAGAGAAGCTTTAACATTTTTGAAGAAAGAAAGTACAGTATTTGCAAAGGACACAGAAGCTCTTACAAAGACCAACATAGTACAACATCGGATAAATACTGTTGAATCAGCTCCTATTCGTCAACCACCTAGGAGGCTCCCATTAGCAAAACAAGAAGAGGCTTCTGCAATGGTACAGAAGATGCTTAAAGACGGAGTTATTGAGGAATCAACCAGTCCTTGGTCGTCTCCAGTAGTTTTGGTTGCTAAGAAAGATGGAACTTTAAGATTCTGTGTCGACTACAGGAAGCTGAATGACGTCACTAGAAAAGACAGCTATCCGTTACCCCGAATTGATGACACACTAAGTACGCTGGCAGGTTCACAGTGGTTTTCCACTCTAGATCTTCGAAGTGGATATTGGCAAGTGGGACTTCATCCAGATGACAAAGACAAGACAGCCTTTTCGACAGGAAGTGGCCTTTATCAATTCACTGTGATGCCTTTCGGCCTGTGCAATGCACCAGCAACTTTTGAAAGACTGATGGAACTGGTACTACGAGGACTAACTTGGAAGACATGTCTAGTTTATCTTGATGATGTGATGGTTATGGGACGGGATTTTAAGAAGCATTTGAAGAACCTTCAAGAAGTGTTTGGAAGAATTAAAAATGCACACCTGAAATTGAATCCCAAAAAGTGCCTAATGTTTCAGAAAGAGGTAAAATTCCTAGGACATATCGTGTCTTCGGAGGGGATAAGAACAGACCCAGACAAGATTTCCTCAGTACGAGATTGGCCGAGGCCTTCAAATGTTCACGAAGTACGAAGCTTCCTTGGCCTATGCACTTACTACAGACGATTTGTGGAACGATTTGCCGATATTGCGAAGCCACTACATTGGCTTACAGAAGAGAAGGTTCAGTACCAATGGACACAAGAGTGTGAAACATCGTTCAGAACACTAAAATCAGCACTGTGTTCGAGTCCGGTTCTATCATACCCAGAACGGAAAGGTCTGTACGTATTAGACACGGATGCCAGTAATTCTGGACTTGGATGTGTTCTGTCCCAAATTCAAAATGGACAGGAAAAAGTAATTGAGTACTTCAGCAAGACATTGTCGAAGCCAGAACGTAACTATTGTGTGACACGGAAGGAACTATTGGCCATTGTCAAGTCCATAGACCATTTTCACAAGTACCTATATGGACAACACTTTAAGGTTCGGACCGACCATGCTGCATTAAAGTGGTTATTGCAATTGAAGACTCCGGAAGGCCAACTAGCTCGCTGGATAGAAAAACTGCAGCAGTACGATTTTAAAATCGAACATCGTCCTGGAAAATCCCATAAAAATGCAGACGCTCTCTCCAGAAGACCCTGTCGGGAAGACTGCAAGCACTGCCACCGGGTAGAAAAACAACAACGGATAATAATTGTGAACACCGTTAAAATTGATGTTCCTGACGACTGGACAAGAGAGACATTAAGAGAAGAGCAGTTAAAAGATCAAGAAACTGGTCCTATTCTGGAATGGAAAGAAAGAGGAGCCCGACCAGGCTGGAAGGACATTTCAGACAAGGCAGTGGGACTGAAGGCTTTGTGGGCACAATGGGATTCCCTTAGAGTAGAGGATGGACTGTTGAAAAGAGCTTGGGAAAGTCCAGACGGGAAGGAAATTACTTTGAGATTGGTAATTCCCAGGTGTCGCATACCAAAAGTACTCCAGGAAGTGCATAATGGAACATCTGGCGGACATTTTGGCATCAACAAAACTCTCACTAAAGTACGCGAACGATTCTACTGGGTGAACAGCCGCCAAGATGTGGAAGCTTGGTGCCGCAAATGTGAAGTTTGTGCGACAAGTAAGGGGCCACGGACAAGAAGTAAGGGCCAAATGAAACAATATAACGTAGGGGCTCCTTTTGAGCGAATTGCGATCGACGTAGCTGGTCCATTCCCCGTGACAGATGATGGGAACAAATACATCTTAGTTGCCATGGATTATTTCAGTAAGTGGCCTGAAGCTTATGCCATCCCCAACCAAGAAGCAGCCACTGTCGCTCAAGCTCTGGTAGATAATCTAGTATGTCGATTTGGCGCGCCCCTAGAATTGCATTCGGATCAAGGAAGAAACTTTGAATCAGGGGTGTTTCAGAAGATGTGTCGCCTACTGGGAATTCATAAGACAAGAACAACAGCCCTACATCCACAATCAGACGGAATGGTGGAGAGATATAATAAAACCATGGAGGAGCACCTATCCAAAGTGGTTGAGAAACATCAGAGAGATTGGGACCGCCACTTACCTCTTTTCCTTATGGCATACAGGGCCTCCATTCATGAAACAACAAAACAGACACCGGCTCGCGTGATGTTTGGACGTGAGATTAGACTGCCATGTGACTTGGTGTTTGGCACACCGGATGAGGAGCGACTTTTCGTAAATGACTACGCCGATGAAGTTGGTGAACGGCTAAGGAACATCCATGAGCTGGTACGAGACCGAATTGCCATAGCAAGTGATCGCATGAAGGCTCGTTATGATCTTAAGGCGAATTCAGGAGGGTTCCAGGCTGGAGATTTGGTTTGGCTATATAACCCACAACGAAAGAAAGGCAGGTCCCCGAAGCTTCACCCGCCCTGGGAAGGTCCTTACACTGTGGTCACCAGACTAAACGACGTTGTATATAGAATTCAGCAAAGTCCAAAATCCAAGATGAAGGTGGTGCACATAGAGAGACTAGCCAAGTATGCAGGGAATAATGAATTGCCCGATCGGGACGTTCAGGCTAAAGGAGGGGGGCAGTGTTACGCCACTGGACTGTGCAGACTGGTTAGATTAGGCTGGAATTGTACACGAACGGCCGGGAATATTCTGGAGTGCTCTAGACTGGGTCAATGGATGTATAAATAAGACGAACGGTGGGCCGAGATTTAATCTTAAGTTGAACGTGAGCGAGTAAAGAAGAAATAAGAAAGAGACTTATAAGTGTTCAAGTGTGATTATAGTTAAGACAGTAATTAATCTATTGTTGTTAATTGTTAATTAGTAAATAAAGTAGTGAATAAGTGTTACCTGGACTTTCAATCAACGAATCTACGAGTATAGGTGTTTGTGTGGATAGCAAACACGTAACAATATTTCATTCTGAATTAAGATATTTTCTACAACTGCGTCCGCGACAATAGTGCGATTCCATACATTGTAGACTGTTTATGAAGTTCATAACACTTTCTTTCTTGGCTTTAAATTCTTCATGTTTTTTAAACCCACCTCTTTTTTCTTCAATGTATCCGTGTATGTGAAATTGTTTTGTTATCCGATTAATACGAAATCTCGAAATATTGAGAATTTCCAGGAAAGTTTTTAAACACACGGGAACTATTTCCATTCTTTGATTTTTTACAAAATATTTTCCTTGTCTCTGTTTAAGCGCGTACTTTTGATTTTTAAATCTGCGTCTTTTTATGTTACCAATTTTCGCAAATCTGAGAATAAAATTGTCTTGATATGCTTTTTCATACTTCTTGTAAAACATGGCATGGAAATGTTTAATATCATTCATACTCAAAGTCTTACATAGAAATGCACCTTTTTCATGGTTACGGAAAGGATATTCAGGTAAACTAGTAGGCTTGTACCTATAAAGAATAATGCAAAGCTAATATTATGCAATAGAGCTGCAAATATTTTGCAAGCATAGTGCCAAATTAGCAACTGAAAATGAAAAAATAGCAAAATACTAACCTTGCACTTTCATCTTTATTTTTTTCCAATTGTCACGGTTTCTCTGCCGTTTTCTGGAACCTGTATTCACTGCAGTCACATTAACTTCCATTTTTTATTAGGTTATGAAACAGGCACGTGTGATCTTTGTCTAGCGACTAAAAGAACTAACAAAATAACAGAAAATAATATGCTAGTTGCTTTGAAATAGAAGGTTATGATTGGTTGGTTTCAAAACCCACACTCTCCAAAGGATAATGTGAGTTTTGACTCCAAAGACAATTTTTCTTACCTTTTTATGCAGGGAGAATGATAGTTTTGAACTCAACAATTATATCAATTTATAAAATTCAGTCAAAGTCGATAGATGGCACTTGTAAATAAAAATTCAGAATTTTGGCGAATATGAGTTTTGATTCTAGACGACTCATGTATATATTGGCTACTGTTAAAATTTTAAGGTTTTTGAATGCATCTCTGCAACTATCTGGAAAGTGTAGGCCTCTGAGAATGCGGACAGCACATTTTTGTAGCATAAATACTCTTTCAATATAGGTATCTGCTATTTCCCTAATTCACAATGTCATATCTAAGATGTGAATGAAAATTTGCGTAATAGAGTGTCAAAAGAACATTTTGACTACAATGCTTTGCCATAAAGTTTAATGCATAGCAATGGCTACGTAAATTACTGTACAATTTTCCAATGTGACTTGCCCACTACAAATGGCTTCAAAGGTGATACCTCACTTTTTGACAGAGTTGCAAGATTTAATTTCAACATTGTTATTGAAAAAGACATACATTTTCTGATTTTTTTTATAGAAGTGTACAAAACAACACTGACGTAGTTTTCCACGAAACACCAAAACACTATATTCTGAAATCGACGCGCGTTTCGCCAACGAAGTTGGCATCATCTGGAGATGATTAATCATCATAATCAGTTTTAATCATCTCCAGATGCTGCCATCTTCGTTGGCGAAACGCGCGTCGATTGCAGTTTATAGTGTATTGGTGTTTCGTGGAAAACTACGTCAGTGTTATCTTCACATCAAAGGTTCCAACCCACTCCAGGACATGGAAGTGTATAAAATCGATGTAGATTTTTTTAATTTTGTGACGTCTTCACCTACCCAACAAAATGCTTATTTTCGTTGTGTTGTAATGTGTTGTCACTTTGGCGTCCTTCAGTACAACTGCGGTACTTTGAACTTTTTATTTCGGTATGGTCTCAAGCGCCAGTTCCTGTTGTTAAAGTGCAGGAACACCACTTTATTCTATCAGCGGTATGATATAAGCTAAGATAAGCCAGTAAAGAAACGGAATGTCCAGGGGTCGGTGCGTATGTTTGTCGGTTTCGTAGCAATGGACAACTTGACCTGCCGAAATGTGTTTCGATATACAACCAAATTTGTTACTTATATCTCTGCATTAAATAAAAATCAGAATATCAACTTTACTTATTCTATTTTATTCAAGACTGGTTTCACAATAAAAAAATAAAATACACAATATATATATTTTTACAATCCATCTAATAAAGCCAGTAGGAACACCACATACCTTCCGGTTTAAGCAGACGGCAACTCAACTTTTTTTTTAATGGAAGATCCTGTATATTCTTACAAATTTGATGACAGCCTTCCTCCCGATTACACATACCACGTTCAATGGGTTTATTCTCTTTAATGTAAACTCACAAAAAAAATCCAAACGCATAAAGTCAGGTGCTCTCGCAGGCCATCGAACTGGCCCATTAGTACCCATCCAAGTCCTTTCGATCTCCTGGTATTCAACATTAACAGAAGCGTTATGGCATCGTCTTACTGAAAAATATTTCTGCGTAACTGAGCCAGAGGGAATTCCTCAATATAATTTTCCATCAATCCAATAATCTTATTACCAAGAATACCGCACCAAACATTTACTTCAAACGTATTTGTGAATTTGTTTCAATTATGTTTCTAGGATTTTCAGAGGCCGGGCGTAAGTCATGATGTCGGTTGAACATTCCATTATTCGAAAAAGTACATACATCAGTCCATCAGAATTTTGTATAAAAAAAGGGATCCTGTTTTTGTTTTGGTAAGAAATAGATACAGAATTCCAGTCTCCTTGCACCATCTTGCACCATCTTGCTCTTGCAAATGTTGTACTGGGGAATCTTTATAGGCTCTTTTATGATGTTTTTTGAGAATACGATGAACAGTGGTGGAAATTTCTCTTACCGAAGTTATAGGATTTTCTTCTAGACATACATTAGGTTCTAAGTCGGGTTTATTTATTTCATACTCACGTTTCGTCTTCTCTAAGAATCCAGTTCCCCTTGAGGTCTGCTCAAGTTTGCTAAAAATTCTTCTGTTGGGAAGTTGCCTTGTACCAAATTGGTCTCTATACAAACGCAACGATATAACTATTATAAAACAATCACATGCATTAACAATAATACGCACACAAGTTAAATATTAGAAATGTTAAATTTAAATCATACAAATATGTCTGTTTCTTAATTTCCATAGGCGTGCATATCTAAAAATATTTTTCAAATATCTCTGTTGTTATCGAAGATAAACCGATTAAACTTGGTATGAGTATATTTGGGAGGAAATGTATTCAAATATGTAAGAATATACAGGATATTCCATTTAAAAAACCAAGTTGAGTTGACTTCCGGTTAAACCGGAGGTTGAGTGGTGTTCCTATTGGCTTTATTAGATAGAGCAGACAACTTCTTTCTAACCTTATAAATTTCGATTCATCAAAAATGTACAGAGATATGGGGGCAAGCCTTTTTTCGGAACTGACGATATAGTGTCGTACTTGGGTTTTTCTATTTTTCAAAAATAATATGGATATTTAAGTAAAAATCAGAACAAATGTCACACTATACGGAAATACCAAAGAAAGAGCATATTGTAAACAATGACTGTAAACGTCATTGCCAATTATTAATGTATGACATAAAGAAAAAATATTACTCCAAAAGTAATGAAACCATAGTTCAGAAGTGTGACATTCTATATCTGATATACGTTTATTATTTTCTTCACGTTGGAGTAGAAAAACTAAAGAAGTTAATTGTGTGACGAAAATATAAAGTCTGGAAATTTTAATAAATTTCATGTAATAAATGACCGCTTTTTAAAGTGAGAAGTAATAAAAACAATGACTGCAGATCTGAAATTTCAAATGCCTAGAATAAAATCACTGGAGAAATTTTAATTATTGGGCTGGAAAATGTAAATTTAATTTTATGCGCAAGTTTAATATCCGCAATTCGATTAAAAAACTGAATGTGCAAGCTGTGTGTCAACTTCTGCATGACAAAGACACCTCTTTCCGTCCTATAAAAGAAACCTTAAGGAGCCATAAAATATTTAACGGTGGCAAAGTTTAATTTAGGGTGCATAGTTAATGTAATTTATTAGATAAGAGGCTCACCGATAATGTCAAGTCACAAATATTATGTTATTTATGTAACGAATTCAGTAGATTTAGTTAATAAAAATTTATTTATGGAAACTTACTTCAAATTTAGGGGATGAGGTATGACATCCGTTTAATTTCCGTTATTCGATCAGTGAAGTTAAGCAGCACTGATTGAGTCCGGCAATTGGATGGATGAACGATAGCTCGTCTAACAGTCGGTAGGCTGTCAACAGACAATCCCGGGAAGGCCGCTAGCCTGATGCAGGCGGAGAGGCGAGCCCGGGTGGAGGGTCGAAGAGACCTACCCAAGAGGTTTGCCTCTCTGCTAGCGGTGCAGGCGGGCAGGCCCAGGCGGTGGGTTAGTTGACAGTCGAGGACCGTGGTTCGGAGTCCACGCTAAACTGTAGGTCCCTAGGTAAAAAGGGCCCATTGTGGCCTACTTGCCTAGTAAAATAAGTAGCTACTACTACTACTACTACTACTTCAAATTTATATCGACAGCTTATTAGTAGTATATATATATATATATATATATATATATATATATATATATATATATATATATATATATACAGGGTGTTTTAAATGCGTAGTTATATTTTAACCCTCAATATATTTCGTCGAGTAAAATCGGCACTGTTAAAAAATTTTTTTTGAGCAGGAAAAAATTTTGAATTTCTGATAATTTTTTCGTCCTCCAGCAACTGACATTTTGATGGTCACTGGATATCTCTCTAAACGCCGTTCACAGAAATGACGTCACTGGAGGCAGTGTTGCCACTGTCAGTTCGTCACAATTCTATTTTAAATTAGTACACAACTGCTAACTGGTAACATGCCGTTTGAATTAAATTGTAAAAATGAAACAAAATTGAAAATAATCATTTTATAAAGAAGCATCTACATAACGAACGGAAAAGCAAATCTGTTTACTTAATGTGTGAATAGCACAGAACATCAGCGGCTATAAAATTGATACACTTCTGTTCCGTGAATCGATCGAGGTCTAAGTCTTAAATTATTAATTGCTATCTCATCTACTATAGAATTATTTTTTGCCCATTTTAGTAAAACAACAATAAATTCTGATAACAAAAACGTATACCACTTTATAAATAAATTAATTAAATCATAAAAAATTCTAATACTGAAACAATTAATAAAAAATTGGCTTTCTATACATACCTAATTGAAAAAGAATCTCTTCTACATCTAAATAAACCATAATGCCCTGGTACACAACAAAAATAAATAACTAATAATAATCAAAAATTAAAAACATACTAATAACCATTAAATAATATGTTTCCGAGAATTGCACTAATCACTACTAAAAATATTACACTTACAATGTCTTCCCACGGACTAAATATTCATTGTTATCACTGCACTGCACTAAACACTTGAACTGCAATTTAAAATAAATATAACAATCGACGAATTGACACTAACACTCTACGCATAAACACAGAAACACAACTGTTGACACGATATGATACGATACGCCAAATTCATGGACCAATCTTCTTGTACTTGTACCAGGATTTTCTTCAACCGCCTCCAGAAATTCTGGTTCGACATCTAGAATCCTATTTTTAACTAGCCGTCCACGATTGTGATTTGGAGCCATAAAATTTCTAAAATCTCATAATTGTTGAACAGTACGAATATATTTTCAGATGGGGTTTCGTCAAATAGCGTTCCACGTAAGGCCGTTTTCCTTGTCTAGTATTTTCATCGCCTTGAAAATATGCCCTTAACATATTCACTCACTCAGCATTAGAATAGTTATTTACCATTGTTATCACTACTTTTCATCAAAGGAACAAATTATAAATAATAAATAACGGTAACACAATAACTGAAAAACTTTGATTCATCCAAATTATGTGTTGTTTAGTTGTTTGCCGTCGGCGGCGTTTTAGTCCTGTTGATTTGCGGAAAGTAGATGTCTGTCATATGGAGTTGTGTTATCTTGAGTGCAGAACCGGAATGAGTAAATCGTACCAACTTTTGATACCAAATTCTACTAGAAATCAGAAAATTGTACTAGAATGCTTTTTTTGGAAGCGTTCTTTTATGAAGTAATAAAAAAAACAGTATGAACTGAGACCCACTCTTGCGAAACTTACTTAGAAGAAAACGTATTGTTTTCCTATAAAACATTTTTAACAGTTGAACTTAATTATTCTGGTGACCAGCAGAATACAACTATGTTACAGAAGGGACAAAGGCCGGCAGAAAAAAAAAACACAGCAGAAAGAAATATTTTAAGAATAGTCTATCTCCTTCTAAAATAATTTCGTAATCGAAACGAGTATTTCTGCCCTACGAACGCCTTGAAACATGTTTACTAAAAATTAATGTTTATTACTGATTGATTGATTACAAATTTCCAGTTCTTCCGTGATTGGTTAACCCTAACTGTTTGCTTACATTTAGAGCACGAAAAAGTGACAAGATAATGACAAGTGAATGATGTTACTTTTAAGACGAGCATTAGTTGTTCATTTGTTTATTGAAATACCGCATGTAGGTACAAATAATTATGATAATGTACTAGACTTTTGAAAGAGGTGCCGATGTATTAAAATTAAACTGTACTGAATCTAGAACAATTATACTATAAATCAGTGGAATAGACTGGACGAAAACATAAAACTGAGCGTGATGTTCACGTGATCAGATCGGGCCACTAAATGCGTCGTTTTCCTATTGGTCCACCGGTAATAAAATCAATTGTAATCAGGCATATCGTGTACAAGAGTGAGCAGTTATTTGGCTTATGTGATTTTTATTTGTACATCGTAATTGCTACTATTTTGTGTACGGGTTGTTTAAAATTCGATACAAAATATCTAGTACCGACATTGCAGATGAAGTGAGAGACTTAAGCCCACCTAGAAAATGGTTTAATATTATTGTAATTCTAAATCCGGTCCTGTCCTGTTCCAAGAAGCGTGTATGTCTTTTATTCACTACAGCTTTTTACGAAAATAATAACGAGAGTGACCAATTGACTATCGATGTCGTTGTTATTCTTATATCATTAGATAGAGAGAATAATAATTGCAAATCGTTCAGAGTGAATTTACGAAACGTCTTATTCTTGGAAATAATTATATTATTATATTGACATTAGGAAAATGGAGGATGTTTGGTTTCGGTTTTTATGTGGGTTGTTTGTTCTCTTTGTGTTTTTTATTTTGCGATATTTTAACAATGCCTAAAAGTATTTTTTGTTCTTAGAATAGTTCTTATCAAAACTTGGATTTTATTTACAAATAAAATTAGGTAATTAGTGAATGAACCGTGTTACTGATTTGAACTCGTTTTTCCATCTTAATTCATACGAATAAGCTTGATGGGTGTGTGTAATAAGAATCTCCTGCCGTCTGTGAAATGTGTAATGTGAATCATGAACTGGTTGGTAATATAATGTACGTAAAAGATAGATCACTGTAACTCACCCATTGACCTATTAGGTCAATGAACCAGCCAAACATATAACTGTTAAAAAACGATTTATTCATTAATAAATTAAGGAATTATTTCAAATTATTATAATTGCATGGTAAGTAACTACTACTTGTTAAAAAATAATAATTCTTTTATAAAATTTGAAAAAACGAAATCAAAATTGTCAGTAGCATTTTATAAGGTTACTGTTCATCGGAAAATTTGATTTTAGTTGTATGTTCCATATAAAACACTTGAAAGAAATGTTAATTGATACAAGAAAAAGGCAAACTTGTACATTTATTACATTAAAAGGTATTTTAATTTTGTTTTTGAAAGTCGATAACTCAATTTTACGTGGGAATTGAGAGAAAAAAATGTATCAGTTGGTTTCTACATATACTTTTTAAAAAACGGAACAACTCTATTAAATAAACATCTACAATTATTAGAGAGAATAACCAAGCTTGGTATTCTCTATTACAATGAAACAACTACGGTAAAGCAAAAACTATATATGAGGTAAAAAGCAAGACTGACTTAGGATTACAAGTGTTGGCTTTTATTTCTTTGAATCTGCTGATGTTTAGATTTCGAGAACTTTCGCAATATTGCGTTATAAAAAAATAAAGACATAAATTAGTCAAAAAGAACCTTGCAGAAAAATATCAAATTTCATAGAGATAGTAATAATGATTAAATTACATTTTATGTAACAGAAAATAATTAATCAGCAGTTTCAAGATTAACAAAATAAATGCTGTTTACTGTTACTAAAATAAGGGTAATTAAAATATCTAAACAATAATAATGTGAAGGTTACAATTATTGCGTTGTAGTTGGGACTTTTAATACTTTAATATAAGGGGGTAGATTTTCGTATATGTATATATATATATATATATATATATATATATATATATATATATATATATATATATATATATATATATATATATATATATATATATATATATATATATATATATATATTTATATATATATAATATATATATATATATATATATATATATATATATATATATATATATATTTATATATATATATATATATATATATATATATATATATATATATATATATATATATATATATATATATATATATATATATATATATATATATATATATATATATATATATATATATATATATATATATTAGAGTTATGAATAGTTTATAAGATGTTTCAACAAGAGCTCATCGTGCTATCAAAATGGCAGCGAGAAAATTTCAGATATTTATTTAAAAAAACAAAGACTTGGGAAAATGGTCTCCATAAAACTATCTTCATTTCCTTAGAAAATGGCCATACAATTGATGACACATGTTTCTATTTTGAAATGGTAAAATATGATTAAAAATTGTACGTAAGCAAAAAATAAAACATAATTATTAAGTGTTCGTTTTCTTCTTTGCAGTATTGTTGGAACAGCTGTTATAAATCTTCAACGTATTTGATAACAATTTCTTCCTCTTTCCCTTCCCCTTCCTTTTAACCTTCCTCCTTTACTTCTTATTCCCCATTTCCTCCTTCTTGCTCTTCTCCTTCCTCCTGCTTTCTGTCATTCTCCTTCTCATCCTCCATCTGCTCTTCTTCTCTTCCTCGTCCTTATTCTCCTTTTCTATTCTTCAGAAACTGTCAACTAATTTAAGGTATCCGTCAGTTGCCTATTATAGATCATATGCCACAAAGTAAAAGTGTTATAAAAATGTATTCCAATGTACTATTTTTGTGAAAAAGATATTTACCTTCTACTATCATTCAATAACGACTGAATTATTAAAATAAAATATAGATCTGCCATTTTTAGATTTTCAATAATTAGATGGAGAAATAAGTCACGAGCAATTTGGACAAATAGTTTATTAATAACAATAAATTTTAATTATTGGCCAACGTTTCGGTTAATAGCTCCACCATCTTCAAGAAAGCAAGAACCGAATTATGTTTAAAATCAATGCAAGCCATCATTCACATCATTTTGACAAAATATAAATAACTAAAGGAATTACATTACAACTCATAAAGGATAAAAATACACAAAACTTTACATTGTATCGCATAAAGCATAAAATTATATAAACAAATTTTTAATTAATTTAAGAAGTTCAGAAAAAGAATTAAAAAATTAGAATTAAAAAAGGAGCTTACCCAAATTAATTTGTTATAGCGTCAATTTTATTTAAAATTGGAAAAAATGTCACTATAAAAACACAAAATACCGGCTAGTTAATAGTATTATTAAACAATAATTCTAACCTAATAATCAGCTGCCCGTATTCACACAGTCAATATTTTCAACACACTGTGGAATGCTTATGTAATAATGTTGGTATAGAGGTTTGATCTGTTGGAGAAATATAATAATAAGATGATACTGAGTACTTTTTAGGTTTCAATAGAAACAACTGAATAGACATATGCTTACATGCCAGGACATATAAATAAGCACGTACATGTACATACCTACATATATGCATAATAATAATAATAATGTTTATTTACACATCTCAATATAACATTTTTAATACATTGTTTAGCAACATGTTAAATTGTATAAAAAGTAAGAAAATTCAAAATTCCCAAAAAAAATGTAGCAAAATAAGTACTATTTAACAATTCTCATTAGAGTGTAAATAATAAGCTCACAAAAACAATGAATATCTGTGGTGAGCTTGTACGACCCGCGAACAATTGAAGTAAAGCATTACTATTAAAAGTAAGGATCTTGTAGAGAACTAAGAATTACATCATATTCGCAAGTAAAAAATGTAATTGACGTATTTCTTCTTAACATAATTACACCTAATATAAAAAAGGTTATGAAAATACAAGCACAATAATTGAAGGAAAACAAATAACGAAAAATCTGCATTAAAAGGGCTATAGATAAGTTACCAGGTAAGTATATTTATGAGTAGATGAAAGGAGAAGTTGATGAGATACCTAATAAATAGTTAAACTGGTAAAATCTATTTATTTCAATGATATTTAGTTAACTCTTTCAGGCTGTGTGGTACAAGTTTTGTACCATTATTTTTGATACCAGTGCATCATGGCGGTGCTTCCATTGTACCACTTTAATAAAAATTATTTCCATCCTTACCGCTAGGCCAGCAACCGTACCACCTTCATGAATGTGTATTACAGGTTACATACGTATGATTGATACAGCTGGAGTTTCATTAGAGTATTCCTCCCGCTCACGAATGCTTGTTATAGGTTATATCAGTTGTCATTCAGTGTTTAATTTGTTAAATAACCACTTTTAACTAAAATACTTTGTTCTAACTTTCGATTTTTGTATCACGGAATACACCAAGTGCCATCAAATACTCCCAGATATAGGTAAGTTAATATTTTCATTTCATAGTGTAGTTTTGAACGAAAATTCGGTGGTACGTTATATGTACAGTAAAAACGGTTTGGTTGGCTCAAGAAAGTTTTGTTTGCATATATTCAAATAAATATTTTCTTCATATTAAGACAAATACTTTGATAGCGAGAAATAATAAGTTAGTAATAAATAAATTTATTTCGGGTCAAAACTATTTATTTGAAAGAAGTATTTATTGGCGTGAAGAGAATATTTATTTGCGTATATGCAAACAAAACTTTCTTGAGTCAGACTTTTTACTGTGTATGTTCCAAAATATCACTGATTAGGATTTTGTTATTTAGAACAATGGACGAATTACCATTAAAATTACATGGTTGGTCAAGAACGGAATTTCTGAAAGAGTATGAGAATCTTCCCTCTGACTAAGAATCTTATGTTGATGATTTAGACAATATTGAATTGAACGATGATGTAAAATTAAACAATAATGTAGAAGTGGACAATGCCATAGTGTTAGCTGACAACGATATTTTTGATGATAACTCGGAGAATCTGGATTCTGACGATTCTACTTCAAACATTCGTTTGAGTGAACTTCGTTCGAAAATTATTCAGTCTACAATTGACAGGCCTCCACAATGGGGTCATCGTTTTAATTTAGTTCCAGCTCCTGAGTTTGTCAATTACTCAGAAGTTCCTGAAATTGTGCAAGGAATTGAAGATCCCTCTCCATATAATAATTTTAATTTGTTATTTTCCGACGGCATTATAGATCAATTGGTTTTTCAAACAAATCTATATGCGTCTCAAAAATATCAGGCTTCTGCCACACGGTTTCAATCACCTAATGTAGTTGAAATAAAAACATTTCTTGGAATCAATTTATTAATGAGCATTAAATGTTTGCTAAGTTACAAAGACTATTGGAGTTCTTGTCTCGATTTGAATGATGCCTACATAAGTCAATTAATGCCAGTGAATAGATTTAGTTGGCTTTTAAATAATATTCACTTAAATAACAATAATCTTTTACCAGATAGAAAAGACCCTCAATTTGACAAGTTGTATAAGGTACGACCATTCTTAGTCAAACTGTCAGAAAACTTTGAAAAGTGTCTACATCCCGATAAGTGTTTGGCAATTGACGAGTCTAGGATTAGGTTTAAAGGCAGAAGCTCGCTAAAGCAATATATGCCTAAAAAACCTATTAAAAGAGGTTGCAAGATATGGTCCTTGGCAGATAAATCTGGATACTTATACAGATTCGGAATATATACTGGCAAAAGCATAAAAAACACAGATACTATAGAAAAAAATTTAGGTGGGCGAGTCGTAAAAGATTTAATGCTGGGACTTGAGGGACAACATCATCATTTGTATTTTGATAATTACTTTAATTCGTACAAGCTAATATTGGAGTTGAAACATAAAAGCATTCATGCATGTGAAACAATAAATTACACCAGAAAGAATATTCCGGTAATGAAAGATGAAAAACAATTATCAAGGGGTCAGTTCGATTGGAAAATAAGCGATTCAGGATTGTGTATATACAAATGGAAAGACAAGAGATCAGTAAACATATTGCCAAACTATCATGATCCCAGAGATACGAGGACTGTGTGCCGGAGAGAGTGAAATGGAGAAGTGGTTGAGGTGCCATGCCCCAAAGTTTTAATTGATTATAATGCGAACACGAATTACGTCGACAAATTTTACCAGTTGAAAATAACGAAATTAATCGTAAAAGTCACAAATAGTGACATCGCATTTTTTTCATTTTTTAGACGTATGTGTCGTAAACTCTTTCATATTGCATAAGTTAAAACATGGAAATGAACTGTCACAAAAAAACTTTCGTAGAAGGGTGATCGACGGATTGTTGTCAGAAAGACTTATATTATTAAAACGTAAACCTAATAAAAGTCTACCACTGTCTATCAAGAAACACAAGCCAACGATACCTGCCGAAGTACGGTTGCAGAGTTCAGCTCATCAACCCATCCGTGAAACAAGAAAAGGTGTGCCAATTGCAGCACAAAGAAGAAACAAGTGCGCACTGAATGAATGTGCTGTGTATGCAGTTTGACCCTCTGCTTGTCAAAGAACAAAACTTGCTTCCAAGATTTTCATACAAAGGTAATACTCACATTATTTTTCTTAATAAATCGTTACATAATACTTTTCCTTTATAGTCATAGTGGTACAAGGGATATACCTCCCCTCCAGGGTTCCGTGAGCTTGCTGAAGATGATTCCATCAATTATTTTGACCTTAACTCAATGTACTTTTAGTTATTAAAACATTTATTTTATAAAACAATGAAGTCTATTTTTTCGTGACCCATGGGTTAAAAATGAGATACATTTTTTGTGCCTGAAAGAGTTAAATTAGTCTCAGATTAATTAATTGATGGAAAAATTTTAGGCTTTGAAAGCATCAATTTTTTTAAGAATTTCTTAAACATTGTTAAGGTGTTTATTTTTTCACTTGGTAAATGATTATATATACGAGGACTTAGGATATAGGAAGATCTTTGTACAATAGTTTTTAAAGCAAAAGGTACTGTGTTATACCTGATCTGATAATTATGTAAAATACCACTTTTACTAGTATTATTTGTTTGTTCCAGGATTAATCCTGCGCAAAATAGTTCAAAAATATATATACATACATATACACATACATACATACGTATGATCATCACCATCTCAAAGCTAGTAACTGTACTCCCCGAGACGCCCTTCCGCAGGAAGGTTCCACTACAAATAGAAGTGGACGTGAATTGGTAACTACATTTCCAATTAATGTCACTATTCCAATGTGTAAAAGCGTAGTAGCTACTAACACTTAAATTTTCTAAGAGAATCAGTATGCAGCATTATTGGACGATAAAAAGTGCAACACGTTTTAAAAAAAGTCGATTCTATCGCCAACAAGCCATGATAAGTATGTGCAGATGCATTTGTTTGTTAAATACGTGTCCGATCGTCAACGCCATCGCTCTCGCGATCGTGGTTGCGTGGTTGCGTATATTGTGCGGTATCGAAATGGACTATATAACTATTTTTTGTCTAATATTAGTTCCTGAAGTATAGCCTAATTACGAATCACTCTGTATATTCGTGTCAGAAAACTCTATTCATGTAAATATGTAATTCATTACATAGTATAATTGGACAGCAAAAGTTGGTAGGCACATTAATATTATTTATTGCGTATAATATTTTTCTGATTCATAATCTTAATAGCCCTTAACAAGCGTAAACAAATGTTCTATTATACCTTTCCCTCACGTAACTAAACCGAATTCCGTGTTAGTAACTTTCCTACTTAATGTTTAATTTCAAAGACAATATAAATTAATCAGCTCCCCATTGTAAAGTGAGCTTGGTTTAATTTACAATAAATTTAAATTCTTAATTAGCTACTCTTCGGAAATACCTAAAATTATTCAGTTTCTAATTGAAAAGGGTTCTCAACTGTTTCTAAATTTTTCCGCACTTTATCTTACACACTAGACTGGTCAAATGTTATCTTTAAAGGCTAGTAGTTTTTAAAAATAAAAATAAAATCCTGGTAAAGGATACGCACTTTTCAGATCATACATTTCAATAATTATGTGAATTTAGCCTACAATGGGAATGTCCCACTATATTAACAGTTGGATTTATTTTTATTGTATATGATTCTGCACTATTTATGTAATTAGTATCCAAAAGTGGTTGGATTAAAAAAAATTAACTACAAAAATTATTTTTAAAAGTTTTAAATAATTTAAAATTGCCGCCAGATAATCAACCAATGAAACAATGCATCCTGTGATATGGTCGAACCTGTGTTGCCATATTTTCTTTATTTAGGTGTTGTTTTAGTAGCTGAAGACTATTTGCAAATATTTGTGATTTTGATGATTCCCTGAATTTATACATTCATTATTGTGTTCTATCAAACATTTTCAAGATTATTTTAATTTGGATACAAACTAAAAGGTAAGTATTTATATGTTGATATTTTTGGTCGGAACTAAATTGGATAAAAATGTAAGAAAATCTCAATTTTTCATTATATCGACGTTTCGACAATATTTATTGTCTTCTTCAGGATTTCAACAAATAACAAACATATTCTATATAAATTAGTAAATCTAATGATAAAAATTTACTTAAATTTTTTTTAAAAAAGAAAAAAATGCTAACATTTTGAAAAATATTTAAAATTTCTCACTTACATACATCAATAAAAAAAGTGTACAATAAATGTAAAAACATTAAAAAATATAATAATAACTAAAATAGTTACTATAGTAATGTATAGTAGTTAACGTGTATGTGTATTGTCTTACTTATTTCATAAGTTTTAACTTTTGTTAAAAAAACATTTTAATTTATTATAAGATTCATTTTATAATAATTATGAGATCGCGTTTCGTAACAAACTCCTGTATTTTAGACACAAACAACATTATGAATGTAAGTAGTTTAAATACAATTTTGTTATTATACAAGAAAATAATTATTGTGTTTTATAAATTGCAGTGAGCCTTGAAAACGAAAAAATTAATTTTTCGAAACGTTGGCATTAAATACACTAAGTTTTGTTGATTTTCCCATCGACCTATAACCCCACAAAAACTCGAAAATCAGCATTTAAATAGAAGGTCCACTCTCCTGTAACATATAGAATTCCAGAGCAAATATTTCAATGTAGTCAATACAGAAACAATTTTCTATATGCATAAAGATTTTAACATTAATAGATATTTTTCAAAGAAACTTAAAAAAGCATAATAAAAATTCGTTCTGTAAAAAACATTGTTATTATTTATTCATATATCAGTTAAGAAGTCAGTAAAAGAATACGTTTGTAAATTAAAATTTCTAATAAAGAATCAATTTGATGTTCGTTTATGGATACAGGGATGGCTATAATATATATTTTTCAATCAGGTTGTTATAAATTGTGCTAAAATCCTCAGTGTCAATTTTTTTTTATTGACAATATTACTGTGTCCGTTTATAAGTATCATTTCGCTTATTAATCGTTTTTTTGCAATTTGTTCGTTGTCCAAAATTTTAGTATTGTCGAATTGAAAATCATGATTTAACTCGAAATGATGTGTTGCAAGAGCGGTTTTTCTTTTTTAGTTAATATGTCTTGTATTGCACTTGCATTTATGTTCATTAATCCGAGTTTTCAATAGTTGTTTTGTTTGTCCAATATATACTGCCCCACAACTGCAAGGAATTTTATATACCAAATTTGATGTATACTCAAATAATAATTAGACCTTCATTGTCGAGTACAAGTTTCCCACTTTTTTCATGTGATAAAAGTCTATATTAGAATGTTCATTTGTCAACATTCATTTCATCTGTAGTGAAATGCCTTCAACATAAAATAGTTCGAAATATTTATTATTATTATTATTAGCTAATTGTTGATTTGTTATGACAGCATTTGTGTTACTAATTGTGGTGTTATGAATAATTAAGTTGGCTAATTTATTAGGATAATCGTTTTATCGCAATTTTGGTTAAAAAATATCCATATTTTGATTGTAGAATTTAGTATTACTTAATTTTAAAATTCTATTTTTCATACTTAACCTAATGTTAAATTTTTGTCTTAAGGGATGTTGAGAGTGGTAGTTGATAAGTCTTAGACAACTAATGTCTTTCTCTGGTCTCAAAAGATGGAGGTCACCAATGTCTATTTAAGAACAAAAAATACTTTCCATCTTTAAATGCAAGGCCATCTACGATGCTAAATTATATGAAAGAAATCAAAAAAATCATAGTAGGCATTTTTTTAACCAAAAAATTGTATTAACAAAACTTGTTTGAAATCATTCAAACACTTTGAATCCGAAGTTTAGTTAAAGTCTAAAAAAAAATGAGGTTTTGATGAAAAAAATTCCACTCCCAAATTTCTCGTTTTGATAAGCATGCTCTGACTCCTTTGTTTCTACTAAAAGACAACTTTGTAAATGTCAGATTAGTTGTCAAATAAATCTGTTGGCATTCTGTCTGATTTTTTGTATTCTAGCATATTTTATTTCAATTAAAATGCTTACAACTGCGGAAAAAGTGGAAATTGTTAAATTAGTTGGTGATAATTCTCGTACAGCGAGGGAAGCTGCTACAGAATTTAATAATCGGCATCCAGATCGACCCCCAATAGACCATGTAAAAGTTTGGCGCATTTATAATTTATTCACTAGAACTGACAAAGTGTGCAACAAACAAGAACAACGTGTGATGGATCATGTTAGAGATGCAGAAATTCTTCAGTTTGTGAGAGAAAATCCAAGGTGTAGCCTAAGGAGAATGTCCAAAATTTTAAATGTACCCAAGGATTCAATTTGGCGATGCTTCCGTCGAAATAAATTACGTCCCTTCAAGCCTGTTTTCTTAATCACATTAGAAGAAGGAGATAAAGAAAGGCGGCTGAAATATTGCTTTTGGTGTCAGGGAGAGTTTTGGAACAACCCTATTTTTTTTTAATATTTTATTCTCAGATCAAGCGACATTTACATCTAATGGCATAGTTAACTCTCAAAATACTCGAAATTGGTCCGTTGAAAACTCTCATTGGCTCTCGATGCCGGTATTTTGAATGAACAAATAATTGGGCCATATTTCTTTGAGGGAAATTTAAATGCGGAACGTTTTCTAATTTTCTTTGCAAACTGAATTTTCAATAGAAATTGAAAACTTGCCCCTTATTGCATACAAAAACCTGATATTTCAGCTTGATGGAGCCCCAATGCACAATGCAATGGTAGTATGGAATTGGCTAAACGAAGACTTTCCCCGGAGGGAAGAAATAGCCCTTTTATTAATTGACCTCCGAGGTCACCTGACCTCACGCCCTTAGACTTTTTTTATGGGGGTTTCTAAAGAAAGTCTACAAAACGCAGCCATGAAATAGACTACAAGTGGAAAACAGGATTAGGCAAGTTTGCGTTGAAATTACACCTGCAACCCTCCGAAAAGTTATGAACAACAGAAAGCGAATTGAGGCGTGCTTTAGGGCTGATGGAGGTTTGATAGAACATAATATTTAATTCTTTTAGTTGTATTTATTATTTATCTGTGTAAATTGTTTCAAAAAAAGTAAATTTAGAAATAATTTTTATTAAAATGCCAAATGATTTTTTTCATCAAAACCTCATAATTTTAGGATTAACTAAACGTCGGATTCAGGGTTTTTGAATGATTTCGAATAAGTTTTGTTAATACAATTATTTGATTAAAGAATGCCTACTATGATTTTTTGATTTCTTTCATATAATTTAGCATCGTAGATGGCCTTGCATTTAGAGATGGAAAGTGATTTTGTGGTATTAAATAGACCTTGGTGACCTCTATCTTTTGAGACCAGTTTGATTTAAATCGAACGAAAACAAAAGAATTATTACGCTGTTACACTCTTAAGTGAGACACACTGTATATAAAAAGTATTTATGTACTGTTTACTTGACTTGGTTTAATTGTTAGTGAATCTGATTTTATGTTTATTTAATTGCATGTTTTGGATAAATGTTGCTTTAATGAAATAAATTCTGTTATATACTTTGGCTTCTTATTTACAACTAACAGGAATCCTGGATTCCCCAAACCAGCTATACGGAAGTAAACACCATTACATATTCCGACTCCCAAACATAATATCTTACATATTTTGGGAGTCCGAACAGACACCGTTACAAGGTAATCGTCGGTAACTAATTGTTTCTTATAGCAGCAAGCCGTCCAATTACCTGATAAAAACCTTTAATATTTTGTTCCCATTTTCATAAAGAAATGTAAAATTTATTGCATAGTCGAATAATTGTTTAACATTCATGAAAGTGTAAGAACAGTGGTGGGGCACATTATTCCTTATTTTCTAAATTTCGCGCTCATTTAACGTCGCTACCAGCCAAAGCATAGCACCAAAAAGACGGATGCGAACTACAGATTTCATTACCCCAGGTACCGTTACATCAAGTAGGTGACGAGGACTTCCTTACGGTCTCTTCCTTCCTCTGTTTTGTGATCCTCTCTGGTCTACGACATCGTAGAGCAGCCTTGAATTTACGGCTATCTTGTTGCAGCAGTTTATTGTAACCGAGGCGTGTCCAAATAAACTCCCCGCCGATCGTAAATTTTATCCATCGTGCTACACTCTCAAAGATATCGCCAAATTTAACAGGCGATAACAGTTTTAGGACAAAAAGAGAAAATTCCCCCCTGTGAAAGTTAATGTTCGCTCCTTTCCTTGTAAAAAACAGGAAGATTTAAGTGGATTTAATGCTATATCAATAAAACCTTACATTGTCAAACGTCTACCGACACCGTTCTCCTGCTTTATCTCTATTGTATTATCGTTAGTTTCTAAAGGGTCCCATAAACGTGGGTGAATTTATGTATAAAAATATCACAGTTTCAGGTCTGCGAAAATAGTAAATAGCTGAGAGATATACAGATTAATATTACTTTCAACTAAAATAAAGGTTTAACTCTTTACTGCGTGAACATATTTTAATATAATTTTTGATGTATTTTTTATATACAATAATAATAATGATAATTACATTCATAAACCAAATAAAAATAATAATAGTAATGTGATAAAAATAAAATGCACAACAATCTGACAGAAAGAAGGACAGAAGTAATTCCGCTACCAAATTTTTACATTTTAATTTAAACATATTTTTGCTATTCTGCAAAAACTGTTTTCGTAAAGTACCGCAATGGAGATGAATTTGGCTATAACATACCGTATATTATAGCCAAATTTTTTTCTTCGAAATATTCATTTTGTTTTAGTAAAGGATTAAGGTTTTTCACCATTTTTATTCCAAATTACAATATTTTCCAAAAAATTGCCCATTTATTTTTCCAGAGAGCGTTGATCCCCCACGGCCAGAGAGCAGGTGTCCGCCATTCGGGCTGTGGGTGAGTGAAAGTGGCCGACGCAAGTTCCTGACGATACATGTTTCTTCAGCTTCGATTCAATTTGCTACTGAATTGTGGGGTGATAAATAATATCAACTGTTGTTTAGAGTGAAGTTTAGTTGTTTGCAAAATAAGTTATTATGAAAAGGAGCAAGAAAAATTTAATAAATAGTGGGATGAAGTTCTTTCTGCCAGCGATTATGATTGTTCGCCTGATGTAGGTGAATATGAGCCCTCGGATTTTGAACTATCAAGCTCTGAAGAGGACCCTGAAACATCCAGGAAGAAAATAAGAATTTCTGAGTTGCCAGAGGGATAACTTCAGTGTCCATAAGCATCAGAACTTTTGCCTAGTACCTCAATAAAGAGAGTAATGTTTTCAGATGTCTTAAGTTCAAATGCCGATTTGCCTTGTTTTTCACCATCAGCGACAAATTTAGATGAAATTATTGAAGAGTTTATTCAACAAAATGTAAATTATAATGACAAAAGTGATCTAGAAGAAGCTGAGCCTGGAAATATGAATGAAATTCTTACTTGGACGGATATAACCGATATGTACACAAAAAGATTCCATTTACCATAACAGTAAATGCCTGGATCAGTTACTGATCCAGGCATTTGCACACCTGATTACGAATTGTATGAAAAATTGTCATATGATTTTTTTTAAAATGATGATTGCCGATGAAATATTTCATTTGTTCATAAAAAAAAAAACTTGCATGCCGAATAACAGAGAAATACACAAGGACAAACCCCAAAGGCTCGTATCTAAAATTGGAGAAACAGATCTTGATGAAATGGAACAGTTTCTCGACTACCGAATGTGATTATGTTAGTGCAGCTACCTTCAGTGTCATCATATTGGTCAAGAGACCAAATCTACAATAATTTTATCAAGACAGTTGTGTCAAACCATGAAAACGTTCCAGAAGACGACAGGTTATATAAAATAACACCTCTTGTGTCAAAGGTAATAGACAGTTTTCAAACACCAATTGTACCAGACGAGTTTATTTGCATTAATGAGACCTTAGTGCCTTTCAAAAGTAGATTAAAATTTAAACAGTATATCAGTAACAAGCGTCATAATCTTGCAATTAAACTTTTTACACTCTGTCTTGAAAATGGCTATCTTTACCATCTTTTTATGTACAGTAAACAAGGAAAAGAACCAAATCAAGAAAAATCCAAAATTGTTTTGAAGCTAACAGAAAAATTATTAAACCAGGGCTGCACAATCATCGTTTATAATTATTATACATCTGTCGAATTAATGTCTGCACTACTGAAGAAAAAATCTTATATTCTGGATACTTAGCGAAGTAACAAAAAGCATAATTCAAAGAATGTAGTTCAAAAGAAACTAAAACTAGGGGAAACATCGCCGAAGATAATAACAGTGGAATATTCCTAGAAAAATGGAGAGATAAACGGGACGTTCTCGTTTTGATGTTCAAAGTTGTTTCAAAAATGGTTACTCAGAAAAAGAGATCAGGAGATATCTTCAAAACAAGAAGTGATATTGAAGACAGTATACATAAAGCATATCGGATGAAATGAAATCCTACAATTCTTCTTTGCGTCGTGGGGTGGTACAAAAAGTTAGCAATCGAAATAGTAGTTGGCTCAGCAATCGTAAACACTTTATATTGCATCAGCAAATAACCAACGTCAAAATGACCAGTACTAAATTTCGCGAAGAAGTAATCAAAGGACTTCTAAGATGTAATGAAATCTCAGTGTTTGAGAATAACTAAAAGAAAGTCAAGAACTTATAGATACCGAAAAAAGGTATCTTGTAGTGCATGCTATGCTAAAATTTCTGAAGAATCTGGACGCAAAATTGCTAAGAATAGGACCCTTGAAACTAAGTTTCGATACAAGGTGTGTCAAAAACACTTTTGTTTGCAATGTTTTTTTAATGTGCACGTTTCATACCACAAACAAATAATTTAAGTTTGAAAAAAATTGGTTTGCCTTTATTTCACCTTATAATTTTTCTTTAAATATATTTACAACAAAGCTAAATAGTCTTACATTCTGTTTATAACTTCTATAATACAGCTCCATATAATTTCCAATGAAATATCGCATCAATGTGGAGTGATGCGGCCACAAGAAATTTCAAGTTTAACGGATAGCATATATTCCCCGCGGCCAGAACGTATTAAGAAGTTGAAACAAAATGAGGGATAGGGTTGATCTTCCATGACATTTTACGTGTTAAGGGAAATATTTTTTAGTGAACCGGTTAATTTATTATACCGGGTGTAACAGGATCATGGTACACCCCCCTTATGTTCAATACGCCGCAAATTTAACAAGAGATGAAAATATGGACATGTTAATTATTTATATGGAATGTAGAAAAAATGCCGTTGTGGCTAGACACCTTTATGCCGAACGATATCCTGATAGACAATGTCCAGCCAGAAATTATTTTAAACATCTTGAAAATCAATTCCGATGTGAGCCCAACAATGATCCCGAAGAAAATTTCATTCATGACGAAGGAACGGAAATTAATGTTTTGGCTTGGGTAGAAGTTGATAAGACTGTTTCTTTAAGGCAAATTGTGTTTTAATTGGAAATCAGTCTCCAAACAGTAAGCCGAATTTTGCACAAATACCACTATAAATCTTTTAAATACCAATTGCACCAGCACTTGTACGAAAATGATTACGAACGTAGGATGGAATATCACAATTGGATTTTGCAGAATAACGTACAGCCAAACAATGATTTTTTGGGAATGATTTTATTTTCGAGCGAGTCTAGGTTTACAAATTTGGGATTAATTAACCGACAAAATACAAAGTATTGGTCACAAGAAAATCAAAACTTATTACGGGAGGGTAACTTTCAAGTGCGGTTCGGTTTCAGTGTTTGGCTTGGAATAATCGGTAGTAGAATCATTGGTACAATAATATTTTAAAGACCCTTGACTGGTGCCAGATACTTGGGATTTCTGCAAAATGAAATTGAGGACAGTTTAGCTGAATTACCTTTCCATTTACGACAGGGAATGTATTTCCAACAAGATGGCACTCCTCCTCATAATTCTAGGATAGAAATTATTGATTACCTTCAACGGAGATTCGGAGAAAGCGTAATTTCGACGAATGGTCTTGTGAGGCGACCTCCAAGGTCACCTGATCTAACACCCCTTGATTTCTTTGTTTGGGGTCATTTAAAAAATATTGTCTACGCAACCTCTGTTACAACCCGTGAGAATCTAGAGCTACGAGTAAGTCGCGCAATTATTAGCATAACGGCCCAGCAATTGGTGAACGTTCTTCGAGAAACAGCTATGCGTGTTTAGAAGTGCATTGACGTTAATGGACAGCATTTTGAACAACTGTTGTAATGTTTTGTGTTAATTTTTTGTATTCCAAAGTCACCTTATGTATAACAAGGTAATTAGAACAAAATTGTATTTTCTTATTTTCTTTTAGCTGTAATTTTGTTTGTATTTATCGCACACTTTAATACGACATATGGAACACTAATAGATTTATGTTCATGTCACCAGTAATAATTATTATATCAAGATATTTTACAATATAAAACAAAATAGTGTCCATGTTACCGATAAATTCGGCTAGATTAGATTAACGTGGTCGGTAAATCATCCCTATTAATAATTTTTCTGTTTCTAATTTTACTTTAATTCACATATGTTCCATCGCCTGACTAGTAATGGGCTCATCTGCTTATTGTTAAAAAAAAGTGGTTCTTCACATATATTGCCACTCCTCCTCTCTGCCTACACGATCCTTTGGAAACAAAAAATAACCCATAACCTTAACAATATATGAACGTATTTCAGGAGATAACTATGATTCTGTGACATCAAAAATATCGAAATTATGTATCAATGAAAATTTGTTTAAGTTCTGCAAAGCCCGATATATCTGAACGCGTATTTAAATCTCGTGTTTAATATGTTGTGGCCTACTTCCCATAATTAACTATTTTTTTACAAATTCAACTGATGCACATAAGCTATAAGAATTATAGTAACTAGCAGAGTGTCATATCGGCAATGATTTATTTTGTTTATTAATTTTATTAAAATGAACAGAATTGACACATTTTTTAGCATCACTGTTAGTATTTTTTCATTTATGGTTTCATAGTTTCCACTACAGCTTGAAAAAATTGTACCAGTTTGTTTACATCCTCTCTTAAGATGACCATATTTTTGAAATGGATAACACCGCACAATAGCTAAATGGTCTTCTACTATACATCACTCCCATGCAACATACAGAAAACCCTTTGATAATATATTCTTTGGTACATCTGCGTTAATTTCTATAACGTTTTGACTATGTTGTCAACCTAATTTTGCAACAATTTAAAGACTGCTGCTGTCCGTTAAATAATTTTTGTGATTCAATATTTCATTAACAATAGGTTGATTGTTGTCAGACAATGTTTTGTTCACCTCGTATATTATCAATCGTGGATTAAACTTTTTTAATTCATAGATTAAATAATTGTTGCCAAATTTGTTGTTTACTACAGTTTTTTCATTATTCACCTAATTAACATACCACCTTTTATTTGTTTGATATTTTCTATACAAATATTGCGGGACGCGGGATTAACATTTTTTATTTATTTCGCTCATTTATTACATCAACGTAGATTTGATTAGAAGTACAGCTGATTTTTTTTGTGTATCTTTGTTTACAATTCCAAAAGAACTTGATAACTTACACTTTTTTCTGCAAACAATGTTAGTTTTTCTTTGTGCAATGAATTATAATACAAAGAAGGTTTAGTGCCATATCCCCAAAAAAAAACAACTATTTTGGGGATATGGCACTAAACCTTCTTTGGTTTATTTTGGCCCCAATAAATCTATATTATTATGAATTATAATATTCTAATTCATCCACTAATTGTTCAAAATTGTATTTTTTCTTTTTGAATATTCATTGTCCTTAGACAGCACACTTGACACAAAATTAGAAGGCACCGTTTGACTTATTACGGCAACTTTACTTTGACACTTTCTACATCTCTAATTATTTGTCTCCGTAAAGAAAAGTTTGGCAACCATTTTATAACATTTATAGTATAACACTATATTTATCATCACAACACTTAACGCCAGTTTTCCAGATTGCATCAGCACATAATTCTGTATTTTTTTCATACATTTTAAATCAGATAGTTCAGATTCGTCATCCGTATCATTCGCCATCTTGAATGGCAATCCAATGTCATTCATATAGGATTATATTGAACATGAATCCATTATATGTAATGAATTTTAGCCAGAACAAAACTCGATATGTAATAATAGGAAAATAAAATTATGTAATAATGTGACATATTCCACTTATTTGATTATTCGGATTTATAATGATCAACGCACAGTTAAATTTCACACCTTGATTAAACAATTACCGAAATGTGTCGATTTTATATTACTAGTCGATTTACTGCTTTAAATAAGAGTTGCATTATTCTATAGATTTCAAATAGTCAAAAATTAAAACTATCATGCAAAAATTTGGGAGCTGTTGCAGACTATATTAAATCTTTTTCGTATCAATGTAGCAAGTGGTTGGTGATATCGAAAAAATAATCTGAAAAATTTTCTCACACTCCTGGTTCTTATTCCTGGTTCTTATTGACACGCCTCTATCTCATGAAAAAAATTCCAAGAGCATATGTTAAAAAACAAACAAGTTTGTTTTTACTACCTTAACGAACACGTGATACTATTATTTTATGCTTAAAACTTTCAACTTTTAGAAAGTAGTAACAACTTTTAAATCTTCTTCGTTACAGTAATGTGAAGGTAAGTACAATGTCTCGCAGTGCATACCAATTTTCTAAATTGATGATAAACTTTACCGTTTGCATATTAATGTTGCCAACATTTATGTTTCAGTAAATTTATATAAGTATAATAAGAATTATTTTTACTTTCTTTACGATTTTTGCATTTATTCAATAACTCTAATAATCATCATTACACACATACTTAGTTGAGGTTAGAGTTACAGGTTCTTTCTTTTTCGAAGAAAATCTAGCTGGTAATTTTGTAAAGGTATTCAAAATTTAAAAATTAGGAAGTGTGCCGAGGTAGAAGAAGGCAATTTTGAAAATAATAAATTTTAGTTAAAATATAATGCCAATTGAAATAAACTCAAGTTAAATTATTGTTTATTTGAATTTTATCGTAGCTAACTACAACATTTTGCATATTCGATATAATCATTATCTCGCAATGTGTTAAAAAAAATAGTAATTTTTAAATTTTAAATATAGATACACTCCCGCCCATTTGAAGTGGATCAGAAATTAGGGTAATTATAAAACTGATTTTATATTTCAATTACCCCGCACATTTATATGATCTTTATTTTATTTATTTCTTCTTGATTATTGTTCTATAAGGAAATTTTTATTATTTCGGACTTTCTTTATATACGGTGTTTAATTACAACATGTTTCTTTGGCCATGTTTGACTATACCTGTGAGATCTGCCAGAAGCCCTTTAAATTAACACCTCTTTCTAAATTTATAGCAATTGCGTTTTGAATATCTTGGAAAGTTTTGAAGATACGATTTTTTTTATAATGCTATACATTTTCTATCCTAGTCCTCGTACATTAACACACATTAAAATTAAACGCTACTGCCCTGCTATGACAGGAAGTCGTAACTGCAAAAATATTTTTTGAGGTTTTAATATCATCTGTATAAAGTGGTTACAAATTTAACAGCCAATAATGAAAATTGTTAATTTCAAAATGTGGATGCTATCAAAACATTTAATTTCTCTAAAGTTACATTTTTTCAGATGCGACCTTCTGCCACAGCACGTTGAACAATTACGGGTACTTGAATAATAAAAGTATAGAAGTCAGTTGTGCAGGAGTGGGTCGCGGAGTGGTGCTCGATTTGAATATTGTGGCGGTTGGTGAAAGTTTATGCACCAAGGCGGGCGGGTAATTATCCTGAGTCACAGCGTTTTATGGGCAAATATTTACCTTATTTTCTTGGCGATTTTATAATGTATACTTAAAGTGAATTAGTTTTGATTTATGCAACGTTTGTGAGCTTATTTGGTTTTGACATATTTTATTCACTAAGGATTATATCATCCTTAGTAACACGTATTCTTAGTAACGTGTGACTAAGGATACTAAAAACGTGACCAAGTAGCTATGTCGAGTTTAAAATTTTTTTGATTTTGTTTGTTTAATTTTTTTTTGTTTAATTTGCTGTGGACTGTATTGAAATATACATTAGTTTATCTAAACACTATCAGTATTATGAACCACCCAACTAGCACCAAAATGACGGGAACTGGCATCAGAACTTAAATATAGTATGCATAGTAGGTAATTGTCACTAAATTTGCGACTTTAGAGTAATATTCACGTTGTGGTATGCCAGTGTAGTAACAATTACGTAGAATATACTAAATTCGGATACTGTATATTTTACTTTCAAGTAACTGCTGCGGTATGTGCAACACTGTATTACTTCAAGGTATTTTCAACTTTAAAACGAAAATTGGTAATAATGACGAATGCACAGCGCTACCAAAGAATCACTTCAAAGTAATGATAACTGAAAGTGGATTATTTAAAATTCCTGTAACGTTATCGGTAAATTTTCTGGAATTTTAAAGTTGCTGATATCTTAAGTAATAATAACTTTACTTCTACGAACAACGAGACTTTAGTGTAATTTTTACTGTTCCTCACTAGTTCAAAATGACTACAAAGTTATGTATACCTAGAAATCCTACTATAAAGTTACACAAACTATTAAGACATTTATGTCAATACTTTCTTATTCGGAACCGATCACACATCGCATCGAAGAGCAGTAAAATAACAAAAAAAGTTTTCCGGCATTTATTGACCTTTTATAGAAAGGTTAAGTGACAGTTACGTAAAGTTAATTTAATAAATTGTTTGGTTGATACAGAACCGACCCTTATTCATTCATAACAAATAAATAAGGTTAGGAGAATCCTCGGGATAATCGGACAGTGAGGAAAAAACATAATGAAGTGAAGAATGCAATTGTTGATGGAGATTATGATGTACTGTTAGTTATTAATTAAAATTTCGCCGGCTGAACAAATTTGTGAAAATCCGACAAATCAATAACTCAGGGAAATTACAAAATTTACCGAATGTGAGTGACGAGATGACAGATATGGACAAAAGTGACAACTTTGATATTCGAAATTTTCGAAACATATAACTTTTATTCAAGGTAAATATCTGAGTTATTATTCAATTATTTGATTGTCGAAAACAACACATCAAACTGTTGACATTTAGTCAGTTACATAGAACAATTGTCAGTTATTAGCATGTTACCAATCCAAAAGCAATAAAATTATCTTTACCCCGATCGGATCAACCAGCTCTACTTCATACTTAAAAGTTAGGGTCATGAAGTACATGGGTTATGGTCACTTTTGCTTGCAATATTAAATGAACTTCCTATAGAGTTTTATGTAAAACAAAGCATAAAAATATGTGAATATGGTTGCAATAAGAAAGAATTTTGCAGTAGCCTTTTCGTATCAGAATAGTAGCCGCCAGTTTAAAATTACTGAGATAATGACGTTATTCATCGCATTTGCTGCTTGTTGTTAAATATAACTACAAAGTGAAATTGTTGTAGTTTCCGTCACCATTTTTCAAGTAACAACTATAAAGTTAGTCGCCACTTTATAGTAAATGTAACTTTAAAAGAAAATATTTTTGATTTTTGTCACCTTTGTTAAGTGACAAATAATTTGTTGACATATATACCACTATAAAATTACTCGAATTAAGTTCGCCATTTTTCTGTAATTGAATGATGATAGATAAAACATAATTCTTAATCAAAAATATAATTTCATTAATTGGTCATTTACAAACTTGTTTTACAAACATATCATTATTATGTTATAATACATAAAACAACGTTTCCCATAAACAATTTTGCATTTTCAATTGTACATATTTTGAACAAAATTTTTTGCGAAAAATAAATTTCTAGAGAAGTATCATGGTAACATTTTACAGAAAACAAGTACTCGTTTTAATTTTCACACAGGGTGAATCATGGTTTATTACTTATATATTTGATTCAGCCAGTTTAACTTGGACATATTAAACAGTTGATTGAAGATGAAGTTACTTTAACGGGTACCCTCAAAATATAATCAACAATATAATCTACAAAAAACAAAATAAGTCCCTCAAAGAACTTTACCCCACTACTTATTAATGAGAAAAAAGTGCAAACATACATTTCGTTACCATATTCAGGTCAATTCTCTTATTCAATTAGCAATAACTTTTCCAAATTTAATATTAAAACATCATTTAGATCCAACAAAAATATAGGCAGATATGTTTTCAATGCAAAATAAAAAACTGATATCTCTAAAAAATGTAGTGTATATCGGTTAGATTGCCCAGAATGTAACGCCTCATATGTCAAACAGGTATATCGTTTGTGGTAAGATATAGAGAATATACGCACACACAAAAACAACATTCCAACTTTTATAAACACGTAACAGATCATACAATAACTGATGACCATCAACCTAAAATATTACATATTTGTGGGAAAAGTAAAAAACTTATTTTATTAGAAGTGCTAGAAATTAATAAATTAAATAAGAATAAAAATTACAACATATTAAATGCCAAATAGATTTAAATAATTCTCCGTTATTAAACTTGTTCATATAACCTAATGCTGTTAATAAAAGTTACACCATAATATAATTTACTATCTTGAAAAAACCTCTACATTTAAAGACATAACATCTATACAAATTTGAATTATATAATCAACCATAAAGTGACCCATCCTTCTATTCAATTCAGTTTATATTTAAATGAAATTAAAATCTGTGTATATTTTAGTTTACTTGAAAATACCCGAATAGGATGAAACTAGTTGTAAAAATAACAAAGTGAAAATTAGGCAAGTACTAAAAAGTCTTTATAGTTTTTTAAATCAAATTGGATATATTAACTTCGTCAATAAGTCCCATTGTAATACATTATATTTTGTTATTCGACCGAGAAAGTAAAATATAGTTTGCTCTCATACAAAACAGAGCTGTACCAAAAATTAGTCATTTCTACTACTTGGTTATGTTACGTTTTCGTAATAATCTAGTTGTCAACATGTAACAGGGACGGTTTCGTAATAGTAGTTGCTACGTAATAACTATTCCCCATTTTGGTGAACGCTTGGTGGAAGAATCATTCCCATTACGTAATAGTCGTTAGCTGCAGAAACAAAGTTCCATTGATGGTACCTACCGAGTAGAGATTGCTAAATGTGCTGCTTGGGAAATACAAGAAAAATGTTTATGTTTGACGGGGCTGGTAATTAAAAAATGAATGACCCGTACATGTAACACTTTATTTCACTTAAAACTTGAGAGTTAATTTAAATTTGTTAAAAGATTTTTATGAGAAATGTTACACTTGGTCTGAAATGAGGTTTACATTTTAAAGCTGTAAAATTTCAGCAATCTATTTCAGATGACTGGTATTTTAATTTTATGAAAGTACATTATAAGCAAGCATCAATGCTTCAAAAGTTACATCATTTTTGAACATTATCATTATTGTCAAGACCACAATGGATTTTAAGTTATGAAATTTACTGACTTTTAAAAATAATGGACATGTTCTACATTGTGCCCTTTAAAATCAGTCTGTATAATGTAAGTAACGCGCTATCTTCTCCGAGAAATATTTGAAATTTCCGCATAATAAAGCGATGCACTTTCCTCCCAATATGTCTTACCTGCCAAGTGTATAAACCCGTTCCTTTTGGGAAAACGCCACAGCAGAATATGAGTCAACCTTTCATAAAATCTTTTACTATTTGTTATGAAAATTTCCATTTGCAGCAGAACGCATATGCGATGACAGGAAAGAAAATTTAATACCCTTAAAGTTTTGGCCTAATTTAAATATAATAACATAACCTTATTATTAGCACTCTTATGCCATAGTGTGCATTAAAATATAATTTTCTTACAATTATTTGACTGAAAGTATTTATAATAAATATAGTTTAAAAAAACTAAAAAACACGCTTTTAAAGCACATCAAACTAAAAAAGTGAAAAATAATTATTAATATAAACTGAAAACAATAATGAACGAAAAATACTAGTATTATTGTGAAAAAAGCGTGGGTTGCTCGATATACGAAAAATATGGCACAAAGCGCCCCACGATTTTTTTCACAATAATACTAGTATTTTTCGTTCATTATTGTTTTCAGTTTATATTAATAATTATTTTTCACTTTTTAGTTTGATGTGCTTTAAAAGCGTGTTTTTTAGTTTTTTTAAACTATATTTATTTTTCACTTTTTTAGTTTGATGTGCTATGAAAGCGTGTTTTGTAGTTTTTTTAAACTATATTTATATTGCTTATTGATGCTGATATTATAACATATTACGATCCAACAGATATTTCTAAAAAAAAATATTTTTTTTATTTCAGCCATGGGTTTTGAACTCACGCCCGAGGAGTCCGTCGTTTCGCGTCGACTAAGACTTGCCCGCTCGGCCAACGACCGAACTGAGAATCACGGAATATACTTACCAATGACTTCAGAAAAAGTCATTGATACTTACAATATTAAGCCTCTTGCTCTCACGCAGAGGATACGTGAGGAAAAGACTGGCGATCCTGATCAGGATAATGATATAAACTTATCAAATTATTGTATTGTTACCGGTTCTTCGTAAGTGTACAAAGTTTCAATTAAATCTGTCCGTTTAAAGTGGGTCAAAATCGAGTCCAAAGAGTCGGTTACAAACAAACAAACAAACAAACAAACATACAAGTGAAGCTAATAAAAGCGTGTTAAAAAAGAAAAATTAATCTCGTCAAAATGTTCAACATTTTATATTAAATGTAAGAACCTGCATTCGACCCACATTTCTCCAACTAAATTGGTGTCATTAGAAGATTATACTTTATAATAAAAAAAGATGTAATCATCTCCAGAATTTAGCAAAACACATTTCAAAGTATCTGTACAGTAAACGAAGTACGCTTGAATTACAAGCTTATGGACTTTACAAAAAGCTTACCTATAAGTTAAATAATTTAGAACTTGAACAATGGTGTGACCTTCAGAGGAACATGTTTATATCAATTAACGAGAAATTTATTAAGAAAACTTCGTCAAAAAATAAAAAACTCAAAAGATTAATCGGTAGTACGTCAAAAGAAAGTGTTCCTCAAAAAGTTCTCAGCATTATAGAAAATCATTCCTCACAGACGTTTGATAAAGAAGAAATTAATCTTCTTAACAAGTGAATAAATTTTGCTTTACCTGCCTCCGAAGGCATTTTGGATGAGATTGTTTCAAGTATTGAAAGATTAATTCAATACCTTCCTGATTCCTCTAAAGGATTTGTCAGAGAAGCTTGCAGAAATCAAATCCCGACAAATATTGTCACTAAAGTAAAAAAAAGTCAAAATCTACAAAAGACAGAAAAATTATCAAACGGTTGCGTGAAAAAGATTGTTTTTATTTAAAAGCTAATAAAGACAATAAGGTTGTTATTTTAAATAAAGAGGACTATTATTAAAGGGTAGACAATCTGATTAGTAATGGTCCTTATAAAGAACTTTCCATTAACAAAAATGGTTACTGAAGTAAGAAATGTACTTAAATCCTGCAACAACTTTATTACTTCAGCTTTAAATAAGAAGTTACATATACCTAACCCAAGTGTACATAGATTGTACTGCTTGCCTAAGATACATAAACCAGGAAAGTCGGTACATTTTATTTTTTCAGCAATTGAATCGCCGACTTACCACCTATCAAAATAGTTAACAGAAGAGTTCGAAAGTTTACTTATTGCACCACCTAGTTTCTCTGTGATTAATTCCAACGATTTCATTAATAAGGTGAACAATATTCAGTTACAAGAAGATGAAATTTTGATCTCCTTTGATGTTTGTTCATTGTTTCCAAGTGTTCCGATACCACAGACCTTGGACTACCTTAAGGATCTACTCGAATTACACAATCTCAGTCAAGATGTAGTAAAAGAATATCTTAAACTCACTAAAATTTGATTTGATATTGATAACTTTGTATCTAAATTAAACAGTCATTCGCGTCAGTTAAATTCACATATGAAACTGAAAACTCTGGACAACTACCCATTTTAGATATATTAATAATTAGAAATAGTGATAATAAGTTAGAATTTGACATATATAGAAAAGATACCAATACTCTAAGGTATATCCCTAAGGACTCTCACCATTGTGCTCAACACAAAATGGCGAACTTTAATTTTCTAGTCCTTCGTCTATTAAGCTTCCCCCTCAATAAGTAGAGGTTTGAAAAAGAAAAGGCATTGATTAAGGATATAACTGCGAGTAATGGATATTCTGTAATTTTATTTGATAAAATAATTAAGAAACGAAAGTTTAAAGAGTCGCTTCGAAATTCTTCGACCTTTCAAAATGAAAGAGAAAATCCGAAATTTGTATCGATTCCATCGATCTTCGAATCACCCGTGGTATTGGTAAGATTTTTAAAGATGTAGGTATGACAGTGGTTCTTTCATCGGGAAACAAACTATAACAACTTTTAGGCAATCCAAAAGACAAAATTAAAACGAAAAGTCGGGGATTTACAAAATTATCTGTAAGGACTGTAATCAAAAATATGTTGGACAAACTAGACGATCAATTCAAACTGGATTTAAAGAGCATATGGCCCATCTCAAATATGGTAGAACAGATAAGTCTAGTGTAACCCAACATGCGTTTGAGAGCAACCATAAAATAGATATTAGCAATTTAAGATTAATTGGAAATATAACAAATACTAGACAGCTGGATGCATTTGAAAGCTTGGAAATCATAAAATGTAAAAATAGTATGAATAGCTCGCTTTATTGGTTAGTCGGTCATGGTTCACCGAACCGTGACGGTTCGGTGAACCCTGACAATAGTTTAGGTATAAATAGGGTAGATTGTTAGCATAAGTTTAGTTTTAATCATATCCAGATGATGCCAACTTGGTTGGCGAATGGCGCATCGAGTGCAGTATATAGTGTTTTGGCGTTTCGTGGAAAACTATGCCCGCGTTATCCTCAGATCAAAGGTTCCAACCCACTCCAGGATTAATAACATTAACATTATTGAGGATTAAAAAATATATGAACATATATTTCTAGTTTAGAATTGATGTCATGTAAGAATTGCGTCCATTGTAATATATTCCAGATAATCACTTAGGTATAAAAATGTAATAGCCTAATGGATAATATGTAGTATATTATATACCTAGGTTGAGACGTGAGCTATTATTTACTGAGCAGTTTTATATCCTGAGGCACGTAGAACCGAAGGATATAATGTGCGAAGTCTATAATGGCCTTCTCAACCGAAGTATATATAGAATTTTTTTTACTACTAACACTGACATATTACCATATTTGATTTGATTAGATTTTGATATTAGTCATTTCCCATTTATTTTCAAATATTTCGAAATATCAAGTCTGGAAGTTTAGTTGTCAAACTGACAAAATGAAATTAATATTTGCCATACTATACAATTAACTATAATTTTAAATAATTTTTTGTAATTTTCATCATACCACTTACCGGTGTTGAATTTCCGAGTTTATTTGTTTTTTTGAAAATTTTTCATTATTTACCTAGGCGGTTTTTTATTATAATTTTTCACCTAGGGAGAGAAATACTACTTATCATTAGAGGAATGGAGTAAATAATGGTGATTTCTCAGGTTAGTAGTTAAAAAAAAGAAATTATACGAATGTTACTGAAACGAAAATCTAGAGCAAGGTGAAAATTACCTCAATAACCGCTTTGAATGTCATGGCATATTGCATGATTGACAAGTTGTTGTTTCACATGATTCGTAATAATTTGTTACACTGATGTAACACGGAAATCGTTAAGTGACATAATTTAAATTTTATTAACATTATCGCAAATCCAACATAATTATCGTTAATATCTACCGTTACAGTTGGCAGTTAGTTAGCAGAAGGAAATTGAGATATTTTCTAGACAAGGCAAGGGCGTGAAATGCAAATAAATAATTAGACTTTTTTTTAATTACGACTATTATTTTTATAAACTAGGTAGATCAAAATTAAATTTATGCGATATGAGATTTATTCATATTATAACGAGATCACTCTATTTTTGTCAAATAGATAATATCTGATAATAAATTAATTTAAAAATTGCAATTTCATGCAGAGAATGAAGTTATAAAATGCCATAATAATAAATTAGTAATGGATATATGTCAAGTATGGTAGAAAATGGAATATGGAACCGCTCTTACGGTGGTCGAAGAATACACGCAAGCATTTGGTATACAGTTCGGGTTGGACAAATGTGCAGTCGTCCACCTCAAGAGAGGACGATGCGGGGAATTCTTCGAAGATGCGTAGCTCACGCAGAGACATTTGCATGTCGGAAAGACATATACATATTTCGATGTGCAAAAAAGCACATCCAGGATGTAATGCAAATAAAGCACTCTCTAAGTGACGTGAGAGATTCCTGATATCATCTGCGGGAGATTTCAGGTAAGTCGCTGATGCATACTCATATGTACGTTTTCGGTCTACATCTACCTACATAACGCGGCATTACTAGTGCTATATTACAACCTTAAGGCACTCGGACTGGATAGTCTAGACACCTGTTCTGCATTACGTCTCTGGAGATATTTAGTCTGTTGTTGAGAATAAGAGATATCGTATTTATTGAAATTACGCGTTCCCGACTATCGGGCTAATTCAGACAATAAATATGGTCATCTTAAACCATCAATCTAAGGTGATGTATATCATTGAATTTTCGGTACTTGTCGAGAAAAACATCATCTTGAAAGGCAAAGAAAAGTGGACTAAATATCATTATACCCGGTACGAGCTCCAAGTGCTATACCCAGACTACTCGATCAAGATGGTCGTCCTAATAATCGGTTTATTCGGAGGGATAAAGCCTGCGCTGCTCTTGAAATTGAAAAATATACTGGCCTGCCAAAGATTAGCTAAGTGGCTAAGAAATCAAATACAAAGGGCAGTTATTCTCGGTTTTCTCCGTCTGCCTAGGGCACATGATTCTTTAATCTACAGCCACTACCCTGTGGGATTATAGATAAAGTTGCTGGCGTGACTCCCATGTAAGTCAAAGCCATAGGAAGACTCTCCGGCGTCGGAAAACCGAAAAAATAGTCTTTCTTTCTCTCAAAAAAGAAGAGCAGAGTTACCATTGCGAAGTTTAGGCGATTGTCTACTCTTAAACCTAACTAGGTAACGAAAAAATACATTTAGTCTAAAATAATTTAAAAACTAATCATTTATTAATATATAGATCAGAACAGTATTCTGCACAAGTTTCATAAAAAACATAATTATTACTAAGGGATTATCTAATTTCAGTGGTGCTCATTGTATAGAATGAAAATAACTAGACTTTATGTTCTTTTTTTCTTAGAAAAGGTCTTTGATGGAATAGGCACAAATTGTTTTTAAAAAATGTCTTTTTGGTAATTTTTAGTCTGTAATTTATTATCAATCCAGTCTTTTAGGTACCAGTCTGGAATTTTTTAGGTTTTTCCAGTTGTGACTGCGACATAGAAGTACACTATTATCTGAAAAGCTAATAATTTATGTCTCGGTTTTGGTAATAAATAAAAATTTTTCATACATTATAAATAAGAGAGGTCCTAAGACAGTCCCTTGAGGTACTCCATACTCTCGAGTCAATTCTGTTTCACTTAATATGGTAGTTTCTTATTATTTTAGAGAGATGTTGTTATTTGTTTACAAGATTTATAAATCAACTATTCTGTTTTATAAATTCTGACAAGACGTTCTGCCACCTCAAAGAGGCTCATTTTAGTACTTGTTGAAATCACAAAAAGATGGAGATAGTGCTTGAAAGTTGCTGATAATCCCTATTTATTAATTTTGAACTTTTGTTGAAGAATTTTAAGACAGAAAATTAGTATAAGTATTTTTTATTTTATTTTATAGGTAGGTAAGTACTTAAAGTACATAGTGGGTGTTTCTAAAATCAGGTTCCAAACTTCTACAGCATGTAATGCATGTCATCAAAATAAGTAAAAAAGTTTTTATAAACATGTGGCATAAGAAGCACCACTAGGAAGTTAGAGGCCCTTAATGGGGTTCAGATAAAATTTGCTTTTTTTTCTATTATTTGAGGAATGATAAAAGATAATAAAATGTTTGGTATTTACTTAGTTTTTCATGCTGAATAAGATACGTTAGTTCATTGTTGGTTATTAAAATCATGGGCTCTTTTTAGGGAGGAACAAAATTGTTTCACTATGTAACTTTTTTTTTGTTCAATTCTCTTTTAATTTTTACTATAAATTTAGAATTTTTGGACATTTTTACTTACAGAAGGCCCTCTATGTTGAAGTCGATATCGGCAACCATATCAAGTAAACTGAGTTGGAAAATTATCAAAATGGTGGTAAAGAAATAAAATAGCGAATCAGAAACGTTAGTATTTATTAGAAGACAGAAGCTATCAACCAAGAAAGCAGTAATAAATGTAAAACAAGAATACTAGTAACACGTTTGCAACCTTAACATTTAAAACAATTGTGAACCTAAACTCTAACAATACAACTGTAATTTGACATGACAAATACAATATTTTGATTATAAAGATACAAAAAAATAAATCAGAATAATTTTTCCTATTTGGACGACCAATGTAGGCCGACATTCTAATGAATTACTAACTCTTTCTTTGTAAAAATTAAGAATTAAGAAAGGTGAACAAAAAAATTTTATATGGTGAAACACCTTTATACCTCTATAAAAGAGACACCCATGATTTTAATAACCAAAAATGAACTAGCGCATCTTAATCATAAGCATAAGAAATCAAGTGAACGTCAAAAATGTTGTATATCTTTTACGGTTCTTCAAATATTAGAAAGACAAATTTCATCTCAACCTATTTAAAGGCCTCTAGGACTCCCTATGGGTACGTCTTATGACACATGTTTATAAGCACTTTTTGACTTACTTTGATGAGTATTACAAGCTGTAGAAGTTTAGAACCTTATTTTAGCAACACACTGTAAAATTAATTCTTAAAATTTTAGACATCTTTTAAAATTATAACTCAGAAATACAGGAGTTACAAGCAATCTATTTCAACTCTCAAGTGAAAAATTTATCAAACTAATTCGTTTAAATAAAATATGGGCACTGCGATTAATTCAAGAGTTCGAAATATTTATGGATGAAGCTACAAGAAAACGGCAAGTATAGATACAGTACCATTTCATTTTCTTTTTTATTTTATATATTTTCCTGCCTCGGGACATATTTTTTAAGAAGAAAATCTGGTTAAAATCACGAAACAACTGTCAAAATCGTAAAATTGTAAAAACCAAAACGAAAAATTTGAGGTTACGAATTGGAATCTTCTTCTTCTTTGAGAAATCACATGCTACATATGTTATTGCCTAATTTAATTCACAACAATATTGCTATTGTCAAAACTATTTACAATACTTGTTATGGACCATGAAACACAATACCATTTTGGTAAGTGATCGTGTTATAACTAAAACTGATAACAATGTGGTTTTCAAAATAAGACTCTTATTAATACACTAACAGATTTAACTCGTTTATAGTTAGTTATCACAAAATATACCAAAAATGTCCAAAATCTATTTCTTAATAATTTTAAAATGTTTTCTCGTATGTTGGTATAATTTTGTAAATCATATAAAAGTTTATGGCTTACTCTGTCCAAAGCCTTCACTAAGTCGAGAAATACTGTCAGCGAAAGCAGTTATTATTTCACAAAATAATGGGTAGTTGACCAGTTACGATGTTTCCCTGACTGACCGGATTATCGTGACCGGTCACGGTGAGTCACGAAACCGGTCATTTTTTAAATTGAAAAATAAAAGTGCCATTGGATGTGTTATAATTTTCTCATCAAAATAGTGTGTAGTGCTTGTATGAATGAGGTTTATGGTAAAGGAAATTATGCAAATTAGGATCTTTTGGCATTTTATTCTTTCACGCCCATGTCTAACCTGAGCTCAACTAAATATTCCTTCATCGAAGATGTTCTCGTTGCACGCTGGTTTTGTTACGAATTTATCTCATTGGGAATGAATAAATGCTTCACATTTTTGAGACATTTTTAGCAATTTTTAACTATGCGTTTTGTCAGGAAAGTAGCATGCAGTGGAGGCTGGCAAAATTTAGGTTATGCGATAACTTGTAGTATTGAGGCATGAAATCCAAACGTTACTTTGAGACATATCTATCAAAACTGAATGAAGAAGTATTGCATAAAAAAATTGCGATTGAAATTTTCGAATAAAGTTGGAAAAATTGTGGACCTCATTAGGTTATTTTTTAAACAATTATAAACAATTGCAAAACATTTTTTTTCAGAAACGGGGGGAAAATATATCGACAGATTTCAAATATCATAAAAAATACAATTTTTTATGTCTTAAAGTATCGTTGGGTATCATGCTTCAATACTAAGATATAACATAACCAAACTTCACCAGTCACCACTGGTAGCATGGCTTTGGTATCTCATTCCACAGAACCTGGCATTGTGCATATTTTTTTAACCATTTTTTTTTTTCGAGGAAATCCCAAATGAGGGTTTCTTTGCCAACTTTTGGCATCTTTTAAACAAAAATAAAATGAAACAGTCTACTGGATTCTCTTATTACTAAGAAATTATTTCAATTTCTTTGTCCAAAAACAGGTGATTGACATTTACACATCAATTGTCAAGTGCCATGATTAAAATTTCAAGGGAAATGGCAGGATATTTAAAATTTTGGAAAACTTGGACAAGTCGACCGTTTCCGTGACCACCTTGGACACGTTGCTATTTGACCAGTCAACTTAATCGTGATATGATCGGTAAATAATTGGTCACTGATCGTTCATGGTGACCGTGACTGAGTGACAGTCAACACTAAAATAAACAGAAAATTGCCAAAATTGAAAGAAAGGAAAATAAAAACGAGAAACAACAATAAAATTTTAAATTGGCAGGATAAATTTACAATTTTTTGTCAACATGTTTATAACATGAACGAAATATTGCTTTCTGATTAAGTTAAATTCCTGAAAAATAATATATCAGCTATACTTAAAGTTTGCAGACAAATATATTTCGATTTAGAAGTTGTATGCTGTACAAGAAGTTTTCAATGAATCTTTCGTTTTAAAGAAAGTTTTGCTTTTCCACAGCTTAAATTATACTTATATTTATCGTTTATTGCGATTAAGATAGCATTCACAGTTCCGCCATAGCAGCAGTTTATTATTTTTCTCGCTTTTATTTCACGCTACAAATATTAATAAAGCGTAGCCTACATGAACGAAAAAGTTTTTAATTAGAAGTTATTTATATTTCCCCGAGTTTTAAGAAATTAAATGAGCTTTACGTGAAAATGTAATTTAATTTTAAAATACTTGAATTTAATACTGATAATAATGCCATGAGTTTTATACATCATACCTATTTAGCAAAGAAATAATGTGCTAAAAACTAATTAAGTACATAACAAGATTGATAGCTGACACGAGTTAACCTAATTACTAATTTTCCACACTTAAAAAAAATTATTTAGAGCACCAAAAAATTATTAACACCAAAGAAAAAATTTTTTGTATATACGCAACAAACTTTTTATTTGTGTGAAGACAATTTAGGTCTTGATATATTATTTCATTTAAATAAATTTGTATTAAGTTGACAAAATAAAAGTTTTAAATTTATTAAATTGTTATTTGAACCCATAGAAAGTATTCTCCGATCAAAAATTAATTTATTTATTATAAAATCTACACTTTTTGATACAAGCGTTATTTCGTTTGAAATTGATAAAATATTTCTTCACCCACCGATAGATTTTTTTTAATTCGATGGAATTTATAATAACTTCAACAAAAATTTTTATTTGCTGGAGCAAATAATTTATATCATTCTAATATAGAAGGGATTTGTTTGGGGGTTGGGGTTTTAAATAAAATAAATATTATTGTGAAACTTTATTATCACTAGACAGGTACAACGGCAGGATTATATTAGGTATATAAGCATATTATACCACTAGATAAAAATATATAAAACAAAAAGTCAACATAACTTTGATATAATACCGTTCAAATTCTCCATTATGGAAACAAAAATTCAACATAATTTTGATAAATTAACATATAATTTCCATTGGAAATAACAGATAAATTAGCATAACTTTGGCATTAACATACAATTCTTCTTTGAAATAACGTATGTTATATACATTATAATTAGTTAGGTTTTAATTACAATCGTTAAGAGATAAGAGTTAAATCGTATTGTCGGTGAAGGCAAAAGATAGACAACCCCAATTATAACCCACCACGACTAGTCAGCTATTCTAGGACGCAAGAGTCGTGGGTAAGAGTTCTAGCACCGCTAAATTTGAGAATTAGTTGTTAAAATTCGGTGTTGTTATAGCAAAGTATTATTTAAGTAATGGGAACAATTTCAAACGGCTGTGGGTGCCATGAGTTAAAGAAACTCAAGAAAAAACAAAATAAAATTGAAACTAGTTGAGTTAAATCTACGTGTAGCAAAATTTACAAAATATCACAACACTACTAGCCCAAAAGACAGGCTTAGTAGCAGCAACTATATTAGTGAGATATGCAAGAAGTTAAGCATAACAAATCAAAATCTTAACTAGAGCAGCAGCTCAAGCTCTGACAGTGGTAAGATAAAACAAGAAATATGTACTAGGTACAAAATGAGTTAAAAATATTCAAGAATATATCTACTTAATAACTTACTCTACTCTCTACAAAGCGGTAAGCACAAGGTAAAATTGCACAAAAAACAAACATCTAAAGCCCGATAAGCGTAGGCAACTAACCTACGAAGTTACTTACCCCTACGTGGAATGTCACTAATATAATTTTTAGACATTAGGATCGATTTTGCTCACAACGAACTCAATCTCTTCCTTGACCTCTAGAATGTGTGTGCCAAATTTGATAGCTTTATCACAAAAACTGTAGCTGCTATCGCGAACCAGACAGACACACAGACAGAAAATTTTTTCTGTCTGAAATTCTTTGTATCGTCATAAATCGTCGAGATTCGGCCAGAAATGCAAAAAAAGGTTTAAAAATAATTTTCACAAATACATAACTTCGTCACTGAGGGGTGAGGAAGTAATTAAACATATTCTTTATAGAATTACCACTTATAATAATAATAATAATAATAATAAGTTTATTTTTAATCCAAATTAACAATATTATTATTTACATTCAGTTAATTTAAACATAATAAATGCACCTGATTTCACAAGGAAATCGTTTTGTGCCGTAATAGATTATATAGTTATATGTGACATTAATTCTGCCGTCCTAATGAAAAACGCAGTAAAGTCGATTTTTGTGGATTTTGAGATTTTGGTTGAATCCGATTCCTTAGAATTAAAACTACAATCCTAGCAACACAGTTTTTTTTTAATTTTCTTTTTGCTTAAAAAACCTAAAATAGTTTGCAGTAACTCTACTCGTCACTCATACGTCATCCCCTTACTAGGAAAAATGCAGTAACTGTTCACTTCTAATAAAAAATGCAGTATTTTTAGAGTTACTGCTTTAATTATAGCAAATTTAAAACGCAGCAATCCTATATTCCTAAGAAAAAATGCAGTATGCATAAATTTGCTTAGTTTTCCAAGTATAACACATTCAAGAACGTCAGCCTTTCCTAAGAAGAAACGCAGTAAAGTAACTTTCCTAAGTGAAAACGCAGTAATGTTCCAGTTGTACTGGATTTACTGCGCTTCTTCATAATATTTTCGCCTGGTAACGTCATGCGTTGCTAACTTAAAACGCAGTAACTTTAAATCCCGCCAAAATTGGTGTTTTTCGCAATTTAACATAATCACGGCACATCAAACAATACTAGGTAAAAATGCAGTAAGTTCGGCTAAATCAGCGACTTACTGCATTTTTCACTAGGAAATACTGTTAATACACAATGATGTACTAAATCAGAACGCAATAACGTAAATAATTATTTAACAAAAACACTAAATAGTCCCAAAATTGTGTAAAACTAAACTATGATGGTCCTGCTTTGATATCTCATATAAAAAAAATTGTGAAAACTATTCCAATGCAACAAATTTTACATAAAAAGTAACTCTTCATGCGTGAATTTTTAACACCGTTTTTCTCGAAACTATGTTTTCTAAGGTTACTGCGTTTTTCGTTAGGACGGCAGAATTCATTATAAGTATTAATAATTAACAAGTAAAATACTAATAATAATTGTATATAAAGTTAATTCTACATAATCGTTCTAATATAATCTTAATTCTATACAAGGATTAATAACTAATGAATAAATATTATAATAATTATAAGAATATTTGTTCGAATAAATGTAAATTATGCATAATAAATATTGATATTTTTTTACAGAATAGTTTGTAATTATTTATTGTCTTTAAGTACTCAGGAATAATATTATAGATCTTTGGACCCGTGAAGCCAATAGATTTTTTGAATAAATTAGAATTTGGTCGAGGAATAGTAAGATCGTTGCTTTCATTTTGCCTCGTATTGTATATATAGTTTGTTGGTACTCTTAGTTCCCTATTTCTGTAGATGAATTTTGCTACGTTAAGGATATATAATCCATTTATATTGAGGACATTACTATGTAGAAAAAGTTGTTGTGTAGGATATCTTTGATTTTTACAGAGCATTACTTTAAGTATCCATTTTTGGGTAATTTTTAGATTTTTCAGTTGGCTGTTATATGTGCCACCCCATATTATGATGCCGTATGTAAGTATAGATTCCACTAACGATTTATACGTCATTTTTAGGATATTAATTGGAAGAATGTTACGAAGTTTATAGAAGATATGGACATGTTTTCTTAGTTTCGTATTGATATATTCGGTATGATTATTCCATCTCATTGTTTCATTTATTATAAGACCCAGATATTTAATGTTTGTAGTGTTCTCAATTATATTTTCGCACGTACAGTTTATTAAGTCACATTTTGCATGGAATTTTAAATTATCAGTTTTCAGCTGTTGTCTAGAACTATTGCTAAAAGTAATGAACTTTGTTTTTGAATGATTAAGACTTAATAGATTATTGTCCATCCAGCACTTCATTTTATATAGTTCCCCTTCAGACTTATGTATATTAAAACTTAAATTTAAAGCTAGTAATAAATCAGCCCAACAACCATAAACCTACTACCAATCTTACGCAAAAGAAATAAGTACAAGAGGTAAATAGGTAGCACTCGACTAATTTAAATCGGTAAATGATGAATTATGAACTAAACTGTATTTGTACTTACTTCACATTTCACAAAAAATAAGCTATACATTTCTAGCTAAATGTGTACTGTCTGATTGGGAAAAGAAGGCCCGCGGAAATAATGTAATTTTTGCATGCTATTCACAATTAAGCGTAAATGAAATAAATTAATTAGTACATGGCAAATTTTTGTGAATATGGTTTTGTCGAAAACTAGCGATTTATCGACGATACTCTCCCATGCTGCCCGTGCTTTCTTTCGCCGGCTGGACAGGAGGTAAAGTTAATCTACATTCTACATTAAGGAGGAGCTTCATCAAATCAGACTTAGGCCGCCGAGTTTTGCAGAAAAATTTGTAAAGAAATATATGGGACAAAGCCGCCAATTTTTTGACGTTTCAAAAAAGTCGAATTTTTTGACGTTCAAAAAAGTCACATTTTGACATTTCAAAAAAGTCACATTTTTTGACGTTTCTAAAAAGTCACATTGGTGGAATGTCACTAATATTTTTTTTAGACCGATTTTGCTCAACAGAGAATTTAATCTCTTCCTTGACCTCTAGAATGTGTATACCAAATTTGAAAGCTTTATCTCAAGAACAGTAGCTGCTATCGCAAACAAAGACGCACACACACAAACAGAAACTTTTTCCCCTCTGAAATTTTGTGTTTTGTCATAATTCGTTGATTCGTCCAGAAATGCAATAAAAAATTTCAAAATTTTTTTCCCGAATACTCACTTTAAGGAATGAGGAAGTAAAAAGCCTCTGTCAATTACTTGGGGATCAGAACTTCCTCACCGTAGTAAAACTCGACGTGTGGCGGAGTTTATAATAAAAGTAATTTTTGACGTTTCAAAAAGTCACATTATTTGACGTTTCAAAAAAGTCACATTTTGACGTTTCCAAAAAAAGTCACTTTGACGTTTAAAAATCACATTTTGACATTTCAAGAAAGTCGTATTTTGACGTTTCAAAAAAGTCATATTGGTGGAATTTACCTAATGTCACTAATATTTTTTTTAGACCAATTTTGCTCATCAGGCGAACTCAATCTCTTTCTTGACCTTTAGAATGTGTGTACCAAATTTGAAAGCTTTATCTCAAAAACTGTAGCTGCTATCGCGAACTCAGACACAGACAGAACATTTTTTCCGTCTGAAATTTTGTGTACCGTCAAAAGTAATTAGTCGAGATTCGTCCAGAAATGCAATAAAAATTTTCAAAATTTTTTTCACGAATACAACTTCCTCACTTTGAGGGGTGAGGAAATAGTTATATATATGGTGTAGAAGTCAGATTTTATCCTGACTCCTACAATGTTAATGCAAAGCATACCTTTAAAATTAGTTGAGAATTTGAGATTTAAATCTACAGAGCAAAATATGGGGTCAATTGCAAGTACCACGCTTCCATCTCAAGAGTAATTAATGTTTATAAAATCACGATCGGATCTATAAAGTCTATATCTATGCGGGTCAAATAATTCAGCACTGTATACGTTCCGATCTAGCCATCACTCTGTGATAGCAATAACGGAATAGTGGGAAGCACTGCTAGTGTTAAATAAACAAGTGGTTTTAAAATTCAGACCCCGCATATTCTGGTAATATACAGACAGTTTGCTGAATAAGCTTTAGGGAGAAAGGTTGGTATCGTATTTAAAATTTGAAAAAGATGGAGTTACTTGTGATTGCTATTTATGGGGTGTCCCAAATAAATCTGATTAAAATTTTTTAATAGCCCTTTTATGTGCAATACAGTTTTCATAATTGGTGTTAATATCTAATTTCTGTTTTTGCTTAATATTGAGGCAGGTAGATATGTCCACATACAGTAAATTATTATTTCAGGGTCATTCATCACCAGTCAACACCAATGTAGTATTGGTGTTCACTATCATGAAGACACTTCTAAATCGTGTGACATAGATCAAATAGGACAGATTACGTTATTTTTGCAGATATCTTTAGTGTGGAAAAACTGATTACATTTAAAATATCGAGGAACACGAATAGCATCATAAATTGAACAGCTATCTAATGCAACCCATGAATGACCCTGAAATAATAATTTACTGTATGTGGACATATCTACCTGCAGTGTAGCTTGATAAATATTTTTATTTTTCTTAGTTGGCCAAACACGCAGAATTGAGCATTTAGCAGTAGGAATAAAGATATCTTCGTTTTGTTTTAAGATGTATTGAAGCAGAATACTGATCTAAGTTCTCCAAGTCCAACGATATTTAGCTCAGGGAGAATATTTTTCCGTAAATGAATTTCATAACTAAAGGAAAGATTTTCTTGAGAATGTTTTTAAGATTCGTTAGATTTATTAAAATCGAGAAGTATTCCACCATTTTGAATGTGTTTAAAACTGTGAATTTTTACATATAAATCTACTGGAAACACTAAATGCAATAAATCAGACTTGGTAGGAGAATTATCTTGATTAGAATTTTTAAGTTTAACAGCAATATTTTCTACAAGGCCTTTACTCACTTTCTCGGCATAGGTAACCTTGGTAACAGAAGCATCTTGACATGTTAAAGAAGGAAAATTAATAACAGAAATTTTATGTAGCGCTGATTTTATAAATTCTGTTTTTATTTGGTCAAACTTTGCATTAAATTCATTAAAAAGTTGAGTAATTTTTTTTTTAAATAAATCATGATGCTTCTTATCATCGGCTTTGCTATCCAAGACTCTGCATGAGCTGCATTTCCATTGTAAGCCGATTACAGATGTAAGGTAAGGAACTAGGTGATCCGGTACATTAACGCAATCTGGATGATAAAGGTTTTTACATGGACCACTGCAAAAAATACCATGTTTTCTACTAACCAAAGAGTCATAAAAACTGCACCGAGACATTGTACTTAACAATAATGTTATTATTGCAACTAGTATAATGTTTGCCATGAATTAATTTTATATAACCATTTTTTTTCTTTAAAAATATTTGACAATTTGGCAGAAATTGCTTCACAAACCTATAAAAGATTTATTCGTTAAAGAAATAATAACAGAACGTTTTTTATAGTGCAAATATTTACTAAACAAAGTCTTCCGTATAATTCACAATATCATTATTCCATTTTATATTAAAATATATTAGATGCTACGGGATAACGTCTTCTTTATATTTAAGATTCTTAATAATGCCGTGTTTGTTAAGTAAAGTGAGCTATTTTAGGACTGGTAAATATTGTTATACGAGAGAGTTTTCAGACAATGTTTTTATTAAAAGAAGGTTTATTGACGCCTTCGTTTTATAAGGATAGAGTAAAATTATATAGCCAATTAAATTTTTTTCTTTTTCGGAAACTGTATGAAATATTTAAATGAAGCAAACTGCATACTATATATATATGTTATATAATATTTCAGACACCGTATAGTAACTTAGAATATATTCTAGACTATCCCAGGATATCATATTTCACTACGTGACTGAATACAAATTCCTGCTTATTTTATTGTTAACTGCTTAATTTGCATTTCCTTTGTTATAAGCTTGGGAATCATTGTTTATGCTGACCAAGTACAGCCTTCCAAGCTTATAAATTAAATTATTATCATTTGTTAACT